>CM014272.1:10218184-10272102 GCA_004135705.1 Alloteropsis semialata
CATTCATCATCGTCTGCGATGGCACGGCAATGAACTGGTACACTAAGCTTCCGGGGCTATCCATCACCAACTGGTATGATCTGAAAAGAGAATTGATCAAGAATTTCAGCATAATGGGAGACCAGGCACTCTCATATGCAGAGCTAACTCTACATCAACAACCGAAGGAGTCTTTGTAAGACTACTTTTGCAGGTTTGTCGGACTCCGCTCTCAGGCTCCTCATATTCCTGACGAAGCCGCCAAATTTGCTGCAATTCAGAGGCTTCGGCCAGGTTCTTTTGCTCAACACATTGCAACGGAGACACCAGCAACTCTTGGAGATCTTTATGAGGAGTTCAAAAAGTATTGTCGATCTGACAATGACAATCGAATGAGGATTGCCAGAGAAGCCGTCTTGAAAAATCAATATGATTCCCAAAACAAGCAGCACCACTACAACCAAAACCACTACCAAAACTATCCATCCCAAACCATCATGAGCGTGGAAAATCCACCTTCGCTCCCACAAAGTAAACCCACCTTCCCAGAAAACCAGTTCCAAAATCAAAGAGATGAGCCTTCCCAAAGAGGTGGAAGAACCGGCCGAGGCCGAGGAAGAGGAAGAGGTCCACCTTCGGGACCAGAGCTTTTTTGTCAATATCATGGCAAAAATCACACCCATGGCACAGAGTAGTGCCGAGATATCAAAAGAACTATCGACAAACTGAAAGCAGAAAAAATCCAAGCTACCCAAACGAAGCCATTTTCGGCTTCGCCACCAAACACCCAAACCCAGCCACAAACTCAAGCTATCCAGCCATACTGCCCAGTTTATCCCTCTCTAAGCTCAAGCTTTGTTCACCCAACAACTGCGATGGCGACTCAATTTTCGCCTTCACCTCAAGCTTTCCAACATTACTACCGCAGACCATGTACCCACAATTCTACCCTCAAAACACCCAGCCTACCCAAAACAAAGACATCAAGGTAGAGGAATTACCACCTCCACCTCCACCTCCCCAAAAATAGCAAGACCCAAACACCGCAAATCCCTTGCCCAGTTACGGCCTCATCATGCCTATAACTGGAGGATCATCACTTGCCTTCGAAACGAAGAAGCAGAGAAAAAACTACTTTTGTCAGGTCAACAACATCTCGGTTGACGGTCCCTACAAGAAGTCGGAATGGTCTCACATGCCAATTACCTTCACCGAAGAAGATCTCAAACTCCACAACTTTCCACACAATGACGCAATGTCGATTGAAGCCAACATTGCTGGCTGGAGAATTGGGAAAGTGCTAGTGGACACAGGCAGCTCTGCTGATATCATCTTGGCGAAGACTCTCAGATCGATGACAAACATCAACCCAGATAACTTGGAGCCATCTGACACACCTTTGGTCGGCTTCGGGGGTAAGCGCACCGCAACATTGGGGAAAATCACATTACCAGTATCCTTTGGCGACACATCAAATGCAAGAACAGAGTTCATTACCTTCGACGTCGTTGACATGTTCTTCGACTACAATGTTATCTTCGGCAGAGGAGTCATAAATGCCTTCGACATCATCATAAGGCAATAAGCTTTCTTGTGCATGAAAATGCCAGCTCTCAAAGGGGTCATTACAGTCTATGGTGACCAAACAGAGGCAAGAAGAATTGAATATGCCAACACCCCAGGCCAGCGAAAAGTCCATGTCCTCGAAGAAATTGATCCCATTTACCCAGAGGAGAAGCCAAAAGCTGAGAGAGACAGCAAAACTATGCAAGGGGCAACAGAAACCAAAGAGGTGCAATTGCAGCCAGACGTCTTCGATAGAAAAGTCATCATCGGCTCAGATCTTGAGCCAGACAAAGAAGAAAGACTCATCGAGTTCTTGAGAAATAACAAAGATGTCTTCGCATGGTCAAGCAAAGATTTGCCAGGCGTTGACAGAAGCATAGTTGAGCACAAACAATCAATCAGCCCTGACATGAGGCCGAAGAAGCAGAAACTGAGGAAAATGTCCGAAGAAAAAGTGAGCGCAGTCAAGGCCGAAGTGCAAAGGCTGCTCGATGCGAACGTTATACGCGAAGTCGAATATCCCAAGTGGCTAGCAAACACTGTGCCCGTGAAAAAGAAAAATGGCAAGTGGAGAATGTGCATTGACTTCACCGATCTCAACAAAGTATGTCCCAAAGATGATTTCCCACTCCCAAGAATTGACAAGATTATTGATCAGGCTGCTGCAAGTGAGATGATGTCTCTTCTCGATTGTTTCTCTGGTTATCATCAGATCTGGATGAAAAAAGAAGACGAAGAAAAAACCAGCTTCATCACTCCTCTTGGTACATTTTGATTCATCAGAATGCCAGAGGGGCTTCGCAATGCTGGTACCACTTTTTGCCGCATGTCCAGCACTGTATTCAAAGAAGAACTATTCAAATCCATACTTGCATATGTTGATGACATCTTGGTCAAAAGCGTCAAGAGACAAGATCATGTCTCAGACTTGGCAGTTGCCTTCGCTCGAATGAGACAGGCGGGTCTCAAGCTCAACCCGGAGAAATGTGTCTTCGGAGTGACCAGAGGGAAAATACTCGGCTGTCTGGTGTTAGCCAATGAAATCGAAGCCAACCCAGATAAGATCAATGCAATCCTCAACATGGAAGAGCCAAAATGCATTAGAGATGTGCAAAAACTCTCTGGCAGAATTGCAGCACTCAACAGATTTATTGCTAAGGCAGTTGAGCGCAGTTTACCCTTCTTTGCAACTCTCAGAAATGCATCAAAGTTCGAATGGGGAGAAGAGCAGTCGAAGGCATTCCATGAGCTAAGGCAATATCTGATGCAGCTCATGAAACTGACAACTCCAGACCCGAAGGTACCGCTACTGCTATACATCGCAGCCTCGCAGTCAGCCGTCAGTGCTGCACTTATTGCGGAGAAACTGATTGAGGGCAGAAAAATATAGCAGCCAGTGTATTATGTCTCTGAGGCTTTGGCCGGATCGAAGCTATTCTACACCGAAATTGAGAAAATGATTTATGCAGTGGTGATGGCATCCAGAAAGCTAAGGCATTATTTTGAGGGGCACAATATTAAGGTGCTGACAAATCAACCACTTAAAGAGCTACTGAGCAACAAGGAAGCTTCAGTAAGAATACGCAAATGGGCTGCAGAGCTGTCAGAATATGTGGTCAATTTCGAGCGAAGAACCGCAGTTAAATCACAAGTCCTAGCTGACTTCATAGCCGAGTGGACATCGCCTTCGGCACAGAATATGACTAGAGAGGAAAACTGGCTAGTACACAGTGATGGCGCATGGGGGGATAAAGGAGCTGGCATCGTAGCTATTGTACAATCGCCTTCGAGCATGAAAATGAGATATGCAGCGAACCTAGAGTTCTACAAAAACAGCGACAGAAGTACGAACAACGTTGCTGAATATGAAGCCGTGCTATTGGGGCTCAGGAAAGCGAAGGCGCTGGGGGCGCAGCGCTTCATTGTGAAAACAGACTCAAAGGTGGTGGCAGACCACATCGAAAAAGAGAGTATTGCAAACCAGCCTGAGCTGATCAAATACCTCAATACAGTCCGAGCAATGGAGAAAAAATTCAAAGGTTTCACAATCGAATACATCCCGAGGGCAAAGAATGAAGAAGCCGATGCGCTGGCTAAAGCAGCAGCAAAGGGGGACAAGTTGCCACCTGACGCCTTTTTCCAGACACTAACAACGCCTTCGATCAAGGAACTTGATGAGCAACCAAGTCTGATCAACGCAATAAACTCAGAAGATTGGAGGTCTTCTATAATGGCATACCTCAAAGGATACTATGAACCAATTGATGAAGAAGATCTCAAAACCATGCAACAGAGGGCAAGATCATATCAAATTATTGACAATGTCTTATACAAGAAAGGAGTTGTGGCTCCTTGGCTTCGCTGTGTTTCCATCAGCGAAGGCAGAGAGTTAATTCAAGAGATACACAGTGGTCTATGCGGAGCTCACTTTGGAGCGAGGGCAATTGTGGGGAAGGCAATGAGACAAAGGTTTTATTGGCCTTCAATCATCAATGACGCAACAAATACAGTCAAGACTTGCGACGAATGTCAAAAATGTGCGGCAACCAGAAAATCACCTTCGGAGTCATCACAGCTGATAACCCCAACCTGGCCATTGCAGAGATGGGGCATCGATCTAGTGGGTCCTCTTCCCACGGCTCAAGGAAACCTTAAATAGGCAATAGTTGCAGTGGAATATTTCACCAAGTGGATTGAGGCAAGGCCAATAGCAAATATCACGGCGAAGACAGTTATCAAATTCTTCTGGCAGCAAATCGTTTGCAGATTTGGAGTCCCAAGGGAAATTACAGTAGATAATGGGAAGCAGTTTGACTGTGACGAATTCAGGCAATACTGCATGTCCATAGGGACGAAGGCAAGATTCGCATCAGTATATCACCCACAGCCCAATGGCGCAGTTGAGAGAGCAAATGGCATCATCTTCACCGCCATCAGAAAATGCCTTGCAAATTACAAGAAAAAAGGCAAATGGGTAGAAGAAATGCCGAAGGTAATCTGGGCTCACAACACCACCACATCAAGAGCAACTCAGTTCACACCATTCAAACTATTATATGGCGAAGAAGCAATGTGTCCCGAAGAGATTCTTCACAAGGGGCTTCGCACTCAGCAGGAAGCACCAAAAGACAGCGAAGCTATAGATAAAGATCTTACAGAAATCTACAGGCTGCAAGCAGCTAAAAATATTTCCAAGTATCAAGAAGAAACCAGGAAATGGCGTGACAAGAAAGTGGTAAGGAAAGACATAAAGATAGACGACTGGGTGCTAAGGAAAAACCCAAGTATGCCTTCGGGAAAGTTACAGAACAAATGGGAAGGCCCATTCCAAGTCATCAAGAGCAACAGACCTGGATCATTCCGTTTGGAGGATGAAGAAGGCAATGAGCTGCCGCATTCATGGAATGCGGACAGCTTGCGAAGGTACTACCTGTAAGCATCATGTAACAATTGGCTTCGTAATCTATAAACGAAGTCAATTGATAGATTAGATTTTCTTTTTTTCCTTCAAAAAGGCTCGTACTCTTTTCCTCACAGGGGAACCCTTACCAAGGGGTGAGGTTTTTAATGAGGCGGTGCTAACTGTAACTCGTAAGAAATATATGAACGAGGCATTCCCCAAAAAAGTTGCATCGAAAGCGATTGGCTTCGGCCAAGTCGCTAGTATTCGATAAACCAAATAGAACTGAAATGACCCTACCAAAGCTAAGGCCAATTCAGATCTAAAATGCTTACTCTGAGGAGTAAAAGGAGCTTCGGCTCAGATTACCTTTTCATACACAAAAATACTTGCTCTAAGAAGCAAAAGGGGCTTCGGCTCAAGATAGTTTCCATACGCAAAAATATTTGCTCTAGCGAGTAGAAGTTTTGGCTCAGATTATTCGTTCATACACACAGCTCTCCCTGAGGATTATAAATGGCTTCATCTACGACTGATCCTCATACGCAAAAAGCTACAGAGACCGCTATGAGAGCGCGTCGAACGAGAAATACAAACTCGATTCGGGGGGAGGAGGCGTTTCTCTCAAAAGCAAAGATAAATCGAGTTTCATCTTTTCGTTCAAAGCGCACAACCACGCGAGCGATTTTTTCACATAATAAATACATTCATCTTCGCATGAATAATCACAAACTCGCTTCGGGGGGAGGAGGCGTTTCTCTCGAAAGTAAAGACAAAGCGAGTTCATCTTCATACATACGAAGATGGAATTACATCATAAGTCCCATTCATATACACAACACTTTCAGAACATTTCAAACACATAACCATAAAACTGTTCGCCAGATCTCCTAAACCGAGGAGCATTATAGACACACGCAAAGTCATTAACATCAGGACTAACTTCCAACGGCTCCGTCTTTGGAATTCCCAGGGAAATAGCTTCGGCATTCCTCTTCGCAGCAAGCTCAACTCGATCGGAGCCGTGAGCAATAAACGCTGTGAAAAAATCAAAAACACTGAACTCGGTGTCGCGATAAAACTCGTGACAATACTCCAAAAAACTATGATGACTAGAGTTTGGATAAAGCCGATGAAATTCCCTCCATGCGAAGCCAGAAATACAAAGCTGCCCATCACGCATGGCCAGTGGAGTAAGCGAAAGCATTTCATCACCCTGGATATACACAAATGTACAAGTTCAAAAGAGCTGCTCGTTCAATAAGTCCTAGCACTAGTTACAATTCAAAAGGTCCTTAGACCTGTGGATCGACATTTGAGGCTCCTTGAGTACTCTGTCTCTGCGAAGAAGAAGTGCCGGCTTCGCCGGTAGCGGGCACAGCTGCAGCAGAACTTGACCCAGCTCCGGCTTCAGCAGCTTCCTTAGCAGCAGTTTCTCTCGCGGCGGCTTCGGCCTCAGCCTTTTGCTTCTTCAGCTCCTTGGACTGAGAATACAAAAGCTATCATATAAAACAATGAAAAATTAAGGACAAAAAAGAATCAAAGTCGAAAGCGAGGGCAAATAACAAAATACCTTCGCGAGACGTTCTCGGATCAAATTCTGCGCTGCCGAACGACCACCGGCAATCCAAAACTGCTTGAGAAAGAGAGCCTTGGCTTGCAAAATTTTCAACGGAAAATACCCAGTATCGGCAGGATCCCTGGGTGCCGGGTAAGGATAACCTCTCCGAAGCAAAGCATTGTAATGATCGCAGCCGTTATCCGAGAGAACCTTCAACAGGTTGCAGGAGCAGAGATTGACAGCGAAGTCACTTAGAGTCTCCACAACTGTCGGAAGCGAAGCAAATTCGTTGTCAATCCAATTAAAGAGCTTCTCCAAGCTATACTCCTTATTGGGAAAGGCAGCCGGCTCCGCACCAAACTGTCGCAAGGCTTCCTTGTATAAGCGATACAATTTCAAGCCTCGCTCCCAAGCAACATCAACCACATTTTCATTCTCCTTGTGAAGGTTAAGGTTTGATGCGCGTAGTTGCACAACCTCACGTTCAAGATTTTCGCTGCGAGACCGATACGTGTCGACATCGCTCGAAAGCTTTTCCTTCGCAACATTGAGGGTGTTCACCTCACCTTTCAGCACAGAAATTAAATCAGTGTCCTCAACAATTTTCTTGCGAAGGCCCTCCAAGGTGTCATCTTTGTCAACAATATTAGCCTCCAAGGCAACAACCTTTTCCTTAAGAGAATCGGCTTCGCCAGCTTTAGCCTCCAGAACTGCGACCTTGCTCTTCAAAGAATCATTTTCAACGATAATAGATTCTCGGTCTTGGCGAAACAGAGCTTTTTCATTCTCAATATCCTGCTTAATTCTATCAACAGTTGTCTTGATCTGGAGAAGCTCTGCTTTTTCCCTTCGCAACTTCTCCAGCTCTTTGCGTTCAGCAGCAACTAAGTTGAGGTTGGGAACTTGAGCGGCTAACTCATTGATAGCTACAACAACCTATAATAGAATACAGTTCAGTATTACGAAATAAACGAGACAAAGCTAAAATAAAAAACAAGATCACAAGACGAAGGCAATGAGTACCTTCATTCCCGAAGCCAAAATAGTCGAACATGTGCTTTTAGAATCAAGTGTCAGGATAAGTCGTTGATATTCTGTAAGGAAAAAACGATGATAACACTGTTATCTTCTCAATACAGCCAAAGGAAAAAACCAGCTATAATTCCAAACAAAAAACACCTTCCAAATCAAAGTCTCGAAGAGGCCCACCTTCACGCACGCGAGATGGCACATCTCCCTCGCCACCTAGTAAACGAGTCTCAATCGCATTAGCATAAAACAGAAGAGCAAGTAACACTGCCAAAGGAAAAAGCGAAGAAACAACATGAGTACCTTCGGGAAAAGGAATACTTCCACCCATATCAACATCCATATAAGACATATAAGATGCAGAAGCGGCAGCCCTCTCAGCAGTTTCGGAAGTCTCAGCTTCGGCAACCTCTTTTCCCTTAGCTTCGGCATCAACATCAACTGTCCCGGCAGCATGGGCCAGAACCTCCAAAGAATCCTGAACAGGAGGGGAGGAAGCCAAAGTCGTCGACGGAGGGCTAACCGTCAAAATGTTAACTGCAGCTTCGGCTCTGGGCTCTTCAAAGCAAACCTCAACATGAACCTCCTCCGGCACATTCTCCATAATGGGAGCATCCCGAGCAGGAGTCTCCTCAAACATGCTAATATCAATGCCATCATCAAATGGGTTCGGAACCCGTACATCTTCGGCCGCTTCATCAACGCCTTCACAAGTAATATCGACATCAAACACGGGATTCCGCGCCAAGTAGTCTCCTAGCAAAGGAAGACTGGTGCCTTGAAAATAATTCCCAAAGAGAGCAACCTCACCTAAGAAAATATCATCTCCGCTCCGGGGAGCTGAGCTCATAAACCCGGTGACTGGCGAAGCCGGCCGCTGTATGGGAGCCGAAGCTGCTGGGGCTGGCCGAGGAGGACGAGGTGGAAGACCACCTCGCGAAGACGAAGAGGTGACCCTGGTAGCCGGAGCCGCAACCGATAAGGGCACGGCAGCAATTGGCGGCTCTTGGCGGCGCTTTTTCTCCGCAGCCTCATGAGAGCTGCTGCCGCCTCGCTTAGCTGGCGTCAAGGAAGCAGTTGTCTTCGCAACTCCCCTTTTCACACGGCCGCCTCCGCGCCCAGGTCGTCCTCCTCCGCGAGCGACACGCGAGGGAGCAGAGTCATCCTCATCTTGCTCCTTCGCCTTCGATTTACCTTTCTTATCCTTCTCTTTCCTATCTTTCTTCTTACCCTTGGTAGAAGTAGAAACCTCGCGTTCACCATAAGAAATTTGTAATTCTTCAAAGACTCTATTGATTCTAACATGCACAAATTTCCCTTCGGACATACGATGCTCCTTCGTGTTATACGGCCCAAGAATATCAGTAGCTTGCCGCTCCACTGTAGCAACAAATTCAACTGAAGTCATACCTTCGGGAAGCCTGGCCCCAAAGTGAGGGAAGCAAACTCGTGTGTGCTCACGAAAAGCTTTCCATTCAACCTTGTAAGGCGCCCAGTCGGCGGCCAAGAAATAGTGACCACAAGCAAGGTAAGCAGCAACGCCTTCTTCAATCAAGTCACGGCTGCAGATCGTCTGCGAAGCCGCTTGAAACGCTTTCCAACACTCGGTAAATCCAGGACTATCCGCATCGAAAGGAGGGCAAGAAACAAACTTAAGCCAATCAATATGGCTGTGCAGAGGATAAGAGACAGACTTCGTCCCATCTTCCTCAGTTTTTTCCTCCGAAGGCACCCGAACATAAAACCAATATTTCTACCAGTCCTTGGTCCATTTGTTTCTGTTAGCAAAGAAAGTCTCCACCTTCGCAAAATGGGACCCCTGGTGGCGCCCTGTGAAAGTGACACAACCAAAGTCCGAGGTGAATAACTCGCCGTCGACTTCAGATGATTTGCTCTGATTGTGTCCTTCATACAGCCGAAGAAAACCATCAACTGTAACGGCTGCGTCATGCGTCTTCACAGCCCAAAAGAATCGAAGGAGATGGCTGATGGCATTCGGCGTTAGATGATGCAGCTGTAAACCATAAGGCGCCATCATTCTTGCGATGACATTATCAATGGGCATCTTCAAGCCCGCAATGAAAAAATCCGTAAACACCACAGCTTCATCTTCGCGAGGGTCAGGGGTGGTATCATTACCGGGAGCACGGCCCCAACCCTCAGGAAAATATCCTTTTTCCTCATAAAACTTGATATCACGTTTGCCGACCTTGGACTTGCCGAAGACAAGTGTCTTCGCCCTTTTAGAAGGATCTATTAATTCTTCAACATCAGCCTCCACGTCATCGAGATCTTCCTCCTCGCCATCATCATCATCATCGACATGTTCCTCGTCAGAGCCTCCAACAACGGGTGTCTCTTCCTCAATCTGATGAGCAAGTTGCTCAGCTTCGGTATCGTCCAATCCACGAGGAGGAGAGGCTCCCGCTTGTTGGGCATCGGGGCTGCCTTCGCCAGCCATATCAATGAGAATAGCAGTTTGCTTGATGCGCGCCGTTGCAGGAATGATAACAAATGTTATTACCTAAGCGAAGAAAATTCGAAAGAATGTGTCAAAATATGAAGAGAATCTTACTTGCAAAAACTGCCTCAGAAGAGAAGACGACGCGAACGCGAAAGCAAACGAAAGTTCACGACCCGAGCGAGCGAAGAAGTATTCGCAGCTGAAAGCGATTGACAGCGAAAGCGAAGAAAGGTAAAAAAGGGGACCCCTTCGGTCCTATTTATTGGGCAGTAAAAAATCGACCGTTACCGTGGCTCAGAATTCGAAAAGGCCCAGAAAAATAAAAATAAAAATAAATCATGAAAAATCAAAAGTGACAAATGCGAAGCCAAATTCGAAAGCGAAGGCATCGACTCGGGACTTACTCCAACGGGAGGAGGCGTTTCTCTGGCACAGGCGAAGGCAATCCTGAGTTTTCGAGGACATCGGCCTGTTGGAGAAAGCCCTCGTCCGCGAGGGGCTACTGTTGGGGGATTGGCTTATCCAGGAAACACCTTCACCCGTTGGTTTGATTGTGAACCCAAGGCATTTGCCTTCGCCACCTACAACTGCAAGGCTTTTGCCTTCGCCGAGTCATCAGACGCCGAGAGACAATATGATTTGTGGTTAAGGCGAAGGCATTGTGTGACTTCTCATTGTCTTCGCTACACCCAAGTACCTTTTATCAAGATGCGAAGGTAATGTTTAAATATTGTGTATACTCGGTTCATCTTGTTATACAGGCCGAAGGCGAGTCCGGGCGATACCATGGCGTTCTACTCTCCTCTGACCAGGAGAAGGTGTCGCTCGGACAGACGGGCATCAGCTGGTGAAGGCGACAGGGGAGCACCGGATGGTGAAGGCGAGCAAAGGGTCACTAGAGGCGCGGTGAAGGCAGCGTGGACCAAGCCCAAACCGAGTCAAGGACGGAGTTGCTGGTCTACGCATTCACATTGTAACATATGAATGTACTCTTATGCCCCTGGGAAGTCTGAGTTGTTAAGTCTAAAGGATGATGCCTGATTTCCAGGAGTATAAGGGGAATGTAAAAAGTGCCTCTTGACCTCCCTATAAAAGGGGGCCTCCCACCAACGTGTAAAGGGCTGATTCCCGAGAACTGTTGATAAGTAATTTACTGTTGCTTGTCTCTATTCTCTGTCTTGGCTGTTGTCTGGGTTTATTGGCTTCGGCTATATCCCAACAGTCATTTCAGTGACTGCAAATATCCAAACTGGTAAGGAAAACACAACTTCCGGAATTCCAGCTTCAGTTTTGACCCATTTGCATGGCTGACAAATCCTCATGTAAAAGTATTCATCTTCAGGTCCAATTATGCAGGATGAATCATCAGATATTGGGCACAGCTGCAAATCTGAATCAGCAGAGAACACATTGCACTGCTCTTCAGCACTCTTTTCCAGCTCCAGCCTTTTACAGCCCTCCCAGCCAGCCACTTGAGCTGCTGCCACACAAAAGAGCCACAGCCACAGGCTGTTCATGAATGGGGAGATACTCGTTGCATCTTCAGCAAAGCTGGCATCTTTCAAAGCAGCAAAGGCATCACGAGCCAAAAGGGGAAAGCAACGGAGGTGTCACCATCAATGGCAAGTGTAGCTTTCATCAAACAAACCAAGAGAGTAACACAAGGCCTTAAGGGCATCATTGACTGCCCATGAATAGCGACAAATCGCCATCCCAGGAACTGTCTTTTCTTTGCTGTTAAGGAAGCGAGGCAAGGGTCCGAGGTCAGGACAATGGAGAGCAAATTGTGAAGAAATTTGATTTTCATCTTGAAGCAAAGGAGTTTTAAGGCAGGCTGCCAATTTTACAACATTACATTTCTGGCTAAGAAAAGCCTAAAACACTGGGATTTGATAAGAGTGAGCTATTTGCCTATTTCCCTGAACCTATGATACACTACAATCTTCTGAACGAAGGTGAATAAAAACTAAAGCGAAGCTTGAAACATGCCCAACACTAACAGGGATTATGAGATGAAATCTAGGGGGCTACAACTGCAACGCTTGTAACCTTGGTACCAGATTGGACGGGTTTGCATGCTGTACTCGCTCATTGCGGAGGAGGAGGATGTTAATGGTGCCAGACTCTCTCAACCAGGCAGCAACCACAGCACTGGGTGACACAAATCTTCCAATGTTAAAGCGCTCGACCTGAAACGGTGCTCCAATTGAAAGGAGTAATGCTTCAACGACACGTCGGAGAGCACTTGAGCCAGCTATCTTGCTATGCTTTCCCCATCCTGTCAGAATGCTGCAGAGACAGATAAAACATGGTGTTAGTTCAGGTAAAGTCACGGGATTCTATATGGTTCCAGATTTGCACAGGAGCATGATAAAATTTTACTGCTAGATATCAAGGATCAAGCACCTTAAAAATTCAGGCATAGCTCGTCCTTCAAAGACAATAGAGCGCACATTTAGGAGCCATGCATGAACCATTGCTTGAGCTGCACCACATGACATAAGGTGCAGGTCCAGGCAGAACTCCCCCCATGTGTTCTCCCAAACACGACGATTTACCCCTTCGAGCACAACTTGCTGAGCTCCTTGTCTCTGAAAATGGCCAGGAACACAATGTCACTAAGACCACTAAGCTAGACTATAATGAGATATGTTGTACATGGAAAGAGTTCACACAAGTCATCCAATAAAAAGTTAGAATGTGGATGGGAGACAATAAACAATTGAAGTTGTCAAAACTAAAATACATAGTCACAGCGTTCCTGGGAGGCTGGGACAATGGGTTGAGGAACTGGGAGGAACTCAGTACGCTACCTCTGAACAAGGTTTTTACAAGTCGGGGACAAGATTGTTCCCGCATTCCCAGAATGGGGACTGTGTTATTAGCTGGAGGAACGCTAGCATTGGACCCATTTCTTGTGACTAGTATAAAAGTAGTTCTATCTTTCAAAAAAAAAAATAGTTCTTCTAAAAAATTAATTTAACAGTGGAAAATAATATTAACAGAAAACATCAGTGACCTCCTAATGCTAATAAACAACAACAGTGCTTGAATCCAAGTATACAATGAGGACTGAAACCTACCTGGCCAAAATGCCATAGCACATCAGTAAGAGCATTGTAAAAGGCAGAAGCTGTTGGAGAATCCATACGTCCCAACTGATTAAAGAGGGACCGTGCTTGAGACCAAACTTCTCGCTGGCCCATCAGAAGCCCATATGCAACCCCATATACAAAGTTATCAAACAAGCGAAGCTGTTCCAGTAAAAGGGCTGCATCTTCAAAACTATTACAACGACTGCAAGAAGATTGAAGCAAATAGTTAGAAACCACACATAACTTAAGAGGTGAGCATATAAAACAAGATTTTCCGGATGAAGGCTCATCTTTCTTTTGGTTGGAAAAAAAAGGCCCATCTTTCACTTATATGCTATTTGTTTTGAATAACACAAGGACACAGTTAGCATACCCTTTTTCTAGTATCAAAGAAAACAATAGGTTATAGCATATGAAGTAATTTTGTGTATTCATGAAATACAGGACGACTGAAGTTTAACCAGTGTAAACAAAAATCCATATTTAAGTTATCTAGTTTAAACTGACAAAAAATAGCAGTTCAATACTCAGGGTGACGCAGCACAAATTGTTGCATTTTTTACTGATACAATGCACGATAGCATATTTTTATGGCCATAAAATGGACAAACAGGTGGCATGATACCAAGAGCTAGAACATTAGAGTTTGAAAGGCTCTATTGATGTACCTGCAAGCATTCAGGATCGCAGAAAATGTTACAACATTTGGCCGTACACCCTGCTGGACCATCCTCTGGAATAATTCCAGAATAAAAAATAATTCCTGGGACCTCCTCATCCGAACATCAGTGGCAGAACGCCATCCTCTGGTCGCTGTATTAGAAGCCCTTACAATCTGGCCACCATAAACCCCAACAATGCCCATGTCACCACTTTCAGGATCCTCCTCAGCAAGAATCTTAGACTTTCCAAATGCATCAATAATTGTGTTGTAGGTTACAACATTTGGCTTGATACCCATCTTCATCATCTCATCAAGCAAAGACAAAGCACATTCTATCAAGCCGTTCTTGGCCAATGTATCAATAAAAGAGCTGAACAGAACAACATCAGCCTTTAGGCCAGACTCCTTAAAATCCAGGTAGACATTAAATGCATCTCCATGCATTCCCGCCTTTGAATATATATCTATCAAAGTTGAGTATGTCAGCACACTAGGAGCTACACCTTGAGCCCGCATATCTTGGACAAGAAAAGCAACCATGTCCAAGCGTCCTTGCTTTCCATATCCATTAATCAAGGAATTGTAAGTCACAGTGTCCTTCTCAATACCCAAACTCTCCATCTCTTCACACACAGTAGCTATTTCATCGTACTTCCCTGTCTTCACATATATTGCTAGCAAGGTGTTGTAGCAAACTCGGTCCAGTTGAATTCCCAAAGACTTCATCTTTCCACGCAACTTGAGTGCGTCGTCATATTTCTCCAGTTTGGAGAAGCCATCCATAAGCGTGCTATATGTAACAACATTTGGCTTGATATTGTTCGCCTCCATATCCAAGACAACCTGCATAGCCAGTTCCATGTTGCCACACTTGCAAATTGCATCGACAAATGTGTTGTAAGTGTAAATGTCACGCCCACTGCCAAGATGGATCATTTCATCAAAGACAACACGAGCATCTTCCAAATGGCCAGCCCGGCTACATGCAGCGAGAAGTGAATTAAACGTCTTGCGGTCCGGACAGAGCCCATCCTGCAGCATTTGACGGAAATACCCGAGTGTGAACCTAAGGTCAACACCCCCTTTTCCGCATGCATCAATCACCGCATTGTATGACACCGTAGTAGGCCGCAAGCCTGCACCCTTCATCGACTCAAGCACTCCCATGGCCTCTGTTGCGAGCCCACTCCTCGCATAGGCTGAGATAAGCGCGGAGTGCGCAAACACAGTGTTGCCATAGCCCCCTGCAATGCCAGTATCAAAAGCCCTCCTTGCAAGGTCTGGTCGGCCAATCTTGCCAAGCGCACCAATGGCGGCAGTCAGAAGTTTCCCTTTCTCGACAGCGCCACCACCAACAAGAGGCAATGCAGCATAAAACACCTCGAAGGCACGGTACGCTGATTTATCCCTGTCGCCGAGCTCCCGGAGGACCTGGCAGTAGTCCTCAGGAGCGACTAGCTCACCGCGGAAGGACGAAAGAGCCGCACCGAGCGCTCGCCGGTCTTCAGGCGCCACGCGGAGCAGCTTGTCGACGCAGCGCCCAGCGGCGGCCGAGGACACACGCCCGTGGTCCTGGGCTCCCGCGCCACCACCGCCCCCGCCGCCGCGGGTGCGCTTGGAGATGGTCCTGGTGGTGCGCGCGCGCCGGAACTCCGGGCCGAGCGCCGCGGCCGCCGCCGCGGAGCGCTGCGGCTGCTGCACCCACGGCGCGCCGGTGCCGACGAAGATGGGTTTGTGGGCGGGCGGGCGCGCCGCGGAGGAGGAGGCCGGGGACGCCGCCGCGAGGAGGTGCGGCGGGCACAGAGNCGCCGAGGCCGGCGGGGCCGACGCGTGGAGGCGCGCGGTGGCCGTGGCCGTGACGGCCCCCGCCGCGGCGGCCGCCGAGTGGTGGTGGTGCGCCGCGTGGTGCGACGCCGCGTGCGCCTGCGACGGCGTGAAGTGCGTCGCCATCCCGGCGGCAGCGGCGGCCTCCCAGCAGAGCACGCAACCACGCGCGAATCACCTCCTCCCAAACGGCGAACTCTTCTCCTCCGGTCCTCCCCCACCCCAAGGCCCAAACCCGATCAAATTACCCCCACGAAATCCCACCAAGCTCCAATCTCTCCCACAAAATCACCAACTCCACACCCACTAATCCCCTCCTATATCCTAATCACAAGGCAGGCTACGCCGGAATCGAATCTCCGGGCCCTCGCGCGGGAGGCGCGCGGCACTAGCCAAAGAGAGCTCCGGAAAGGCGGGATTTTGGCGGCTAAACCAGGGCCGTTCCGCTGCGGTGCAGCGGCGGGGGCAGTGATGAGGGGGTCATCATGCCGGTGGGCGATCGATTTGGCGATAAGATGAGGGGATTTGGCGCCGGATTTCGCGAGGCGGGGATTGGGTGGCTGGGACGAACACACGCGCGTGCCGTGGGTGGGGAAGGGAAGCGACGAAGCAAAGAGATAAGACGCCAAAAAAAAAAAGCGAGCGGATTCTTGGACTGTTGCGTGGGCCCCGCACAGACACCTCGGAAGGTTTCCTCCGCAAGCTACCGCGTCTTCGCACGGATAGTTTGATGACACATGGGCCCGAACGTTTTGGATGGCCCACCTGCAGTGGGTTGGGGAGGGGGCTGGCGTGTCGAGTGGGTCGGGGAGGTGTTTTGCTTCGGGACGCTGGGGAGGGGAGGCGGAGGCGGAGTGGGAGCATGACAAGTGGGGCCAGAGAGCGGCGCAGCTGAGCTGGCGGGATTTCGTGGCGGACGATTGGGTGGCCGGGGGACTGCTGCTGAGCTGGCAAAGTGCTACGGCCACTCCTCATGTAGCTTGCCCTTTCCGTGCTTGGAGGTGTTTGGGCTCAAATTCGGTAGCAAATTCAAATTGTACGAACCCATTTGCTTGCTTGGAGTTTCATAATTCTAGGCAGAGTTAATGCGAGAGGTGTGTCGTTTGGATACTACATCTCCAAAGGTTGACCGTCAAAAAAAATTTGCTAGGAGAGGAGAAAGAGTTTAACGTGGAGAATGCAAATGGTAATGGTAGGTACTTTGGTGTAATTTTCAACGTCTTGTGCTTCTTTGATAGTATTGACAAGTACTACTCACAAAGAGCCTGACCTTGCAAAGTAGAAGACTATGTAAAAAAAACTAGAATTCTATTACATAGAACGTTGTTTGTGTTTGGTATATTTGGGATGACTTACTGCAGTGATCACAAAAAACTTGACCTTGTAAAGTGCGTATGGTATAGACAACTTATTCGTGGAGTGTGCCATGAATTCCCATAACTAACCTTTGAAAACAAGGATCGATGTACTTCTTGCGTTCGCACGTGCATTGAGGGAGGGAAGTAAAAAGAATGACCATAGGTATGCTATAGTTTGAATAGGAAGCAAGTTTGATTTGGGGCCTGTTTAGTTGAAAAAGTTTGATGAAGTTTGGAGAGAAAGTTGTCATTGAGAAGCGTGTTCTGTGAGGGAGGCACGGTTGTCAGTGGAAAAAAGGTTGCCAGTTGCCGGCAAAAGTTGCCAATCTAAATAGGGCCTTGATCATTTTCAACACCTTCATACATGGATGGTAACTTGGTAAGGCATAGTAATTCTATTAGAGTAGTACTTGTACTTGTTAGTTGTTACATCTTTCAGAATAATATTGAAAAGAGTAAATTGCACTCGCCATACGACAACTTGACATGTGGGTGCAAATTGGTCCAATAACTTGTAAAATGCCCAATGCAGTGCAACAACTTGGTAGGTGGGTGCAGATTGTTCCTTCAACTTATAAAATGTTCAATTTAGTACGACAACTTGATAAATTGGTATATCTACAGTCAAAACGTTATGACGATGATATATTCGGCTACTCAGATATCGGATGGGAGGGTACAAGACTTGTGTTGTGCCATTCTAGAATTTTGTTTCTTAATACTATGACCAAAATAATTTCTAATTTCTACCATCTCTTTTAAATTAATGTTGCGATATTCTTTTTTAATTTTTCCGTCTTAAGACTGCGGAATTATTTTTATTTTGAAGATTAAGAAAAAAGTCTAAATAGCTTGAAATAAATAATAATTGTTCTGATTCGATATAGACATAGGCTTAATGAATTAACTAACATCTTTTTACTTATTAAGATACCAAATACATCACCATTGTAACATTTGGATCGTTTATGCACCATTTTACCAAGTTATTTTACTAAATTGAGCATTTTTCAAGTTGTTGGATCAATCCGCACCCACCTGTCAAGCTGTTGCACTAAATTGAGCATTTTACAAGTTGTTGGACCAATCTGCACCCACCCGCCAAGTTGTCGTATGGTGGGTGCAATTTACTCTATTGAAAAAAGTAAAAATTATACTCAGTGCATGCCTGCATGGTGTAGGTTTATACTGAGTAGTTCTGTTGTATGAGCTAGCTCTCTAGGTTCCCAACTACAATCTTGTTTCAATATAAACAAACTGCAAAAATGGTATAATTATTTATTGATTTATTTGTTAAGTTATTGTGTGTGTTGGTACGACGAGTTAATGGTATACTTACTTTTTCCGTAACATAAACGCGCGTTCGATTACGATGAAATTAGTTTTAGTTCTCTTGTAGCGTGGGGGTGGCTCGACTGCTCGAGAACCAAGGACCGGTTACTACGTACCTAAATGATAATAATGGTCCTTAGTTGGTGGCTGCAAGTACCTTTGACATTTCTATAATAAATTTCCAGTGGTCTCATTACCGATTGGTAATCATTTCCCATGTCCAAGAAAAGATACAGAATGATTTCATAGTTTAGTTTTTTGATAAAGCATATTTTGTACGTGCTAGCCATGCCAAATAAGTTGAAGTCAGCGAGGATTTTTTTAGAAATTTTCACGCTATACTTTTTCTAGACTCTTGTAGGTTCTAAACTTGTGCCAATAGATTCAGACGACAACGACCGTGTGTTTGAACTTGGGAGTGACTCCACACGGCATCAAAAGACAGTCACAAAACCTGTGGCCTCTTGCTCTCTCCATACAGTTGACAGGTTCCACAGAGGCACACGTTTGATGTTCCTGCACCTGAGAAAACTCTAGTACACACTTGGTCACATCCATGCCCCAATACCCAACAAAAAAGAAACGGAGCTTGCCACGCTAGAGGAGGAGAAAAATATGGTGGCGTGGCAAGTTGATTTCCTCGGGCGGCTGGCGTTGCCACCGCCGTCCGCTGCATGGGAAGAAGGAAAAAAAGGTCCGCATGGTTGCTCGGTTTATGCCGCCCCGCGGATGCATCCGAAAAAAAAGCTGGAATCCCAATCTTTTGTCGATGATTTTTTTATAGCAGTGCCGAGAGAATCTAAGGCCTTGTTTAGTTGCTGTGAAAAAGTTGCGAAAATTACTGTAGCAATTGTAAATCGAAGATTAGAAGGACTAAACATGACCTAATTATAAAACTAATTACACGGATGGATGGAAAATCGCGAGACAAATCTATTAAGCATAATTAATCCGTTATTAGAGTTGTTTACTGTAGCACGACATTGTCTAATCATGGCCTAATTAGGCTCATTAGATTCCTCTCAAAATTTCATCCGAGGTTATGGAATGGGATTTGTCATTAATTCACGTTTAATACTCCTAATTAGTGTCTAAATATTTGATATGACGGGTAAATAGTGAAAAGTTGCGAAACTTGCTGCAACTAAACAGGGCCTAAGTAGACAAGGTGTAAATTCTCCAAAGCCACCTTTTAAGTTGTGTTGAACTCCGTAACTAAACATTAAAAGTTTAATCTAATGAGAGTGTTTGCATTCTTGATGAAAAATTTAGCTCCTTATGGGTATGTCTAGCTGATTCGAATTTCGGCACATCAATTTGCCGTTAATTCTTTTGTCACCCATTTGAATATATTTGGACGTAAAGAGATTGTTTCTTACCCCATAAACACTATGCATTCTCTCACTATGTAATTAAAGGCAATACAGGCTTGTATGAGTATTCCACTTGCTCTATGCACTCTCTTTAGAATATAAAGTTGTAAGCGATACAATAAATGTCGATGTAAAGGATATATCCTTCAATCTATTAAGAAGAGAAAGCAAATGGTTTCGACTATAATTCTCAACAAAACTATATAATTAATATCTACATCTGCGTTTGGTTTTTATTAACCAAAATCCTATGACCATATAAAAGCATGGTCATCGTGGGTCTATACGAGCTTGATGTTGAATGCGGAATATGGGGTCTTTGCTACTCTAGAGAAATGCCAAAAGTGTCATGGAAGTAACATCAATAGCAAGAACACGAATTTCTATGTGATGTCCGATGCGCGAGAGCGTGTTTCTACCAACACCGCTAATTTTTGTTCGAGTGAGAAATAAGCCTAGACACTTTTCGCGTAGAACCCAACTTGTACAAGAATATCTATCCACTGTCCTATAAATTCCCCGGGAGATTCCGGTGCTGCATTTCTTGCTTCTATCTGATTGTGGGTTTTTCCTCTCCATCACAAAGCGCTAGAGGAACCCTCATCCATCTGATCTCCATCAGACGGCCGGTAGGGCCCCTCCTATCTTCCCCTCCATCTTCTCCTCGCTCTCTTCTCCACTCCCTCGCTTGGGAAGCTGGCAACTTGCCGCCCCCTCTCCCTCCTCGCCTCTCGCCTCTGGTTCCGCGCCCTCTCGCCCCGCGCCTCCGCCTCATCAAGATAAGGCTGCAGGTCCATGCTTCCAGAAGCTTCCGGAACCTCGCGCTGAGCCCGACCGACCCCGTCCCCGGAGTCCCGGTACTGAAGAGGCTGCATGAGTAGTCGCGCCGCCGCCGCAGCCGCAGAGGAGGAGCCATGGGGATGCTCGCCGCCGCCGCAGCCTCCGCTCTCCTCGCCTCGCCACAGGCGCCCGCCGGCCGCCGCCGCCTCGCCGGCGCGTGGACGCTGCGCCTGAGGCCCGCCGCCTCCCCCGGCGCCGCCGCGCTCAGGTAAATGTCTGTCGTCTATCTGTCTGTCTGCTTGCAGCCGGCTCGCGCTCTAGCCGCGCAAAACGCGGCGGCTCCTTTATTTGGCTGCTCTGGTTCGCGAGAATGGATAAAGGCTCGTTCTTTGGAATCGTGGAGCTTGAAGGGAGACGAGGGGTGGTTTGCTAGAATAGGGGATTTGAGCTGGGGATGATTTGTGTGCAAGATTGGTGGTTGGGATTGGGGCAGGTTGCTTAACCTTGGTGGTTTAGGCTGTTCCCATTTTGATGCTTGGCGCGGGAATTTGGATGTGGAATGGTGACGGTTCAATTGAGATGTAGGCTATAATTTGAGGTAGTGATCATCTAAGCATGCTCCTGATTGTTGATTTTTGTTGCGGATGCTGGGCTACTGGCTCCTTTGTTAGTTACTGCCATTGTTCTTGCGGGTTAGCCAGGTGCTTGTAGGGGAAAAAATACAGCTAATTTTATGAGTGTGTGGCATACATTTTTTGTAAAGTGAATCTGATTGACGGATTGAGTCAAGGAAGTGGTTAATTGAATAAGAAATGCTCTATAGCATTTGGTGGCCAGCTGATTGAGCTCATGGCGTTTTTTATTTTATTTTTCTTGTATTAGAATTTGCTCTTGAAACTTCTATTGATTCAAAATTTTGTAGCTCATTAACATGCTGCATGATTTTTTGCCAGGCTACACAGTTTTGTCCCGAAGTGTTACATTACAAAAGTTGAGGTTGACGTTTGTACTGTAAGTAAAGAAGAGGCTTTCGATGACCACCCATCATTGCCACCGGGATGCTCCATTCCGGTTGTTAATCTTCGAGGAGATGTTCTAGATTCTAGCCCTTCTCCATTGCATGATAGGGCCTCCTGTCCTTCTAGTTTTGAGGAGTTGCCGGTATGAATCTTCTTCCCTCTCCTATGTTTTATGTCAAATGGCGTATTTTGCCCTCTTGTGATCATCTTTTTTCAATGCAGGTCTTGTCTGAAGGAGAGCAACATACTTTGGCCTCTACTCCAGCTCATCCTGCTGGACTATTTGGTAAGGGAGTCTTTTCAGGATCATTTCATTGTAGTATCTGTATTACTGTTTACTGTATAAGCTGTACAAATGCCCTGCTACTTTCTTGGAAGGAAGAAGATCCATGCTATGGGTAGTTGATTAGCATTTTCATGGTCCCCTAGAAGGAGTAACAGCTGTGTCACCCCCTAAGATTTTTTTTTTACTTTAATATTTTTCTACCCTGGAACTTAAATACCCTTTACATTTTAAACATCATACAACATTGGTGCAGCTCTATATGCTAGTTACTTATTTGGTAACTTGGTGGAACAACTGTGGAATTTCGCTTGGCCTGCTGCACTGGCAATTCTTCATCCAAGCCTATTGCCTGTTGCTATTGTTGGTTTCTTCACAAAGGTACTTGCCACTGTACTAATTTAAGAGAGAATTTCTATGTCAATAGTCTAATTAAATTTGTGATATCCAGCTTTCAGTGTTTACTGGGGCACCAATAGTTGGCAAACTTATGGATCATTTCCCTCGAATACCCATGTACACAGCATTGAATGCTGTGCAGGTGCTTGTCCTTTATCTTCTCTNCAGACCATACCCCAGTCCCATGGACAGACGCGGCGTCGTCCCACGAGAACCGAGCGGAAGTGACAGAAAGCCTTCGGGCGACTTGACAACTCACCCGTCGGCTCGGGGGCTACACCCACCGGGTGCGCTCGCGCGCCCCGGTGTAAAGAAGACAAATTTTACCTCAGCCTATAGGCGAACCATCCGTTCCCCTACAGGCTCGGGGGCTACACCCGGTGGGTGCGCTCGCGCGCACCCCCGAGTGACATCCGAGCGGGCATTGAGGAGGAGCCTACACGGAGAACCGTCTGTCCTCCGAGCAGGCTCGGGGGCTACTGTCGGATGTCAATATACGACCCTCTCACTGACGGGTGGGACCTCGCTGATTTGGGGAGGAAACAAGCGTAAGCAAACCCATAAACGAGGAGGACATCGGATGGGAGGGAGACCGACCCTTCTCCGCCCCGACCGACCCTTCTCCGCTTCGGCCGACCCTTCTCCGCCTCGGCCGACCCTATTTCGCCTCGGCCGACCCCGCTCCGTCCCGGCCGACCCAGTTCCGCCCCGGCCGACCCTATTCCGCCTCGGCCGACCCCGCTCCGTCCCGGCCGACCCAGTTCCGCCCCGGCCGACCCTACTCCGCCTCGGCCGACCCCGCTCCGTCCTGGCCGACCCAGCTCCGCCTCGGCCGACCCCGCTCCGCCTCGGCCGGGTCCATGCCGGGCCAGGTGTCATGGGCCAACGGGGGGGACCCGGAACAGAAGGGGACCGGGAGGATGCATCGCCGCATATCTACCGCGCCACCTATTAGCATTAACGGGCCACGCCGCGCCGCCCGCCGTGACAGAAGGATGTAACTGTTCCAGCCGCCCCACAGGCGCCGCGGAGCGACGTGCACGACCCTAACGAGCTCGGGATTATGACCTACTCCAACAAGCCCACAGTGTCCCGCAGGCGGCGGGGCTTCTCCAGCAAGCTTCTTATTATTTATCGTTTTATTGAACACGCCTTGTACAGGTCTCCCCCCGGAGGTATAAAAAGAAAAATAAGGCCTCAGGGGAGGGGACGGACCAGAAAGGAAAAACACACACACTCTCACTCACACTGAGACATTCACAGAGACTTGAGGTTTCTCCTCTCTCTCGACCGCTTGTAACCCCTACTACGAGCAACGCGAGTAACACGAGCTGTCTCACACTGGACGTAGGGCGTTCGTGCCTGAACCAGTTGTGGTGCGATTTCTCACTCGTAAGACTTGCATACAATCATGTTATCTTGTTGTCTACTTGTCTTATTTGTTGATTGCAAATAGCTGAACACAACATCCTGTTTTGAGTGGACATAATATACATAATAACCTTTTTTTGGGATGATTGCAGACAGTTGGTGCTTCGGTTTTTGGCCTTCTGCTATCCAAGTACCATCCTGTGACCTGTTTGAAGATTGCTTGTGGTTTAATGATATGCAGTTTCCCTGTTCTGGTAAACTACATCCTTTACCCCTGAAACTTGAATAGCCAAACGCAGTATACTCATGGGGCACTATATGGACTTTCCAATTTCAGGTTATGTTGGGTCAACTAATTAACAGAGTTTCGTGCCATGCACTTGATTCCTCTAGGACTGCCACTGATGAATCTATTTGTATTGATCTATTAGATGTACGCAAGATAGGTGAGGAACTTTGACATGGTTAGCTATTTAATTTTACTTCGGTAGATGATCTAAAAGTCTCTTTAATTTTCAGTTCAAAATAGCTTGAGTGCTATCAAACATGGCTGGAATGAGTATAAGCAGCAAACAGTTCTACCTGCAAGCGCAGCTACTGTGTTCCTAAATTTCAATATTGCACTTGCCCCGGGTGCCATAATGACTGCATTATTGATGCATCGTGGTAGGTTTTACTTCTCCGGTTCAAATCTATGATTCCCTTGAAAGCCTCTGCACAAGACTATATCTATCAATTTTTGAACAGGTATTAGTCCGTCCATTGTTGGTGCTTTCAGTGGATTGTGTTCTATCATGGGCCTTGTTGCTACATTTATCTCCTCAAGCCTGGTTAAAAGAGTTGGAATTCTAAAGGTTTGACCTCTACCTTGTTGGCTTTGTTCCCATAGTTTCTTTCACAGTTGATGCAAATGGCTGATATTATAACAGGCGGGAGCTGCTGGATTGATATTTCAAGCTTCACTCCTGTCAGTCGCGCTCACAGTGTATTGGGCAGGTTCAATTTCACAAAGGACACCTCTACTTATATTCCTAGCATCCATTGTAAGACTGGAATCTTAACTTCATATTCCCTTTTCAGTAGAATTTAGTTGAACAGCATAGAGTAATCCTTGTATCTATTCTGTGTTCATCTGCAGGCATTGTCTCGGTTGGGGCACATGTCTTATGATGTTGTCGGGACTCAGATCGTCCAAACAGGTGTTCCTGCTTCAAAAGCAAATCTAATAGGAGGAATGGAGGTTTCAATTGCAAGCCTTGCAGAGTTAGTCATGCTTGCTATGGCTATTATTGCGAATGATATATCCCATTTCGGCCTCTTGGCAATCCTGTCTGTGTCATCAGTTGCTGGGGCAGCATGGATGTTCTGTCGCTGGTTAACAAATCCAACAGATGAGCAGAGGGAACTCTTTATGTTTGATCCCCTTTACCAAGTTCAAGCAATGTAAGTATTGATGTGCTGTCTTCGTCATTACTTTATTAAGAATTCCAGGATCGGAATTATTTGAACTCCTTACCAGAGTTAGTTGAATAGTGACAAAATATGAATAGTGACAAAATATGCTATCTCATTCTCTGTCAAGATGCATCACTGTTTTCCACTTAGCTATTATCTAGAACTGAAACTACTAATATCAAGGTCCAATCAAAGTATATTAATCAGTCCATTAAGATACTACATCATCATTGTGCAAGCAGTTATCATTATCAAAGACCTCGCGTGGTTTAAAACTGACGCATAACAACCATCTTGCAGATAGTAGATGAAGCAGGATACTACCAACACAGCCAGGAAAATCACAGGTGCCACCTACTTGGCTGCTGGCACTTGTCGGATCTGCAATAGCCTTACAATTTACAAAGATATGCTGTGACATTTAGGTTCCAGCGTACACTTAGGACAGAAGCATTTGCTCCTCTTAGTCTCAGCCATGCGCAGAATTCAATTTGTATACTTATTCATCTCCCCACCTGTACAGTACATATACGTTCTGTTTAATTGTTGCAAGTTATAGCTGATGTAGAAACATTAACAGTCAACTGTAGTACTGAATCAATACAATTTAACCCCCTCTCCTTTCCTATCACTCTTATGCCACAAATGTGTAACCGTATCATTTTAGTGAATGTGCTGTCTTCGTCCTTCTGCCTATCTTGGTTCCTTGTTACTGGAGTGGTTAGTGTAAACGCTGTCTGATGGTTTCTGTAACTGAGTTACTAATTGCTATCATAATGGTGCTGTGGTGTAGTCGGTTATCACGTTAGTCTTACACACTAAAGGTCCCCAGTTCGAGCCTGGGCAGCACCAATTGATTTCGAATTTCTCATTAATTTTTTAAACCTCATATGAGAAGCTCAATTTGTAGTTTGTTCATTTCTGACGAGGTAGGAGCCTATTACCATTTCAACTTTTCCTCTTGTTCCCACTTTGCGTTCAACTTTTCCTCTTTTTCCCAGCCTATTACCATTTCAATTTTTCCTCTTATTCCCACTTTGCGCAAAACACATGCTCAAGGACTTGGCTTCAATATTCTGATGATACAACAACCTAAGGCTTTTGATGTTTTTGTCCCCCGAACTGTTGCTTCATCAGAAATGTGGTTTCTGACAGTTATGACGGATCATGCCTGTTGTCGGAAGTCGTTTTTCGAAGTTTTCATGGCACTGTTATTTTGAAATTAGCACTTACAATTACAAATGGAAGTACAACTAGAAAGACGAGCATCTCACAGAATAGAACAATGGCTGTGGACACTTTATTCACTTCAGCAACCTAGTTTTCGGCATTCCTTTTCTGTTTTGACTTCTGATTAATTAGCTCTTTGACAAATGCTATGTCACAGTATTATCTCAGATATTTTATAGATGGCAACGTATCCTATGAGAACTCAATTCCTGTGAGAACTATGAGAACTCAAATCTGGGCCACATGATCTTGATCCAAGGGGAAGGTGGGATGAGGGATTTACAAAAGTATGATTAAGGGGGTGGTGATTTTGCAAATCCCCCCTCCCACCTCTCCCTACGCGCTCCCCTTGGATCAAGATCATATGGTCCAGATTTGAGTTCTCATAGTTCTCACAGGAATTGAGTTCTCATAGGATACGTTGCCTTTATAGATATAGCTAACGATACATATTTGCGGTTTCAGACTGGAGCAGATAATTCTTGTTCATCAATTGATGTATTTTTTAAAATAACAAGTTCCTGAAGTAGTTCTTCCTTCCATCCTGTTCTGGCCCGAAAACATCTAACTCACTGTCTCCAAAAAAATGGAAGGCCATGCAAAGAAGCCTCAAAAGCAAATCATAGTAGGGCTAAGAGTGGACCCTGAAAGCTGGATGATGATAGGTTCTCCTTTGCCCTGCAAATCATTTATGGATAAGAATAGTGGATAAACATAAATAATTGCGTGAAATTGGCTTGGCCAAATGCTGACAAAGGAACCAGGAAGCAGAAGGATGAAGGGCAAACCAGGTGGCTCGCTTAGAGACTGTAGGCCAACATTTCATGAATTTCTGTAAAACTTTCAATATGTGGCTGAAAGCTAGAAATGTAGCATCAAGCAGACTGAAGTTTGCCTGAAACCAGAGGGATGGTCGTGTGGAGCTATCAAAAGCACAAAACTGTGCGTCACAAGCAATTCCACGCCTGAATTCTACAATCCTTCAGTAAAATCTGGAATCAACAGTACACATTTTGTTGGCAGAGATCTGATCACTGCAACATGAAGATGTTTGGGAAACCATACTGTTATATTTCCGGGTATGGAAGGCACAACTCGCTTCCAGGCCTTGAGTGTACACATTTCCAAATAAACTAAAACTAAATAAGCAAATGAGGTTATAATTAACTATTGAATGCAATGTTAAATATCCTATCACCACAATATTCTCTGTAAAGCATTTCCCTACTTTTCATACTGAATTAGTGAAATATAAGACCTCACCTCACAAATATTCTGTCTGGTTCTTTCTTATAAGTTAAGCAAGTCTTTCAATTTACATGCTCCATTAATTTTATTATGATATATTGTCAATTGCAATGATACCAAATTTTATGAAAAGAAATTTGAAATATAAATCGAGTGATGCATCATTTGTGCATTGAACATGTGCATAATTTGACCAATTATCAGTCAAAAATTATAATGTTTGACTTTTTAGGATCCTAATATGGCTTATAGCCCTATACTACAACACAGTGGGAATATATGCTCACTTTGATAAGACTAGGCTATGCGCATCCAAATTCAAGATAATGGGTAGTGTGATAAGGGTGGATGAATATCCAAAACATATATATCCATGTTGTCAAATAGGACATCTCGATAAAAACTCCCAATTTTCAAAAAATTTTATAAGCCATGGTTCATGAAAAAGTAGAAATTCTTAAAAAGTATGAAAACTACAATATGAATCATAAGCAAAGGTTTTTTTGGAAAAGTGTAAATTCTTTACGAACACTAATATATGAAGAGTAAAGTGCATCCACCATACATGAAGTTGTTTTATTGTTTCACTTTAGTCCAACAAGTTGCAAACGTAGCAATCCGATGCATCAAGTGGCACAATACGATGCTATACAGTCCAATATGGTGTGCTGGTAATTTTTTGAGCCACGTTGTGTGCTTAGGTGGAGGCCCAGAGGGGCTACGGCCTATGGAGCACATGGGCCACAAACCTAAGTCAGCAACAATCTCAAACATGATTTCGTAAGCACAGAAACATTACTTGAAAAGTGCTAATTTGGCTATATGGCTATAGTCCTTTTTCATGCTAGAATTATCCTCGTAGAGATCCTAGATTATGTGATATTATTTGCCTATTTTCTTTCAATTTGTTTAAGTTTGGATGACGCCACTTTTTTTAAAACTTTATATAGAGAGCACCACTGTTTTTGGCAATACAAGTCCGACTATATTTTCCTATTGCTTATGAGTTTGTCTCACTATTCATGCCATAAGTGTAGATCCTGACAAAAAATCGTGGTGATCTACTCAATATCACTACACGTGGGTTTCCCTACAACATGACATTTTTTGTTTCTAGCCTCTCAAGTGTTTCCAGCATGAGTTTGGTCCTTTATATGTCCTCGTCAGCATGCCACATCTGCAAATACACACTATTATTGTACAATGGACTGTATATGCACGTATTGGACAACTTTGTGTATGGTAGGGCAATGTTTGCAACTTGTTGGACTAAAGTGAAACAATGATACAACTCTTTGTATGATGGATGCACTTTACTCATATATGAATCATAGTATTTCTTATGACTGGATAACAAAAAACTGCAACATGGCTACTTGAGAGGAAAACATAAAGGAGAATAGAATTAGAGTAAGGGTGGGCTTGGAATTAAATCTGATCCCCAAATAAAAGGCCATTGGGTATTACAACTACAAGCATGGGATATATCCATACTATAAGGATCCAAAACAATTGAAAATAGCTTTTACTATAAAGCACACCCATACCCCCTCACATATCTCCAGTTGAGGCCCACCCTGCAGTCCTGAAATTACCAAAATTTCTCAAGTGTTAGAAGAAATTGCACTTTCTAAAATACTTCGTACTTTTTCATCCGTTTTTTTTTCACCGGCGTCTCCCCCTTGCCCTCCTTGTGTACCCGCTCACATCCCGCCCGTCAATCACGCTCGTGGATCCCCTCCTCCGCGCCTCGTCATCATTCGTGCGTCGTCCGCTCTTCGTCCGTCGCCCTGTGTGGGCCTCCTCGCGGGCCGCGGCGTGGTCCTTCTCCTTCCTACGAGCGTGACTCGTCGCTTCGTCGTCATCATCCCTCGCCAGTCACGCTCGCCATCCGCAGCCGCCATCATCGCCCGTCGCCAATCGCGCTCGCCGCCCGCAACCGCCGTCGCCCCTCGCTCGTCGCCCATCCCCTATCCACTCGCGCTTCCGATCTCGCCCAAGGCGACTTCGACCAGTCTAGGGCATCGCCAAGGAGCCACCAAGGGCATCCCAAGATCAGGAGGCCATTGCGAGAAGGAAGGCGGTCGTGTTTTTGAAGTCGGCCAAGGAGCCACCTAGGGCTTCGCGAGATCAAGAAGCGCCCCCATGGATGATGCCCCTTACGGTGTTGGTGTTGCCGCCGCCAGGTAAAAAAATCAATCTTGTCGTGGATGATGCCAATCCGCCGCCATCCTCACCGTTGCCGCTGACGGATGCTGCGATTGAAGGGTAATCGAATGTCACTGACTGGGATTATCAAACCCGGCTTGTTAAAGGTGGCATGCAGTCGGAGAAGCCTACGAAAGGTAAATCCCTTTGCAAGCTGCACCTGTCGATAAATTCCTGTCTTCATAAATGAAACTGTATTGAATATTTGTTTCTTGTGTCACCTTGATACAGGACGGTTTGATAATTGACCCAGTGTCTATTTCATCATATTGTTTACAGTAAGACAGTTTATGATTGGCATCACATTTCCAGGTTGTGACAGGGCTGTTAGTTGTTAAAGTAAACTTCAATACAATGTGTCAGCTAGGATCCGGAGGTGTCTCCCTGGTAGATAACATATCCTCCTGAAATGATTTTCTTAACCAAAATAACTATTCAGGGCCAACCAAAATTAATAAGCAATAGTAAAGTTAAGATAAAATGTTGCATGGATGTGTGCCCTGTACATTTTGTATCTTGCATGATCTCAAAGTAGCGACCCGAAGAAACATATTTTCCAGGTCTCAATGGCTATGGGCACTCTGAAGAAACATATTTTTCATATCTGATATAAAGAATTTCTGATTCCACTTTCGTTGTGCCTGCAGCTTATCCTATTTATTTATACATTATGCACTCCTTATCGCATATGTGGCACGCTCTTCAGATATCATAACAAACTCATTGGGTATTCCACTGTAAGACCTCTCTTTTATTTACTTTCAATTTAGTTTAGCTATTTTCCCCAGTATTTGTTTTGTAAAAAATCTAGCATCCATTTGATTGGCGTCGTTTCATATGATTCAAGCATCAATTATATGCTTCGCCCTTGTGTCGGAAACTTCCACAGAATCTTCTATGTGAGCCATCATCAAAGGATACGCTGACCATGGATTCAGTTACAGAAATTTTGCTTCTATAGAATAAATTTACCTATAGTTCTAGAATTCTGTGCAGTTAGAAAACAGCTACAAGGTGTCAAAAGTCATCACAGGGCACTTGAGTTAGCATTCAATAATTCAGTCGCATCTTCTCTTAAGCTATTGATGGTGTACTATGCTTACAGATGGGAGAGCGCTGCCCTGTTTTCATTGGCTTTCGGGAGGATTTGTTACTTTGGAAGGTAATAGTCAATTGTTACTATATCAGAACGTCGAGCATACAAGCAAATGGCTCTTTTCTTAGTTCTTTAACCTTTAGTTAAGCTTGAAGGTTCAACACCGCATGTGTCCAAGCTTTGTGTTGTGGATTGTGGAAGCTACTGACGGCACGCAGTTTAGCTAGCGCTAGGAGTCCTTGAGACTTTCACATCCTACTTTATGGGTGTTAAGTAGTTTTAAATAATCAACTATATGTAAAATGCCAATTAGCATGTACGATAACTGGGCTATGGCTCTCGAGTTATGTGGAAGGTGCTGATCTTCTTTACAGTATTTGCTCCTATATATATCTTTCCATGGTCAATTGGTCAGTGACCCAGTGTATTGTGGTACAATGTTGTCATGTGCCAAAGGTTCTCAAAGGTGTTAAAACATGCACAACAGGAAGGTGAGCTAACTTATTTCATGAGTGTCCATCTTTCCGTGGTTGAGAATATTATGTTGTTAGTTAGAGCCATGAGAACATTTTCATGAAGAAAAATAATATGAATTGTTTTCTTTGAATATGCTCTGCTTTCTGTTTGCCATGTGGATGCAAAAATGAATATCTTTGTTAAGATGTAGTTCCAAGCAAGATGCAAGGACATGCATTTCGAGGATGGAAGGGTTTCTATCAAAGCATCAGACCAACATAGAAGAGCTTGTCTATGATGGTAGGTCAGGTTTCATTTATACTTCTGAATTTTTATCATGTGTCCATATATCTGCAATGCCTTTCATTTTGAATGGTAAAAATTATGAGTAAAAAATCAAATGGATATTGTGTACAAATGATGCAAACTGATCCCATACTATTGGCTGGCGTTAAATCAATTGAAACCTATGAACTTGCAATTCAACTGGAAGTAGTGTTTGCTGTAGTTAAAATAATTTGATTCCACTTCCATTTCAATGGCCGCAACAATGATGGAAAGCTCACTGCTGTCTTGCTGCTCCATGGCGGTCGTAACCCACAATGCTTCAATGTAAACAAAGTTTCCACACACTAATCATCTGTGATCTATGAAAATAAATGAAGCGTTGAATCTTAGGAACAAGACCTGAAGAAAAATGCTTCAATGTCTGCAGTACCATTGTGTCCTATATTCTTGTGAATGGTAACTTGCTTTTGCTAGCTTTCACTCCATACCCAATGTCCGGGACATTATTTTGCAGGCTGTACAGACGTATGTGTGAAGTTCCTTGTTCAGTGCTATTGAAATATTTATCGCCATGCTACTTACTATTAACTCTTTTTGAATGGTGATATAGAACAGCACCTAGAGTCGGATGCAATGTGCCAAATTCATTTAATTTCTGCAGCTTTAACTGCAAATCAAGTTGTTTATTAAATAGACAAGGTAGACATATGTGCGATTCTTCTTGATTAGATCTCTTTCAAGGACTTGTACCACCATTTGCTCCATATATTCCTTTCTAGGTTTTATTTTCTTTATATTGTCATGCTAAATTGTGTGGTTAATATCTGACTTGGATCTGATACTGTCATCCTCCTTTTACAGGTCACTAAAAGCAAGGAATATTGGCTTCAGATTTTTTTTTGACTTTGAATTATCGCATTACAAAACTGAAGGTGGGATGTACAAAGATTTCACTTGACTATGGCCACATATTTCATTAACTATTATGTCGGTGGAAGTTTTGGAGCTGCCGCTTTCAGAAGCTAAAACAAAAGATAAACTTCAGTAAGGTTGTGGATGTCTCAGATAGTGGGCAGCAAACATGACAATGTCTATTGGAAAAAGGGCAGCCAGGTTTGTTGTGTGCAATCTGCAACAATTTTGTTTCTCTGCCCATGTTGGTTACTTGATGCATGTTCTTTTATGCTTACATAACCTTATTTTAATCTGATAACTGAGTCTGGTGTTGATGCCTTATTTTCTCATAATGCAGATCATATAATAGCAAGAATTTTGAATTTTAGAAATAAGAATCATTGCCACTGGGTTGCTCTTGTTGTATTTGGTATACAAAATTAAGAAGATTGGCCTTCTTGCTGTGAACGAAGTTGGAGATCTCTCCTTCCTCTGATTGGTAAGCAGCACTGGCAGTAACCCAGTCTTAATTTTGTTGTAAAAGATCTGAAGGTGTAATTAAAGTTTGATTGCTTTCCTTAGCAATAATTGATATTGGATCCGTCGGTTACAAAGATGAGGTGATCAAGGGTTTGCTAATTGCTATATATGTGCACAGATCTTCCTTTCATCTTGACCAGGTGCACACGAGCTTATTGACAGTGCACAGTGGAATTCCAAAATTAAATTCTCAATATTATGTTGCCAATGATTTATATATGTAGGAGTACATTAAGAGTGTATGTATTGAGTTTTTCAGTACTGAAAAAACACATTGTTACAATTAAAAATCATTGTACTAGATCTTTCGCACGAGTGTCTATGCTAATATGAAGGAAATTCAAGGTATAGAAACGTTCCTCCCAGAAAATTCATTGGTGTTGCTTCAATGATTACATTTTTTTTTCCTGATGGGTGGCGTGACACTTTTTTACTATTTCTTAAAGAAGTTGATGAGTTGTTTACTAACTATTTATGTCAATCAAATTTATTTTCCTGTATCAATCACAGATTATGTGTCGGTACTGTCACTGGATGATTTGGAATGTGAGGCAGCTGTTTTGACCCAAAATATTCTATTCTTTGCATTAATTGATTAAGGAATTCTATCATTGTACTTTGCATATTTTTCTCATTCCTGGATGAACTCAAGTCATCAGAATTGTGAACTTTAGATTCACAATTCTTTGCTATAAATATAAAATAATTATTTTGAAGATTTTTAAAATTATTACTAGATTTTTTTTAAACACGTGCATCACGCACGTGCAACCTAGGCTACCCTCCATTTAATTTTTATTTGAAGTATGATTTAATTTAGAGCAGTCTCCAAATCATGCCATCTAACATATTGGTTTCTAATTTTAGCTTTTGAATTGGTTTCTAATTGCAGCTTTATATCTCTACTATCATATCAGATGTGCCACTTTCTGAACAACAGCAATTCGCTCGGTGGACATGTGGCCGCACCAAAGCGTTGCTGTTTCTACGGGTCATCGGTAAGCGCTGTCGGGAAGGAATACCTGAACTCCTTGCAGGTGCTTCCATGGATGTACCCTCTACAGATTCCCTATTTATTGCAACTTTTCTAGCATTTGGATTTAGTACATGGAAGTGGAGCAAGGAAGATAAACTTTAGATTAAAACCCTGAACACATTTTGATCCATCATTGTTTAGATGTCACCTCTTTCAAATTTGACCATGAAGGCACATAGTTCCCAAATGGTGTTTACTTCACCAAGCAGATGATGTCAGGCGTGATACTGATTCCAGCTTTTTTGCAGTCAATACTAATTCCAGTTAAGGTTGTGTCCTAGGAAGATTTAATGGATATTTATACTATGAGGACGCAAACCTTTTGAAAACACTCCCACTTAATTTTTTTTTTAAAAAAAACACGCTTTCTAAAAGGAGAAAGGTTTAACCCCAGTACTCTAGCAAGCTAGCTACAACTATTCATCTTTAAAGTTTTAGACTGACTATTTATATTTTCCAGGTCAATGACCGTTCTTTTGTTTATAATCCTTTTTTTGTCATAATAATGGTGCTTGGTTTATGCACTCATCAATGTGCCCTTTTATCTTCCTTTATAAATCTCAATCTTAAGGTGACCCATTTATCTTCCTTTCACGTTGAGTGAAGAATTTTCTGATTCTCGTTATTCTGATTGGGTGAGAAATTCCAAGATAATTATGAGTGGATTGATAATGAAGATACTCTCTACTCTCGATTCGGCATATGAACAAGAGATCATCAGGTTTGTTCAGAGATAGGTTGAGGTAGTTTACTGTATGAGCTGATTGTTTATTTCCTTGGTATAGTCATGACCTGCATGTTTTAGCTCTCTGACTATTCAATTTAATTCATAGATGATATTTTTCTATTGACTGTTGACAGTTCGTTGCTTAATTCAGTTTAGAACAGCAGCGGCATGGTTAATTCAGTGATGATCAGAAGGCTGTGAATTATAGTATTTTCGGTTTAGAACAACAGTGTCAAGGAGCCATTATTGAGTCGTTCAATGTTAACTGCTAACCTGACACTTTCTGTGAATGGCTTTGTTTTGAAAAGTAGCATCAGTGTAAACTTATAATGTTCTTATTGCATAAAGTCTTAATGATCTTTAACTAGCTGTAGTTTTGCCCAGTTAGTGAAGAAGTAGTGTCTGATTGTGAAGCAGCAGAGATCAGTTAGTACTGAGAGCCATGGTTAAACTAAGCTCTTCTGTCCAGATTTGGTTATACAGTGGTATATAGGTTTCTGCTGAATTTATTTGATTTCACTCACTTAGCAATGCACTGAGAAGCTAACTAACATGCTTCCGGTTCACTCATGTTGTCGCTAGCATAGCTAAGGATAAGATTTGAATGTATGCACATCAGCTATTTCTTTGAATCTATGGTCGTTGGTTTTTTTATCTTTCCAGAGTATTAAAAGAATTATGTTATGGGTGTATATGTTCACATATCATAATGGAAAATTTCTCATGCTTTAGTTATATATATATGTGCAGCCTTCACAGGAGCAGATTGCAGAACTGATTTTAAGAGTCACTCAATTTTTTGAACATGGAGATAAGCAGCTGCAGAGCTACTGCTTGGATAATAAAGGAGAGATTTCCCATTGCACCACATGCACATGTGTCATTAGCTTTTGGAAAAATGACATAAGGCTGCATAATTCAGAGTATACAGTAATTGAGCATCCCCTTACCCACCTCGCTTACCTGCTTTCAATCCCGCGCCCAACATCGGTTTCTTTACTTCTCCATCGTGCCCTCCTGTCCTGTTTCTTTCTTAAATTACTTGTATTAGTTATTGGATGGATTTATAGATACATGGCAATGAGGCATTTTCATTCGTACTATAATGTACATATGAAGATAATTATAATATATTTTAATTTTTGAGAAATATTTTTAGTGATTTTTTGATTTAACACGTGCGTGTCGCACGTGCACCTTTACTAGTATAGATACAACAACCGTCAAGATTTACTTGATGCTGCTGAACTAAATCAACATGCGATCTCTGAGATCCTAGTTTGTTGATTTTCTTTTTTGAGATCATATCACACACTTACTATAACCGAAGAAGTAGTGTTCAAGTTCGCAACTTCATGGACCATGGCTGCATGGGCCATGCCCACGCAGTTTTACATGGAGGTGTGCTCATGAAGTCGCAATGTGCTTAAAGGTGAACGCTTGGATTGGACTAAAACTCCCATGGATAGAGTGTACTATCATGGATCTATCCGGCTTCAGATACTAACCTTTTTTTTTTGTTATAAACACTCAAATCAATGCATCAAACTTTTCACTTTGTTGTGCTCTAGGACTACAAACACTTTGCCTTCTTCTTTGTAGTGTCCTGTAAAGTCTGCAATGAAAACTTCATCAAAGCTTAAATGGACCACATTGTCTTCTACTCTTTTTAAACCTCTCCCCTGAGTCCCCTCCATGTGCCAAATTAAACCTACTCAATTTCCTCTCGAGATCAAGAAACTCCAAATCAAACCATTCATTTCAGGACACTTCTTGCTACTGTCCAGATTCCAGAGACTGTCCATCAAATAATCATATAATCAAATTCAATTCGTCATTGATTTTTTTTCCTGTCTCTCTTTTGTAACTATCTCATGTTTCACAAACTCAAAACTTCAAAAAAGGGCAAAAAATTGTAACTATATCATGTCTCACAAATTTAGCAACACACCATCACCAGTCGCTATTTTTCGCCACTGCTATTTTCTCACCAGTTACCATTGGCTACCATTGCTCCCACTTTTCCCGGGAAAACGCAGGCAACCAATCCCCTGCTTTCCCTCCCATTCAAAAAAAATCATTATTAAATAAGCACGATTAAAATTAAATCAATTATTACTAATTGACCACGTCTCCTCCTATATACTCCGACCCTAATCGACCCTAATCTCCATTTCTCCCCCCTTCGCCATGCACGCCATGACGCCGCCGCCGGTGCAGCTCCTCGCCTGCCTCCTCACCCTCCTCCTCGCCGCCGCCTTGGCGCCACCGGCCGGCGCCGTCTGCGTCCCGAAAAAGGGCGGGGCGCACAGCAAGCCGGGGGCACCGGGCAAGCCGGCGCCCGCGAAGCCCAAGCCGAAGCCCACGCCGGCGCCGGCGCCGCCGAAGCCGATCCCGTTGCCCCCGGGAGCCGACATCGTGAGGAGCCTGTGCCTGAAGACGGACTACCCGGACGTGTGCACGTCGTCCATCGCGAAGCAGCCGCCGCCACAGCTGCCGCCCGGGAAGCGTCTCGACGGCGCCGGCGTGCTGCGGCTGGCGATGGGCGCCGTGCGCAGCAAGGCCGCCGAGGCGAAGGCCGCGGCGGCGGCGCTCGCCAACGACCCCAAGACGCAGCCGCTGGCGCGGGGCCCGCTGCACGACTGCGTGGAGTCGTTCGACGATATCGCCTACAGCCTGGACCAGGCCGACAAGTCCCTCGCCGCCGGCGACCGGGACACCACGGGCACCATGCTCGACACCGTGCGCACCGACGTGGACACCTGCGACCAGGGCTTCGAGGACCGCGAGGAGCTCACGCCGGTCATGTCCAAGCACGACGCCGAGCTCGCCAAGCTCGCCAGCAACTGCCTCGCCATCGCCACTGCCGCCGGCCTGCGCTAGACCGGCACGTATATTGTCTGCCCATCCATAGCTATGGTAGCTCCTAGACAACAACACCAACACCATCACCACCTTATAATTAAAACTCTTATCCCATCGAAGAACGAAGTTGTGTATCCATGGATCTAGATGAAGAAAGTTAACGGAAAGCATTTAATTTCGATCGATCTGTGTCATGTTGTAATGCTGCAGTCTTAATTCTTGATTTCCCTTTCCCTCCTCGTCTCTTTTACCTTTCGTGAAGAACTGACTGTTATTGATGGCAGTATGGATGGAAAATGTGACAATGGTTTTATCTGAAAATACGGCAACTTGTATCAGAATCGAATCGTGATGAAGATTAATTCGGAAACTTGCTTGGCAAATTGGAATGTCATCATGAAGATTAATTCCCCTCTGATAGTACGTGGAGGACAATCATCAATGCTCGTTTCATTTACTGTAGTTTTGCCATTTTCTGAAGAGCCAGCATGTATCTTCTTATTTGTTTATACAATTAGTAGCATCTTCTTATATCTCAAAACCATGTCATCTTATATTTCAAACCATGTCATGCAAGATCTCTGAAGACATTTGAGCTTATAGCTCTGTTTTCTGCCGTTGCGGTCATGCATTCATGCTTAGCGTGTGGCAACGCACAGCTTCTGCGTGTGACATTTTTTTAATCTATTTTTGAGCAATTTGTCGTGCGATGGTTACACCTGCTTGAGCACTGAACTGGAGAAGTTAGGAGTCATCTCCCAATGCAAATGGTATTTACTAAGATCACAGCCATTTCATCTAGGCGACTAGGCCACCATCAGAAATTCAGAATGCATCAGCTGACTACATTTTTATGCGAAATCCATGGATATCCTAGTAATATAAAAATCACCAAGAAATCATGCACGATATCTCCTTCAAAAACTGTTTGAAAGGAAAGGTAACTTATATACATCATCTAGTTACACCGTTAGCACAACGACATGGTCGATAAAGCGAGACTTTGACTAACAATTTCTATGATAATATGAGATCTCAAATAAAAGTAATTTATTTTTTTAAAATATTTTTCTTGGTGAATATCTTATATTTATTAACCTAACTTCGCGTTACATAGTGGTGCTCAAAGTTTAAAAGTGTGACCAGCAAAATAATCTTAAAATGACATGTAATTTAAATGGTAGGTTTGAACTCTCTTTACATTTTAAGCAAAATATGACGAAAGTATATATTCCAAAAAATTGAGAGAGCACTTCGCAAAAAAAATTTGAGAGAGTATTTTTTTAGCATAAATTTGAGAGAGTATATAATGTGTTTTTCTGCTGTTATGATAAGTACAACTGTACAAGGTACTAGAGGGAAAAAATGCACCAAAATTACACTCTGCCCCTTCGTCGTGGTCCTCCTCGCCGTACGAATCCAAACGAAGCCTTTGCTCTCCTCCAGCCGCGGCCGGCGGCAGAGGTCGCGCAGCCCTCGCCCGAGCGCCGCAGATCCTTCCGTCAGCAACCGACTCGTTCCGGGTTCGTCTCTCTCCAACTATTTCTCCCCCCAATTTCGGGGTTCTGATCTACGCTCTGCGATAATTTCTGCTCACGAATTTGGGCGAAAACTCACGGTTCTTTCTCTCCCCTCTTCCCCTCCTCGCGCCTAGATTCCGGCCGGATGGAAAGCGGCGAGGGCTCCGGGTTCGAAGGCGCGCACATGAAGCGGCGGCGGAGCAGCGCGGCGAGGAGGCCGAGGCCGGAGGGCGGCCCGGCCGCGGACCAGCGGGACACCACCGCCTCCTCCCCGCCGTCGCCGTCGGCGCCGGTCAGGACCGGCCCGAGGCTGCTGCTGACTTCGGACGAGAACGCCGTCGGCCCCGACGGGGGCCACCGGAGGCGGGAGTTCCTCCTGAACGCTCCGTCGCCAGAGCGCGCCACCAAGGGGAGCATCAGCATCCGGCTGCGTTCGGAGGCCGCGGGCGGTGGCGCCAGGAAGAGCGAGGGTAGCAGCCAGGGTGCGCAGCCTGAGGGGAACCGTGGCTCGTCGCCGGCCGGCGCCAAGCCGGGGAAGGTGAAGCTGAAGATTCGCAACGTGTTGCCGAAACCGAACCCTGATACGCCGGATTCCAGGTCTTCGCCGGCGAAGCCACCACGGCCTGTAGACTCACGGCACCAGCAAAAGGTTGGTGATCTGGCAAAGTGCCTTGAAGCATGTTCTTTTTGTTGTAGTGTGCTTGCATTTGCACCAAATTGCCACATAATTTGATTCGAGGAAAGAATAGCCGCCTTCTAAAATCAAATGGAAAGCTAGATGATTTCAAATCAAATGGAAAGCTAGATGATTTTGCTAAGACAACAGATTTACAGAGAGTTGCGCACATGCAGTTTCAACTGAGATAGTTGGTTTTATGTCAACATCATAAGCTTAGTGTGGATCTGTGTCCTTTGGAAATGTATTCTCTTGTTTAAAGATGCTACACGCAATTGGGAACTGATTCAAATGGATGATCTGCTTAATTGTAGAGTGAAGGCGCAAAAGATTCCGACAGGTCAACCTCTTCGAAAGAGAAGAAAACTAGAAAGGAGCGGTCAATTGAAGAAGCAATGGCTCAGGAACAACCAGCCAAAGTCCAGAGAGAACCATCTTCAGATCCTGTCCGGAAGAGTAGGAGGCTTGCTAAGAAATCTGTGTTGGACAATGAAACAGATGAGGACTACGAAGCAAGTAATATTGGGACTCCTGAAGATTGGGATGGTAATGCTCCTGAGCTTAAGAACAAAGGAGGTAGTAGGTCTAAGAAGAATGCTTCAAAGAAAGCTAAAAATAAGAGCAAGGCTTATGAGGTTGACAACGAGTTTGTTACTTCCCGAGCTAGTAGAGATGGCAAGAAAAGATCTAGGGAATCGGCTGATGATGATAATACTGAAGAGGAACCGACCTCGGATAGTGAACCTGACGCTGAAGATGAGCAAAAAACAGCCACTGAATCTTCTGTCAATGTTAGAAACGAACCTCTCACGACACGCCGTCGTGCCCTTCAATCATGGATGGATGGGAGCAGCAGCAGTACTGTTGAGTTCCCTGATGGTCTACCCCTGGCCCCTTCAAGAAGTAAGTTTAGTTATATCTTTTGCTCTCTTGTTGTCCATGGTAATTCAGTTAGAATCATCTACTTTCATTCTTCCGCTAAATGCATTTGAAACATCATTATGTTGAACCAGGCAAAAAAGACAAGCTTTCTGAAGAGGAGATGCTCGCGAAGAAGGCCGAGGCTGCTCAGCGGCGCAGGATGCAAGTGGAGAAGGCCACAAAAGAAAGCGAGGTTGGAGAAATATTTGCTCACCTCTTCAACCTTTGGAATGTTTTGATTTCCAGGAGTCATCAGCTGTGTTTGATATCTGCAGGCTGAAGCTATAAGGAAAATATTGGGCATGGACTCTGAGAAGAAGAAAGAAGAGAGGAAGCAAAAGGAGCGGGAAGATAAGGTTCGCTGCATAGTTTGATCTTGCTCTCTGTTCCACTCAGCAACGTTCTATTACTACCAGTAACAGCTTTCTGAAGTGCTGACCAAATCAAGCTCATCCACGCAGGAGCGGGCAGCCAGAGCACAGAACATTGCTGCAACCTCGATCCGCTGGGACATGGGGCCCACTGGAACTGTTGTTTCATTCCCACACGCAGTAGGCCTCCCCAGCATCTTCAACTCCAAGCCTCACAGGTAGTCCTCGCAGACTTTGCATCCTTGTCTCAAAATGTTTGCTGAAAACTTGACCTGACCTCACGGCATTCCATCTACAACTATCTTTGTGCCAAGCAGCTACCCTCCTCCACGTGAGAAATGTGCTGGGCCGTCGTGCCCGAACCCATACAAGTACAGGCACTCCAAGCTGAACCTCCCCCTCTGCAGCCTCAAGTGCTACAAGGCTGTGGAAGGAAACGCTTGACATGACTCTGGAAACATGGTGGCAAAGAGTTCATGTGCTTTCACCGATGCCCATGTACGCCAGAAACAAGGCAGGATGATTTGTACTGGTGATGTGCTTTTGCACTTGAGTTGGCAACGATGCAATAAGCTCTACCTGCACATATATAGAAATGGATAATCAACATGTAGATTTGTGGGTTTGTGTGTTTCTGAGAAAAAAGGTGGTGGTACGTTGTAGCCTTGTAGATACTGGATGTACATTAGTGTAACTGTAATAAACAGCGCAATAAGTTTGTTGTAAGTTGTTTCTTTAGCTGTTCATAGAGTTTCATAAATCTGCAAGGTCGGAAAGGAATTTGATAATGTTGTATGAGTGAATCCGGAACTATATGTGTTACTGCATGGGTAATTAACAAAAAAAAAACGCCTGTTTGGCGAAACTGCATGAGGAAAATAAGAAAAAAAAAGCTGGAAAATCTAAGAATGAAGGCCCCAAAAAATTAATGTTGAAAAAAAAACCTGAGGCAATCGGTGAATGAATCCTTAACCGCCCGTTGAAACTGAATGAAATGTTATAGTATGCATGAATCCGGGGATTAAAGCTGCATGAGGAATTAACAAAAAGTTGGGGGAAAAAAAATCCGGGGAGAATATCCTGAACCGCCTGTGTGAAACTGCATGAGGAAAATAAGAAAAAATAAAGCTGAGAAATCTGAGAATGAAAGCCTGAGGAATTCCGAGAATGAATCCTGAACCGCCTGTTGAAACTGTATATGATGAAATAAATAAATAAATAATCAAAATAAATAAATAAAGGGGCAGTCCGAGAATTGAACTCGGGACCTCACCACTAGACTAAATGCCCTTGTGTGATCAAATATTTTCGGAAATCTAATTGAAACGTTAATACCACATTAGAAGTCAAACCAAACAATCTCCGCGCGCATGCCGGTGACTTTTTTTATCCAACTCGTTTGACGGTTTGAGCTTGTCATAGAAGCATGCCTAGTGTTAGGCTCACGCTCGCTGCTCACAAGTGAAGCAAAAGGCTAAGGGCCTGTTTGGAACGCAGGATGAGAAATCACCAGGTTTTCTTTGGTAGCACTAATCTTTTTTACATGAGTAATAATCCAATTACTTAATTAGACAAAGCAAGTACCTCTTTTTTTTTTCTATGCATAACGCAAGCAGAGGGGCACCAAACTGAGTGGTCCATATGTCATACAAACTACTGTAATTTTTATCTCCGTCGGTTGGCCTTATACGGCCTTATCCACTGACGTGAAGCATTTCTCCATTGTTCTTGCATTTTCCGGATGACCAAATCAATCCATTGATTCGTTCCCTCGGCTTGGTCAGCACTGATGGGGAAGATGAAGGCATGGCTCCGCTGCTCCGCGGTGCGGCATCTCGCGGTGATGCAGCCATGCAGGCTTTGCAGCGTCTCCCGCCGGTAATCCATTTGTTTCTTTCGTTCTCTCCCTCTGGTGCGGATGTGTCCATGTGCTCCGACGAGACGCTTCGCGGGGGATGTACTCGTGAGAGATGCTAACACTGGCTAGCTAATGGTAATTGCAAGCTCTTAATGAGTGAACCAGAGAGCAAGTAAACACAAGATGCGAGCGCCAGCGATTCCCTTCGATCCGACCTCATTTTTATTTTCCTGTGAAAGTACAGGTAGTCTTGCCTTTCCTCCGGAATCTCCCACTCGGTTTCCTGCGTTCCAAACGTCCTGTGAAAGTACAGGTAGTCTTGCCTTTCCTCCGGAATCTCCCACTCGGTTTCCTGCGTTCCAAACGCATAGTGACGTATGCAAAATACAGGATTTTCGTTCCTTTGCAATTCCTTTGAAAATACTCTATTCCAAACGGGGCCTAATCCTTGGGATCCATATACCTCAAATTAGGGGGTGTTTAGATGCACCCATTTTGCATAAAGTTTTCACCTTGAGAACCGTGTCAGTTCATTTCTTCTATGTGTGCACGCGGCCTAATGCATAAACTTTATGCATAATAGTACATCTAAACACGCCCTCAGATGCCTCGATCCTTTTTATGGAAACTCAGACTTTAGCTCAAATCAATTTTTTTTGAAAGACCAGTACAGACGTAGACGCTCACACACCCACCCCTATAAATACACGCACGCAAACCCTACCCCTATGAGCATCTCCGAGAGACGCGAACCTCAACTTTCATATGCTCAAAGAAACAAATTCTCCACATTTTGCACCAAATACCATCGTCATAAGTCCAAAGGTTGAGATTTGGGATTTAACCCGGCCCAAGCTCTCTCATTGGTCCACTTGGCAGCGAACCTTATCTTCGCCGCTCGCCAAGTCACCTCCTAGACCGAGCACAGAGACGTCACCTCACGACCACGCAACCGAGAAGCGAACACGTAAACTCTTGACCGGACACGTAAAGTCATTGATGGGAGCGAGCCAGTCAGCGGCAGAGGCCACCAGCCACTCGCTCGCGAATAGGCGGGCTTTAAAGGGCGTCTCCGCAAAAACGCCACCCCACACACGGATCGAACATCCTCGGTTCCTCTCTCTCGCGGCGGCGGCGGCGGCGGCGGCGGCACATCCCCTCCTCGATCTCCGGCGACGTGAGTACCCCTCGTCTAGTCCCCCATGTCCTCTTGGCCCCGATTCTTTCCCCGGCTCCCTATCTAAACCCGCTACGCGCCTGCTCGCGTCTGTAGGAAGTTTCCCCATGATTTCATTGACCGTTCGGATCTGGCGCCTCCTCGGTGCCGTCGTTCAGGGATCGCGCGGCGGATCCGTGCCGGTGGAGGGTTCGTGGGCGTGTAAGGCGACAGGGGTTAGGTCATGTGTTGATCATAGGGGGCCGCTGGTGTGTATAGGTCGCGCGTCTCTGGTTTGGTTGTTGGGTTTGAGGGATGCAAGGGTCGCCAGCCATGGCGCAGTGATGGTGTATCCATCCGTCTAGTTAGCCATCCATCCAGTTCGATTAGTTTTGGTGGTTTCGTGCGTATGAACGTGGCGATGCGATTGATATTCGGATGTCAATAGTAAAAATGTCAATTTCTTTTCTTTGCAAGGAAATGCTGTGTAGTCTGTATGTAAAGCAATATCTCTCGCGGCCTGTATCCTTGCAGTATCTGCGGTTGCCCCATAATCTGGACACGGTGTGGCTGGCATACTTCACATAGGAATATAGCTCTGTTGCATGATAGGTTAGGTCATTCCTGATTAACTTAATGAGACATTGGGCTTGCAGTGGACACTGACTTGGTAATTGAACCGGGGCTCCGGTTGCATTTACTGTTACCTCCGGATGATGTGTAACTAGTGACATATTATCGGGTATAACATGTTTTTAGGTTGAGAAAGGTCTGTTTTGTATTTTGTTGGTTTTCATGTTTTGCTCTTCTTAGGCAGTATCCAGTGTGTTGATGCAGTTCAGCTTCTTAAGCTGGGGCCTGAGGGCCATCGGATGCTCTGTTAACTAACTAGGGCAAGTTTTTTCTGATGAGTGTAATCTTCTTACTAAGCACTTGTGCCCCAACAGCCTTTTGATGTGTGTGGCCACTTTGATGCATGCCTGTTGACTTACAATGTACCTGAGTCCACCACTTAATGTGAATGCAGAAGTAGGAAAAATGCAATGACTCTTGTAATGTGTCCTTCCCTCCTTAGTATTTCAGTGTTCATCCATAATCTGAATGAGCCAGAGCATGTTTTTAGGATTTTTATGTTGTCTTAGCTTCACAGAGGCACCTGTCACTAAATTAACAAATTGTGTTGAGGAGCTGGCTGCATTACCACTGCCTCTGGATAATGCATGGCTTTGTGCTGTGGGTCTTCATGTCTAATCTTCCTAGACAATTCCCATTATGTGGATGGAGTTTAGCCTCTAAACCTGGCCCAGACCTGCTGGATTGCCTGTCCCTAACACAATTTTCTCCAATGTGCGGAGAGTATTTCATTTAGTACATTGTAGAAGGCCTTGTCAGCTTCATTTTCTTGTAGCTTATAGGATTCATAACATTTAATACAAGCTTTTGTGTACATGAGTACATGCCGTGATGTGCTGTGTGTGCGGATGGTGCTTTGGAGCGTCCTTTCATTTATTTCTTACAATTATATTAATCTAGCATCGCCTTGCACTATATATACATATGTACTTCTATGTGTAATACTGAAATATCAGAAGTGATGTTATATTCTTTTGAGGCGTTAATAACTTAATATTGGAAATTGCTTCCTCATGCTATCCTGTAATTCCTTGTGAAGTTCCTCGATGTTGTTCTTGTGTTGTCCTAACACTAGGCACTACATTTAGCTTCTGCCTGTTGATCAATTGAATTTACTTTCTACAAGTGTTTGATAGCTACCTTCCAGTTCTTCCCTTACCCATAGCATAAACTGCTCCTAGTGCAAGCTCAATAAAGTCTCTAGTGTGGCTCGTTTTGGTCAAGCTGTTGGGTGTTGCTTAATTAGCAGCCTGTTGTGTTTTCTGTTTCACAAATCAGTGAGTCTGCTGTCTATTTAAGCCATCATCTTATTGCTCTTTTGTAGGAGCTTTTTATGGTTAATTGAATTTAAAAGCTCTTGCTCTTTGGTCATTTTTGGAACTTGTCTGTAACTACTTGGACCAAAGTGAGCTTACCTGTTGTTCTACATGGATTTTCTTTAATTTTGAGTTGATTTAAGCTTGCTCATTGGTCTAGGTTGAGATTGTTGGTAACAACTAAGATTTGCATCAAATCAAATTGTATAAAAAATCCAACTGAAAATCAGCATGTAATTGTTGTTTATAGATGGCAAGTCAATGATGCAGCATTGCGCAATTCTGATAATGCTGTGTCTGGTTTGATGTACACCTGTTAGGTAGTGGATAGTTTGAGCTCTCGCTATTGGAGATGATAGGATGCTGATATTTTTACCATGATTTGACAATGAATGATAAGGAAATCCCTCCCAACTGATTTGCTTTGCAGCTTTTGTGGCTTTGTTTGACCATGATGGCCATGTTTTTGTGCGTTAGTGGCAGGTTAGGTGAAGGGTATCTGGTGTACATTTGTGTTCTTTTTGGTAGAATAAGCAATGATTGATACTGTAGCCAGAAGTGTTTCTTGTGTCACGTTTCTTGTTCTGTCCCAATCGCTTAAGAAGCTTTTATAGTGGAATAGGTAATTTAGGAGGCGAATGCAGGAATATAAGTACTTGATTCTGTTGTACAATAAAATCCTTGCAGTCACCTACAACCAATAAATTGACGATCCAAGTTAATGTGTTACTATTTTGAACTGTACGTTAGTATAGGACATTTTGATTAAATAATTTTTTTTTACACAATATCCCCTATGCACTTTCAAGTTAATGTGTTACTATTTTGAACTGTACGTTAGTATAGGACATTTTGATTAAATAAATTGTTTCTTTTATAGGATATCCCCTATGGCCGAAATCAGAATTATCTCCAGTCTGAACGATGTTAACACTGCGTTGGAAGATCTGAACATTAATACAACCAATCAGGTTAATGAAGTTCAATTTCAATTGGATGAACAAGCACCCCTTCAAGACGCAGCAAATCTGAAGGTGAAGACTCGACCAGGAAGGCTTGGATTTAGATTGATTAATCCGGAGTTGTTGGAGTGTAAGTTTCATGCCAAGATGGCATTAGAGACGTCTTTCAACCGTATGTATGACGCGTCCCTGGAGCGGATTAATCAAGAGCTACAACCAATTGAAGCTAGCATCGCAGTACTGAAGGTCTATATGCTCTACACAGATCAGCAGATGCAAAATACTGGGCCTCAACTTGCTCAAAGAAATCGTGGAGTAATACATATGATCTATCCAAACCCTCCGGTATGTCTTTCTCGTTCTCTTCTCAGTTGGGATAAAGATCACTTTAAACCAGTTTTCAGTAGATCTTATGAAATTTGATTGCCCCCTGTTTTGCTCGTTTCTAAGTATTAAGAGTAGCATTTATTTATTTGTCAACTCTTGAGGTGGCAGATTGATGATGAAACAAATACCCCAAGCGCTTTATTCCACTGATTCTAGTGATGGGAAGCTATGTTACCATAGCTTTTGTGGTTTTCAATCCGAAACATGTGCAGCTCAAGTAGCTTTTTTTGTTTTTCTTTGATTATACTAGTATTTTTTCTGTTTCTTCCAGTCATGTCAAAATTAAGTGAAGTTCAGTCTTCTTTTTGGTTTAAGTAATGGTAGAAGCGATGAGATTATATCCACACGAGATATCTGCATTCACTGTGATGATCTCATCATGCACTACCATCTGATATCACATCATTGTTTTTACCTTCTGTTTTCATTAGAAACTTCTGACGTAATAGTGTTTGAATACCAGCAGAAATTTTTAAAAATTGTACAGTTTCTGTTAAAGTAATTTAATTTTACTAGAATAGATCATATTTTTGGATTAAGTGAAGGGACAAGTGATGAGATTATATCCACATGAGATGTCTGCATTCATTGTGATGATCACATCATGCACTACCATCTGATCTCTCATCACTATTTTTAACCTTTTGTTTTCATCAGCCGAAACTATTTGATGCAAGTGTCCTTGATGTCTTCTATGTGCAATCTGTGATGCAACTATTACCATTTCATGAATCACTGTGATTATTACAACAAAATCACCATCTTTCTGCTGAGATTGCACAACCTATGCAAGTTGATTGTCTTAAAATAGATAAAATTTGTTTCTGAATTGTTGAAGTCAATGCCATTTGGTATCTAATGCCCAGTCAATTTTGTGATTGTGTCTAGAAACATGGCAGAAAACAAAGGGGAACGGATCTTGCGACACTGGTTACTTATTTATCTAGAAAACTGTTGTGATATGTTTGCTGTTGTGCTAGTGTTTGTCTGGAAAACTGTTGTGGTATGTTTATTTAGTATTGCGTTTTTCTCATTTTTTCTGAATTCATTTTTTTTATCAGTTCCCCATCGAGCCTGCTTATGAGCATGCCACACAACAAAACCAAAGGGTCTCATATCAACCAGCTTATGCTACCCAAGAAGAGAGGAATGATGCAGCTGCTCGTGACAGGCGTGCCCAGAGGGCAGTCTGGGATGCCAAACTCCGTATTCTGGAGGCTAGGAAGTCCATCCTAGAGAAGATGAAGATTGAGATGATATTAAGCATGAGGGCAGAGTTGAAGAGAATCTTGGAGGAAAGATCTGATTTGGGGATTGGTTATGCAAACTATGAGTTTCCTCCACTGGCATAGGTAAGTCACCTCTAGCCACTTTGTTACTTCCTGTGGATTTAACAGAAGTGCAGCATGCCTATTTTGGATCTAAGTAATGCCTCAGCATGTTAGCACACTCCTTCCTAAGTTCATGTGTGATTTATGCAAGTAGACAGAATATTGCATTCCTGTAAATTTAACAGAACTAAATGTCTGTCCAGGATATAAATATTGTTACTGCACACTTTTCCTGTAAATGAACTTTTTTCAATGGTTCCATAGTGAAATATGTGAGTTGCATAGTTGTGAATATCATCAAAATTAGCATGTTTACTCATACAGATGTGTTGTGTAAAAAAATTGTGTGTTGCAGGAGGAGAGAACAAAGGCCTTGACAAACGAGCTCATGGCGAACCTTTTGCTGGGACAAATGTGACACTGGAGCATTGGAAGCAGCTTCAGCAGGAGTGAGGATGATCATGCAACACTTCACCGAACGGTAGCTGAAATCACATAGGCCAAATGGTGCAAATGTGTTCTACTGTAGCACGAGTTTTGTTATCGTTTTGCTGGCATATCTAACCTCATATCCCTGGGGGAATCCCGGCCACTAGAGCGCGTGTGCTACTGTAGCGCCTCATTTTTTCGCGCTGGGCTGCGCGTTGCATTGTTTCGGCCCTCCGCTGCTTCTGGCCTGTTGCGAGCCCGTGTCGCGTGGGGAAATCGGACCGTCAGCGTTGGCCCATGAACCTCGGTTTTACTTCTGAAGATTTTGTTAGGGTTTGTAGCCTCGCAGCCGTCGCCCTCACTCGGCCGCCGCTCTTCGTTGCCACCTCGGTCGCTCGCTGCGTGGGTGGCTCGCTTCTTCGCCGGTGGGTTCCAATCCGACGGGGTTTGGTGGTGGAGGGGTGTGTCTGTGTCGGAGTTGCCGTCCGGGGGACTTCTCTGCGACGCGCCGCCCGCGTTGGGCCGCTGTTTCCGCCGCTACAGTCGCTCCCTCCCCTCCCCCCCTCTTCGGCCGCTGCACTTGAGCGGGGGGCCGGTGGGCCGCTGGGCGGTTCTGATCCTACGGCAGGGGAGCTCAGGCTCGGTGCGCGCGGCTGCTGGAGGGCTTCAGCCTGGCCGTGTGTGGGCACTTTCTGACGGCCGCCGTGCGCCTTGCGTCGGTTGTTGCCTCGGTGCCTTCGCTAGGATACCCAAGAGCGGCGCTACACCCTAGCTCCTAGCCCTGCGCGTCGCCGTCGGTATGTTTGTGGCTGCTTGCTTCTGCGATTTGGTTCGGCTACATTGGATTCGCTAGGATCTTGGTGCCGCTCGTGGGTGCTCATTTTGCCTTTCCATGTTTCACGCTCTTCCTGGTCTGTGCTGCAGCGGCGGTGCGTCGGTTCCGGCGGCCGGTTCCCTCCTAATAATAATACTATTTAACAATTATTATAATCAACATTAATTGGTTCTGCGTATGTATATGAACAGCTTCCACTGGATACTGCTTAGTATTCAGATTGATAAGCATGAGGTCTGGGTCTACGACTCGTTGAGGCAAGACAAATCAAAGTACCAAGGCCTCATCGACGTGATAAACAATGCATGGCGTCGCTTTCTCAGCAAACACTTGAAAATAACAGATATCGATCCTCTTCAATTTAAGACTGACTTTATGGTATGAATTCATTCTCACAACTAGTGTCATTCGTAACCCCCATTTGCCCATAGTGCTGGAGACAGGAGCAAGGAAACAACTTATGTGGATACTACGTATGCGAGTGGATCAACACTTTTGCAAGTGAAAAAGGACAAATGACGCCGGATGCATTCAAAGTACGTGAGCAATTTTTACTTTCAATTATAGCAAAAAATGGACGTACAAATGGCAATTAAACTGAAGGTTGAAAGGGACCATATATACCCTTTTGACGTTCTAGCTATTGGTAATAGGCACAGAACCTGATCTTAATAAATTCATATACTTTTTTCATATGAATTTGATGATGTTGTTTTTCCCATTTATTGTACTGCTCAATCTAATATTTTATCTGATATTATTTTTAATTTATTATTTTTCACTCTCATGTTTTGATATAAAAATGTGACACTGACAGCGTTGGAAAATGAAAGAAGACCTCATCGAACCAGCTCGTGTTCGAGCAATTCAAGAAGCTATGTGCGGATTCCTGCTCGATGAAGTCATAAATCCCAAAGGCGAATTTTATGGCGATCCCCGTCAAAGCGTAGCCAAAGTTGATCGACGTATTTTTTTTGATTACCGTTGATGCTTAATTTGTAATATTTGAAATACTCTCTAAGTACTTGCAATTAAGTGTTGTGTATGAACTCTATGTACGAATATGTGACATTATCCTATAAGATATCAGCTTGGCAAAGAGTACGAGTACGTAGCCACATCCTGTACAAATACGCATAGCAATACGTATAAAAAACAAAAAACAAAAACAAAAGGGAAATGAAAAAGAAAAAAACAATTTAGTGCGGGCTGGTGTAACCAGCCGGCACTAAACTGCCTGCCGGGCTCCGGACGGTGTCGGGCAGCTTAGTGCCGGCTAGGAATACCAGCCGGCATTAAACGTCTCACGTTAGTGCCGGTCACCATGACCGGCACTAACGTGCGGGACGTTAGTGCCGACAAATTAGTGCCGGTCACTGTGACCGGCACTAACGTGTCCTGTGACCGGCACTGATACGAGTTTCTCCAGCAGTGGTCAGCCGCCATGTGTCAGCTGCCACGTGTCATGGTACGTCAGCCTCCACGTAGGTGCCACATCATCGTCCATGTAGGTGCCACATCATTGTCCACGTAGGTGCCACATCATCATCTATGTAAACGCCACATCATCGTCCATGTCAGCAGCAATCCGTGACGGTTATTTTCGTCGCTAAAGTTGGGCTTTGGGCTGGGCTAAGAGGGCCTCAGGTTGGTCTGCGACGATCTGAAACCGTCACGGATCGCTTCAATCCGTGACGATTCTGAAGATCCGTCGCTCGATTTAATCAATGACGCTCAATCAATAACGAATTTCGAAACCGTCGCAAACATTTTTTTTGCAACGGATTTTCAGCAATCTGCGACAGAATGATTCCGTCGCAGATTAAATAGTGTGTTGTAGTGTGATGCCACCAAAAAGATGTATTTCTAAAGTTCATAATAAGCCTTAACAAGAATATCTTTTATAATCTCTAAAAATTTCGACAGCACCTCCCCTGCATCGGGAGGTTTCCAAAACCTACAACAAACCAAGGGCACGATGGCCGACAACCACATTCCAAAATCATCAACGTCTTACTTTTGCTCATCTCAAAAAAAAATTGAAGGAGTGATTTGCCTCAGATATGTTCTTGCATTTGACCTTGAACTTGCAGCATAAGAAACATTACAGGTGGTAAAAAAATTGGTTCATGGTAGGCATGGAACCATGAGACACACCCAGCCCAACCATCACAACCGATCCGTTGCTTGGGCATGGATGTGTCTCATGGTTTGATGACAACCATGAGAAGCATAACTATACAATACAAGCTCAAGCTCAAGGTCATCATATGTTACCCAGCTAGAAAACTAGGTAAAATTTGATATCATCATAGACATGCCTAGAGTTGAATTGTTTTAGTTCAAGATATTGACAACCATGAGAAGTAAAATTGAATTTAAAATCTAACTAAATAAGAATATCATTTATAATCTCAAAAAATCCTAATAACCCTAAATATCAACATAATTTGAAGCCTCTAAAAAGATGTATTTCTAAAATTCGTAATAAACCTAAATAAGAATATCATTTATAATCTCAAAAAATCTTAATAACCCTAAATATCAACATCATTTGAAGCCTCTAAAAAGATGTATTTCTAAAGTTCATAATAAGCCTAAATAAGAATATCATTTATAATCTCTAAAAATCCTAATAACCCTAAATATCAACATCATTTGAAGCCTCTAAAAGATGTAATTCTAAAATTCATGATAAGCCTAAATATGAATATCATTTATAATCTCTAAAAATCATAATAAGCCTAAATATGAATATCATTTATAATATCTAAAAATCATAATAAGCATAAATATAAAAATCATTTAAAGTTTCTACAAAATAATCCAAAAATCTAAACAATGTCTAAAAATTTGTGCATCATCTCTACACATGCAACAACTAACTATATATGATTCTCTATTACAAATTCATAATAAAAATGAAGATTAAATCTAAAATCTCTTATTTCAATCCATTCCACAAAACACAAATTACTCAAAACATAGAGCATGAAATAGACCATACTAACCGTCAAAAGAGAGAGGATGAAGTTGCTAACCTTCTAGCGGACTTGGTTTGCAAAATCTCCAAAAGTTATGGAAAAATCCCAAAAGCTGACTGGTTGCATGGCAGCCTTGAGCAGATTCATCTCCCGGCTTGGGGACAAGGGCCTGCCGTTCTTCAAAATCCTCAAGAAGGCCGACAGGTTCGAGTGGAACCAAGAGGCACAGCAAGCTTTCACCGACCTCAAGGACTACCTCTCCAATCCACCAGTACTCGCCGCTCCGCATAACGACGAAACGCTACTCCTGTATATCGCTGCCACCACCAACGTGGTAAGCACCGTCATCGTCGTGGAAAGGGAGGAAGAAGGAAAGGTGCAACGAGTACAGCGACCAGTCTACTACGTAAGCGAAGTACTCAACGAGTCCAAGTCTCGCTATCCCCAGGTGCAGAAGCTACTCTACGCACTGCTGATCACATCAAGAAAACTCCGCCATTACTTCCAAGCGCATCGCATCAAGGTGGTCACGCAATTTCCACTCGGGGAGATCCTCCACAACAGAGACGTCACGGGGCGAATCATCAAGTGGTCCGTCGAGCTCGGCTCCTTCAACATCGACTTCGTCCCACGCACCGCCATCAGGTCACAGATCCTCGCCGACTTCATCGCCGAATGGACCGAGAGCCAGGACGCGAAAGAAGACACCAGCGGCGAGCACTGGAAGATGTACTTTGACGGCTCCCTGATGATCGACGGAGGAGGGGCCGGAGTACTCTTCATCTCGCCGAAAGGGGAACAGCTCCGATACGTCCTCCAAATCCGTTTCCCCGTCACCAACAACGCCGCCGAGTACGAAGCGATTCTCCACGGGCTCCGCATCGCCGCTTCACTAGGCATAAAGAGGCTCCTGGTCTATGGCGACTCGGCTGTTGTCATAAACCAGGTGAACAAAGAGTGGGATCGCAACAGCGAGCGGATGAACGCCTATTGCGAAGC
>CM014272.1:10273102-10292567 GCA_004135705.1 Alloteropsis semialata
GCTGGGGTCGAAGGAGTCGGCCAAGGAGGCGTGGGACGCCCTGAAGGTGATGCGCCTCGGCGGCGACCGGGCGCGCAAAGCCAAGGCGCAGCAGCTGCGCCGAGACTACGAGGCGCTCGAGTTCAACGACGGTGAGACCGTCGAAGACTTCGCCCTGCGGCTCACCGGCATGACGACCGAGCTGGGGGCGCTGGGAGCTCCGGTCACGGAAGACGACGCCGTGCGCAAGTTCCTGCGCTGCGTCCCGGAAAGGTACGACCAGATCGCCATCTCGATTGAAACTTGTCTCGAGATGGAGGCGCTCACCATTGAGGAAGTAACGGGGCGCCTCAAGGCGGCGGAAGACCGATTCGCCGCACGGGCGGCGAAGGCGGCAAGCACGGCCGCCACGACGAAGCTTCTCCTCGCCGCGCAGGAGGCGCGGGCGGGGCAGCTCAGAGGAGCAGGAGAAGGGCCCTCTGCTCCGTGAGGCAGAGGCAGAGGAGGACGCGGCAGAGGCCGCAGTCGCTCCAGTACTCGCGGACGTGGCGGCGGTGGCGGGCGCAGCAGGAGCCAGCGCGTCGCCAAGGACCAGTGCCTCAACTGCAGTGAGATTGGGCACTGGTCCCGGGACTGCAAGCAGCCGCGCCGCGCGCGCATCTGGCTCAGGAGGACGATGACGAGCCCGCGCTCCTGATGGCGCAGGTCTGCGCCCTCCACGACGCCGAGGAAGATGCCGCGCCGCACGCCCGCGTGGTGCTCGACGAAACGCGAGCGCAAGTCCACCTCGGGGAGGAGGACGGCGACGGCGGCGGCGCTCGCACCAAGAGGACGTGGTACCTGGACTCCGGCGCGAGCAACCACATGACCGGAGATCGCGAGGCCTTCTCCGAACTTGACACGGGGGTCGTCGGAACAGTGAAGTTCGGCGACGCCTCGCGCGTGGAGATCCAAGGACGTGGCACCATCGTCTACAGGTGCCAGAACGGGGAGCACCGCGCGCTCACCGACGTGTACTTCATCCCCAAGCTGCGGAGCAACATCATCAGCGTCGGACAACTCGACGAGCGAGGTTGCGAGGTCCTGATCGCCGACGGCGTGCTCCGCATCCGCGACAGAGAGCGCAAGCTACTCGCGAAGGTGAACCGCTCCACTAACCGCCTCTATGTGATTGACCTGCGGCTGTCAAAACCAGTGTGCCTGGCGGCGCACGGCGACGACGAGGCGTGGCTCTGGCACGCACGCTTCGGCCACCTCAGCTTCGACGCGCTGAGGAACTTGACGCGCCATGGGATGGTGCGTGGCCTGCCCAGGATCGAGCACGCGGGGGAGCTATGCGACAGCTGTCTCGCCGGGAAACAGAGGCGGCGGTCGTTCCCGAAGACGGCGACGTTCCGCGCCGACGAACTGCTGGAGCTCGTCCATGGGGACTTGTGCGGGCCGATCACGCCGCCCACGCATGGCGGGCGGCGCTTCTTCCTGCTGTTGGTGGACGATTGCAGCCGCTTCATGTGGCTGCAACTGCTGTCAAGCAAGGTGGAGGCAGCAACGGCAATCCGGCAGTTCAAGGCGAAGGTGGAGGCGGAAACGAGGAAGAAATTGAAGGTCCTGAGGACGGACCGCGGCGGCGAATTCAATTCGATTGAATTCGGGCTCTACTGTGCAGAGGAGGGGATGCAGAGGCATCTCACGGCGCCCTACTCGCCACAGCAAAACGGCGTGGTGGAGAGGCGCAATCAGACGATTGTCGGCATGGCTCGGAGCATGCTCAAGGCGAAGAGCGTGCCGACAGCGTTCTGGGGCGAAGCAGTGAGCACGGCGGTCTTCATTTTGAACCGCTCGCCGACCAAGAGCTTGAAGGGGATGACCCCCTTTGAGGCCTGGCACGGCCGGAAGCCGGACGTGTCCTTCCTGCGCACGTTCGGGTGCGTGGGACATGTGAAGAACACGAAGCCCGGCCTCTCCAAGCTGGAGGACAGGAGCACCCCGATGGTGTTCCTAGGCTATGAGGCGGGAAGCAAGGCGTACCGCCTGTTCGACCCACGGGCGCGGCGAGTGTCCATCTCGCGCGACGTGGTGTTCGACGAGAAGAAGAGTTGGAATTGGGGGGAGTCCGGAGTCGGGGAAGATGGAGGCACGGACGGTCTGAGCAGCTCCTTCACCATTGAACACTGGGTGTTCCGTGATGCAGAGGAGGTTGAAGGAGAAGGAGGCTCAGGCGCGGCGGCTGAAGCAGAGGACTCGGCCGCACCTGTTGGACAGGGGCCGCCGACGCCGGGAACGCCTGTGGGACAGGCATCGCCGGCAGCAGCTTCCGCCACGGCTTCCCCAAGCGCGGCCTCACCAATCCGCTTCGCCACTCCACCACCAGAGGTGTCGGACATGGTGGACGACGACTACGAAGGGGAACCACTGCGCTTCCGCGCAGTGGACAACATCGTCGGCCATGGCGCTCCGCCGGGGCTTGCGGAGCGCATCCTCGACGAGCAAGAGCTGCATCTGGGCAGCGCAGAGGAACCGGCCACGTTCCGCGAGGCAGAACGCGACCACCGGTGGAGGAAAGCCATGCTCGAGGAGATGAGCTCGATTGAGGAGAACGGCACTTGGGCCCTCGTCGATCCACCGGCAAATTGCCGGCCAATTGGGCTCAAATGGGTGTTCAAAGTGAAAGCACGATGAACACGGGAACGTGGTGAAGCACAAAGCGCGGCTGGTGGCGAAAGGATTCGTGCAGCAAGAGGGGATTGACTTCGAGGAGGTCTTTGCTCCAGTGGCGCGGATCGAATCCGAAAGGCTGCTGATGGCGACGGCGGCGATCAAGGAATGGGAGGTCCACCACATGGCTGTGAAGTCGGCCTTCCTAAACGGCGAGCTGCAGGAGGAAGTGTTTGTGCAGCAGCCGCCGGGATTCGTCATCGCCGGCGAGGAGCACAAGGTGCTCCACTTGCGCAAGGCGCTCTACGGCCTGCGTCAAGCGCCGCGGGCTTGGAACACCAAGCTGGACGCCAGCTTGGTGTCCCTCGGCTTCACCAGATGCCCGACGGAGCACGCGCTCTACATCAGGAGGAAGAAGGGGATCCTGATCGTGGGCGTGTACGTCGACGACCTGATCATCACGGGCTCGGGGCGGCAGCACATCGACGAATTCAAGAAGGAGATGACGGCGCTATTCAAGATGAGTGATCTAGGATTGCTCAGCTATTACCTCGGGATCGAGGTGGAGCAGAGGGCGGGCGCCATCACCCTCAGGCAGAGTGCCTACGCCGAGAAGCTGCTCGAGCGGAGCGGGATGGGCGGCTGCAAGCCGTGCCAATCTCCAATGGAGGAGAAGCTCAAGCTGTCAAAGGACAGCACGGCACCAAGGGTGGACGCGACGAACTACCGCAGCATCGTCGGCGGGCTGCGATATCTGGCGCACACGCGGCCGGACATCGGTTTCGCCATCGGCTATCTAAGCAGGTTCATGGAGGATCCGCGGGAGGATCACCTCGCCGCGATCAAGCACCTCCTCCGCTACATCGCCGGGACGATCAAGCACGGGATTGTCTATCCTAAGGGAGGAGGAGCACGGCTGGAACTGATGGGGTACAGTGACAGCGACATGGCGGGAGATGTCGACGGGCGGCGCAGCACGACGGGGATCATCTTCTTCCTCGGCTCGTGCCCGATCTCCTGGCAGTCCCAGAAGCAGAAGGTGGTGGCGCTATCTACCTGCGAGGCAGAGTACATAGCAGCCGCCACAGCTTGCTGCCAGGGAGTTTGGCTGGCGCGGCTGCTCAAGGAGCTCACCGGAGATGAACTCCGGGCGCCGGCTCTGTTGGTGGATAACAAGTCCGCCATCGCGTTGGCAAAGAATCCAGTCCTCCACAACCGCAGCAAACACATCGACACTAAGTTCCACTTCATTCGGGATTGTGTGGAGGATGGACGAATCAAGATCGAGTATGTTGAGACAGCTCAGCAGCTCGGTGACATTCTCACTAAGCCCCTGGGGCGTCTTCGGTTCCAGGAACTGAGGATCAAGGTGGGGGTGGAGGAGATCAAGAAGGAGCATCACAATTAGGGGGAGAATTGTTATGTAATTGCTTAGCTCTTATCTTGATTTCACTTAAGCAAAGTCAATGGAGTTGGTAGAACTCCACCAAGTGCTCCTGTCAGCCGTATGAGACAACAGGACACTCATTGTACCAGGGCAAGCATGCCTTAGTAGTCATGTACATAGCTGAGTAGGTGTACTAGTAGAGGTACAAGTAGTTGGTAGAAGTAGTGGGTAGTTGTGTACCTTAGTTTGACTCCTGCCTCTACAAAAGAGAGGAGAAGGCAGCAATGCAATTCAGTTCATCTGAAATCACAGCAGCTGCAACAAGGTTGTGTGTGTGTGTGTGTGAGTGAACTCACCTGTGAGCTTGAGAAGCCGGCATTGGTGGCTGCAGGGCAGCTCCATTGCCAACAATTTGATGCAATGGATTTCTACTCCAGTTTACTGCGGGTGATTAGGCTGCAAGGATTTGGTTTTTTTTTTGTGCCAGCAAGGTATCATTAGGCTTCCCCTTGCTTCTGTCTTGGGTTTGTGCTTGATGCTCAGTGCTCGCAGGTTGCTCGATGAAATGCCTCTTAAGATTGTACTTCAACTCTAGGTGTGTTTATGTATGTTTGCACATCATAACTGATTAATTCCAGCTTTAGTGCAAAGACATTTGGGAAACATTTTCCATGTAGATTACATCCACAACAGAAGAAACGAAATTGAAATTTTCATAGTAGTACATTTTTTCCTGCAAAACATAGATGATGCGCAGAGAAAAATACCTACAAAAAAAAACTGCATGATGAAACGTGCTTCCTTCTTGAGTTTGTAGCAAACGGGCTCCTCCTTGACTCACATAGTCACATGGGTTGTTCCCTGATTGCAGATTTTCATCCACATTAACATCATAGGTCCAATAATAGTCTCCTGCATCTTGCAGCCTCTTTGTTTATCTTGGGTTACATGTTCTATACTTCTATTATGCACACTTACACCAGTGTATAAGATCACATATTCCCACGTCTTTATATCATTTGATAATGACATGTTTTATGATCCCTCTGGTTTGTATATTACAGTTGAGTTATCCATACAGTTACGGTGGCTACCTCAGTTTTTTTAAAAATTACCTACTCATTTCACGATTTGAAGTTCCAAATTAAATGTATTTACTACCGGTTTAACTTCATCACAGTATATGTGTCCTACTAAACTTGAGTTGTTATTAGAAATAGTCACCCTTTTATATAGGTTACATGTTCCAAGAGCTAGGGAAACTGCACACAATTTAAGTTGGCTGCTTTTGTGGCTTCGTTTTTCACATACCATATGTGTTAACTGCTAAGAGTGTGATCAGATTCTGATGACATTATTTCTATGCATTATTTTTCTGTAATTATTTGCATCATGGTCTTATCAATGTGTGAATGCCTCCCTATCAATATGTTTTGAATTTCTTTCTACAATGGATAATGATGGATTCTGTGCCTATATTCTTATTCATTTTTAGATGGAGGGATGGTCAAAATATGACGCCCAATAGATTTGCATTTACAAATCCTGATTTTTATTGATTTCTCTCCATGAATTGCTATTACAAAGAACGTAGGCATGGAATTTACTTTTGAAGTTCAAGGTTAGTGAACGCGTCAACTTGAGATTTCTGTAAGGTTTTGTGCTTGGCCTCTGAATTTGCATGACCTTTTGGTCAAAGGTAATCTTCTTTGATTTTCTTATTCCCAGCTTTTATTGCAAGTTCTTGTGGCATCTTCTTTCAATTGAGGCAGTAATATTGCATCTTGGTATTTCCAAGTGTAGCTTGCATAATGCGGTAATGCCATAGTTTGTTGTGGGCAGATACAGGTGCTGCATCTTAGCTTCTGCCTTTTCTGCAGTGTCTGAACACAATGTCTGAACAGGATCCTCGGTGAGCTCCGTTCCTGCCTTTGTTCCGTTCAGTAGTCGCTGCCAAGTCAGCTTTTAATGATAGCTATTTCCTTCCTGTAATTTGTACTTAACATGAATGGCATTACTTTGGATAATATATAGGTGATAACTTTCTATTTAGTAGGACAACCGTGGTTTATTTAGCTTGATGGTTCCCAAATTTCCAATGGCCCCTTATTCAAGCACCTTTTAATTCAGCACATTCATATTTTTCAGTAGAGTATTTCTATTCTTCAAGTTAGTACTATTTTTAGTGTCTAATTTGCCCACTTAAGGATCTACGAAGCTCATGCCTATTAGGCTTTCTATAAAATATTTCAACTGGTGGGTATTGAAAAGGATCAAACAATCTTCTTTCATAGGTTTGCTGTGGTTTGTGTACGTCACTGATTTTTCAAAAATGTTTCCTGTAGAGGTTCTTCTTATAATGCTCTTTGTTTATATATTTCTCCTCAATCCTATATTGATGCCATGTGAATGAACATAAGACCTGCACCTAGCTGTTCCCTCCTACATAGGTTCATGCTACTCAAATATTTTACAAATCAACATTCTCCAGTTGAATGGTGGTTATTACTGTGACGTTGCCGCTTTTTTCGGTAACTCCTTAAAGAGTGTTCATACACTAACTGGTTTACCAGAGAAAGTTTAATTTGTGGACTGAACTACTTCTTTGGTTTCTGTGTGGGAATAGCAGAAACAAGATCTAGAGCAATGGTGAAGGTGCACCATTCTGTAACTATCTTCATTCATTTCCTTTTCCCTCTCCCTGAATTGTGTACATCATCTGTTGCCTGTGTTTAGTTAAAAAGTTAGCCATATGTGACTACAGTTGTTCGAATTCATATACCTGAAGCTGCATCGGTGCATTTTTTTTTTTCATTCACCAGGTTAAACGAGGGCGGAGATAACAGCTAAAACGCTGGCACTACACCACAAGGGCCTGTACTATTTATTTTTGTGCTAAAAACATATGACTAACTAATGTATATTCTTTTTCCTAAAAGAAAGATTCAATGTATATGGCCCCAGAGTCTTATATGCAGGGCTCTGTTCTATGCAAATTGAATTCGATCAATGTTTTGTGTTCGAGGATAGCGAATTAAACACAATGTTTCTGCACACTTTTGAAATACGGGCGCGGCGGTAGCGCGCTTACCGTCCTAGTGGGTAACATGACCCCTGACCCCTCCATGCCCTCAGGTGCTCACGGCTCAGCGTCCAAGCCCAGATGTGCCTTGAACGAGGACACATCCCTGATGGCACCCGCTGTGAGATCACAAGCACAGCCAGAGTTACCTAGCAAGTGAGGGCATCGTTTGCAAAGGTCCCTTTGTCGGGTCGATTCGTGCTGAACTTGATGCAAACATTTTCCTGTCAATGGACATATAGCGATTGGAGCCCAGAGTCCCAGTGCTTTCGATGGACTTCATGTACTCGGACGCGTTGTTCTCAATGATCAGTGCGTCCTCCAGCTCCCTGAGAACATCCTCCATGCTTGGCCGGAAGGTTGAGAATGGTTCGGTGCATACCAATGCAACCTCAAGCACCCTCCACATGGCCTCAGAACAATATTGCCCTTTTATGCCAGGGTCCACCATCTCTTCAATTTTGTACTCCCTTATGTAAGGTTTTGCCTGCACGACATGGATCAATTTGAGATTATATTTGGAGTTGTGGAGTTCAAATATCTTTTTTTTTTTGGGTCAGAACTACTATGACGAATACACAGAAATTATTTTGGCAATCACAAAAGCTAGAGGATGCAGATAAAGTAGCGCAAGCTTTGAAACATCAACTGTTACGTTTGATTGAGATTCACAATGGATGACTTTAGATATAGAGCACAGTGAAAACATACCCACTCAACTAAGCTCCATTCATGACGGGGCCTTTTGACATCAAGAGGTTCTCTTCCTGTCACAATTTCTAACAGGACTACTCCAAAACTGAAGACATCGCTTCTGGTTGAAAACACCTGAGTGGAATAGTATCTAAAAAGGAAAAGAGCATCACCAAATCATGACGAACATATTCTAGAACTGGAAGATTCAATTCATGATGACCCGGAATTTCAACTGACATAATAATATTGTGCAGCTAGCACATAATGTGCGGTTTGTGGTATGGTGGTTGAACTCTAAAAGAGAACGATTTTTAAGATAACATTTAACAATGTATATGCACTGGTTCTTGTTTTCCTTAACAATGTCTATGTATCAGGAAAACTACATGTACAACAACTCTTCATTTACACATTAGTATGCCTTTTACCTTTCTAGAGTTGATGTTTCAGTCGAACTTTTGGATGATTCAAAATGAAGTCATTTATTAAAATTACAGGACCTGCTATATTCGAATAACGCTAATATCAGATTCTCAGTATGGCAACAGAAATATCCAACTGAACATGGTCTACTGACATGTTCAAATTTAACTTACTCCCAAATCCTATGTTCAGGTTGATGGAAACATTTAAATTTTTCTTGACCTTTTTTTCAAACAATGTGTTGTTCTATATATTTAAACCACCAATGCTCCAAACTTAGTCTTTTGATCTTCTAAATATTTTGCCAAAGTGAAAGCCATGAGAAAACTTACTCAGGATCCAAATATCCAGCAGTTCCTCTCACTTCCATTGATGGATTGCTGTCACCTTCTTGAGGAGCATACTTAGAAAACCCGAAGTCGGCTACCTTGCCACACATGCTGTGATCCAGAAGTATGTTGCTTGATTTAATATCTCTGTGTATGATACAGCGCCCTTCAAAATTGTGAAGATATACCAGTCCTGAACGAGTAAAGCAAGCATGAGTAAATCCCTGAAATTGTGTAGAAATAAAAGGAAGCATTTAAGATGTTCAATAGTTATTGAGCAAAAGTCAACATAAAGCAATATGACATCCCCGAAATTGCACAAAAAGAATATTTAGTTCAATCCCGCCATAGGTAAATGAGAAACAAGACGAATGGTATTCACACAAAAATAGTCGCTTCTTACCTCTTGCTGCACCAATACAGATAGATAGTCTGGTAGGCCAATCAAGAACTTTCCTTTTTGAAGCCTCACCTAAAAAACAACATAAGGATTATAAATAAAGGTCCTTAAAGTAAGAAGCAAATAAATTTTCATGAAACATAATACCATAGAGGCGATCCTGTAGCGATCCATTGGACATGAATGGATATACCAATATCTGTTGATCCTTTTCACAGCAGTAGCCAATAAGTGGGACCAAATTCTCGTGCCAGACAGCAGAAAGAAGTCTTAACTGTGTCAATAGTTGATCCAGAGATCAGATGAACTTTGTTTGATGAAATGATTAAATAGATATATACTGAAAAATATAACTTAAACTAACTGGAACAACTGAGCATTGATGTAAAATTTGACCATATATGAAATGGAGTTATTGTGGAATAGTTGCTAGATATGACAACAGAAAGCTGAATAAAACTTCTTAGACAAGATTGCGACATGGTCAAGTCAAATGCCACGTCCATGATTCAGAACTAACTCTTCACCACAAGATTGAGATTTTCTTTTGAAAAAACGATGCAAATATGGTAGACTTGGTCAGTACCTCATTGTTAAACTCACGTGTTCCCTGTGTTGATGAGCTTGATCGCACTTTTACTGCAACTTCTTGTCCATGTGCTAATATACCTCGATAAACTGCTCCAAACCCACCCTCTCCTATCAATGTTTTGAAGTTGCCTGTTGCAGTCTGAATTGATTTGAGGGACAACTGTTGTACTGCAGGGTTTGTAGTATTATGGATGCTGCATTCTTGAAAAATGGGATCTGCATGGACCATTGTAAATCAAGCATTAATTTCATTAACAAGTATTTAAGCAATGGATACACAAGTATTTAAGCAATAGATACACTGAAGAGAAGAGCTCTTTTACGGTACTCCATACTACCAATGAGTGGTATATAGTATAGATCTCCATAAGTAAGGGGTAGTTTAGTAATTTCATTTAGATGAAAATGAAATTAAAGATTGAAAATGCAAAAATATATATCAAGGATCAAAGTGATTTTTTAAAATCAGTTACGCCATTAATTTTTTTTTTCCAAAATACCCATATACTACTATACTACCCACTGTATACTACTATACTACAGTTAAAGTTTCCAGTAGTATACAATTAATCTGAACCGTACGATCTCATGTAGAACCAAACAAAAAAGAAACAACAGTTTCATGCAGATAGCCCATGGAGACAACACCAACGGATCCATTTCCCTGCAGCTAGAAGCAACCTCAAGATTAGCAACTATAGCTTGTAAACATCAGGAAAGTTCAATTTCAAATGGAACATGTGAGATCTTAGAGGTGCCAAACAACAGATGAAAAATAATAGTAGGAAAGCATCGAAGTGTAGAAAAATAATAGTAGGCAAGCAACAGAAGAAAATTTGTGTAGACATCTCAGGTAAGTATTACCAGCTTTCTTAGAAGCTGAAGTAGTACACACAAAAATAACAGAGTTCGGGAGGAAGACTGAGAGACAGTATTCTATTCTTAGTGTAAAAAGAATCCCCCATACAGCATATACTGACATACAAAATCCCTGGAATTAGTAATATCCCTAACAATTCTAATATGATAATTGGTAAGCAGATTGTAGACAAAAGAAAAACAAGTGGTTAATTGCGAGTTGCCACACCCAACCTTGAGGACGGAGCCAAATTAGAAGACACAAGAAAGCAGCAGGGCACCGTCAATCATCAGGATCACAAACGGAAAGCCAAAGGTCCGAGCAGAACACAAGGTCAGAGAAATGCAAGCTCACCAGCCGCACCGCCTGCCTGTCCGTGAGCACGGCGGCGAACCAGGAGAATCTGTGCCGGTAGTTGTAGAGGATGGCGTCCTTGGCAGCTTGATCGCTGCAAGGTCGCTGCCATGAGTCGTCGGATGGAGGGGAAGTATCCGTATTGGAAAAACTTCAGAGAAAAAAGAAAGACAAAAGAATCGCCGGATCCGGCGGAGGGCGCGCGGCCACTGGCCACGCATCGCTCCCGCGAGCGGCGCTCACCGGATCTGGGCTGCCTCCAGGCGGCCGCGCGCCTCCGCGGGCTATCGTTGGTGAGAGTGTGATGATACATACTATGCCCAGTGTCCAATGTTCTTTTAGTAGTTGTATCTAAACCTGATGGAATGAAGCAGAGGCTAAGAATATGTTGAACTGAAATGCCCTTGTGCTGCTGATGCAATGTGGAACGCAAACAGTGGCGGACCCAGCCGAAAATTATAGGTGGGGCGGAAATTCAGAAAAAATCTTAACCCTCAATAAAAATAAAGTCGCATACACATATTATATTAGAAATATATATAGATGTAGATATAACTATTGCACCCATGAGAGGAGTAAATGATTTTTTTCATTCAACATAAATCAAATTAAACAATTGGCAGAATTAAAATAAAATATGAGATAATGAACAAAGATTAAGTCACATATTTATTAAAAATGGTGACTACTTTATGAGGATACATATCACAAAGAGTTAAGCATGTCTAGGTGTACTAGATCGATTTAGTTAGGGGTGTGATGCAGAATAGAGACAATTGGCCCATTAGACTAGTAGTGCTTATCCCCCTCAACGCCGCAAGCAATGCAAGTAGCTCAGCTACACAAGTGTTGCATACCATGCTTAACCACCAAAGCATGAAGCCCAGAACACATGGCATGGTCAAAGTCACAAACTCAAGACCTTGCTCAGTGCCTCAGTGTCGCTATGTCTGCATACTGTGACTGCGGCAAGCCTGAGCGACAGTGGACAGGGATGAAGCGCTGTTGGCCACCTGGGGCGAACGCCCCACTATGCTGTAGTGGTAGGTCCGCCCCTGAACGCAAATTTACCATTCTAGCCTGGCGACGTCAACTACACCGCTAAGTCATCAGTTCAGCAACCATACTGTGTTCGTATACGTGTATAGCAACACGGAAGCTTTAAATTACCTCGCTAGGCATTTCCTCGAACAAGACGAGCATAAGCAGGGGCGTCTCTGCTCTGCTATGGAGGAGTGAGTGCTTAAACCCTGACGGACGGGCCGATGCCGATGATTTACGGACAGATAGAATCCAATCCAACCAATGGCCCAAGAAGCAATTGTCCAAAAAGAAAAATGGCCCAAGAAGCAGGCTGACATGTGGGGTCCTCCAGTGAGTAAGTACCAATTAATCAAGATAATAATAAACTAATACAGCTATAGATGTACGGACGGATACAAGTCACCGTTACACTGTTCATTCTCTCACAATTCGCTGTTGTACTGTTCATACAATGTCCAGATTCTTCCTCCCTGTTGATGCCCAGCCGCGTGTCATTTTCAGCGGACGGCCACAGCTTGCCGGTCAAGAGGAAGAAAAGTAGCAGACCCGTTTCCTTCTCTTGTTCTCCACCGAGCTCTTTCCTCCATGTTGTTTTTCGCTGGCAGATTCCGGTGATTCTTAACTTCAAAAAAAAGATTCCGGTGATTCCTGACAGATTCAGTAGTGTTCTGTGAGGGGGAAAAGCTGGTTGGTCTCGCAGATTCTGGTTGGCAGCTTGAGCTCCTTATCCTCTATTTTGTTACTCAATCCTTATTATGTTCTAAAAAATCCAGCAATCCAACACCGGCAGCTCTCAATTTCGTTTTTTTTTTGTCTCTCTCGATTCCCCTTCTCTGGTATGTGGTATCCATAGCGGCAACATATCCGGTGCAAACTAACCTCTTCGTGTAAACCGCGCAAACTCTAATCTGGGCCATATGGTGTTTGATCTAAGGGACGCAAAGGAGAGGTGGGAGGGGTGATTTGCAAAAGCGCCTCTAATCACACTTTTGCAAATCCCCCCTCCCACCTCCTCTGTGCCTCCCTTAGATTAACATTGTGTGACCCAGATTAGAAGTTTGCACGGTTTGCACAAAGAGGTTGGTTTGCACCTGATACGTTGCCATCCATAGCTCCTTGCTTTCTCTGGCCTCCTTTTCCACCAATAAACAATCAGCCGGTACCGGCAGCAAGTCGAGCTGCGCTTTCCATCAGCAGTAGGTAGGGGTAGGCACAAAACTCGATACCCGAAGACTGAACCCGAAAAACCCGACCCCGAACCCAAAATAACCCGAAGCTAATTTGGGTAGTAGTTTATAAAACCCGAAATTATTTTGGGTAATTCGGGTTTCGAACCACGGTACCCGAATAGCCCGAAAAACCCGAACTTTAGTCTCATCCTAGAGTTGGAGGAAATTTCTCTATGCAAATCTTTATTTGATTTGTGTGGATTCATTGGATGAAATCTTGGTTCGAGTTGTCCTTGTTGTATGTGATATTTGTATGCATATCAATTAATTGGATCTACAAAATTGTTTGATTAGTGACCATATTTTCTTGTTCTCTTAGTTGAGATACACAATTTCGGGTAATATGGGTAACCCGAAAACCGAACCCGAACTTTTTGGGTACCTGAAATGTCGGGTAGCAATTTTTTTTTAACAAAATTCGTGAAAGTTGTTCGAATTTTCTGTAGAAAAAGTGTATTAGAAAGCGTGTTGCAGAGAGGGAGGGCACATTTTTCAATGCGTTACTTTTGGTTGAATTGCAGAAACTTGCTGGAACTAAACAAGGCCTTAGTTTGATTTGAGCGGTGCCATGACCCCGGGAAATCTGAAAGATGATACTGCATGTTGCTTTGTTTGTGATGAAGACCATGAGCAGGTCAATACGCATCCAGGCTGCTCTTGCTGCGCACCTTCTTCCGCGGCAACGCGCAGGGTGCCATCTAGTTAGTCCTGTGACGTGTTTAAATTCACAAACTTTGTATAAAGTTTTCACCTTGAGAACCGTGTCAGTTCATTTCTTCTCTCTGTGCATGCGGTCCAATGCATATATATTTCATCACTTTTCACCGATTCATCGGATTTAAACATCTCCCTGGTTTTTCTCCCCACACTTCCCAATGCAACTTTTGCAACTTACTTTTTGCAACTTTCGCGAATTAAACAAGGCCTTATTATGTATGAAAAATGTGTACATGTACTATGAAATGACATAATGTTTGACACTCTCAACTGCTCCAAATCTCGATAGAGTATAGTACCGGTACTGAATGGTTTGTATGAACCCTATCTATATACGTGTACCTAAAATCCTTGTTCCTTCAAGTGGCTCTGCCCAGTGTCCTTGGGCTGCCTTCTTGACTTATGTACCTTCACTATTTGTCTTGACTTGGCCAATGCACAATGCCATGTTCATCACCTAATCCCCGAGGGAAAGCCCTCGATTTATCGAGGTCATAGACGAGGGAAAGCCCTAGATTTATCCAGGTATTGGTATGGGGCCCCTGCCTAAGCGTCTTCGGTCTTGAAAACAATTAACACTCCTCTTAGCACATGCGGATTCAAAATGTAATCAAATTAATATATGCTGGTCACTAGTTCACCCTCCCCGGCAACATTTTTCTTTTTCTTATGTAAGTGAAACACATAACCTATTCTACGAAACCATAGTAGATGAAAGATATATAGCCTATTCGCGAAACCAAGCAAAATAGGTCACTTTTGATTTACAACATTTGTTTACACAATTTTAAGATTTTAAAAAACCGTATTGAGTGTAAACACCTCAATTGACAAATGAAATATAGTTTTTAAATATTTTTAATTTAAAAATCTAAATTTACTATCATTCTAGGTCAAAGCAACATGAATCATTTTTTATTTATATTATTTTTACAAAGTTTTAAGATTTTTTAAAACTATTTTGAGGGTAAACAATTCAATTGACAATCAAATATAATTTTTTAAGAATAATTTTTGTTTTGGTTTGGCATGATAGTAAGTTTAAATTTTAAATTTAAGACTATTTTAAAAATATATTAAAATTGCTACGTGAGTTGTTTACACTCGAGATAGTTTTAGAAACTTAAAACTATGTAAAAAATATTATAAATCAAAAGTGACCCATTTTGTTTTGATTTCGCATGATAGTAAATTTAGATTTTAAATAAAAAATATTCTAAAATTTATATTTAAATTGTCAGGTGCACTCAAGATGGGTTCTAAAAAGTCTTCAAACTTTGTAAATAGATGCTATAAATCAGTAGCAATCCATTTTACTTTCATTTTAAATAAAATTTATTTTTCTAAAGATATTTTAAATAAAATATTATCTATCGAACTTATTGCTTACCAGTAAGCAGGTCATGATGTTATTACTTATATATAATCAACTTTTTTAGAATGGTTGTGGAAAAATTCAAGGGCTCACGTCGCACGATCCGACGGATAAGAAGGTGTAGGAACCAGGAGGAACCAAAATGAGAGGAACCAGTGCATACCAAAATGGTGGGCCATATGCACCGGGTGCATACTCAATTGGTGGGACCCGCACCGGGGAACTTGAGGTGGGAAAATGTCTTTCCAATTTTTTTTATTTGATCAAGGGTACAATAGTAAATTGATAATTGTGGGGATAACGTTTAGAGTACTATAGTTTTGAATTGAATTGCTGATCAAGTATAGTTTGAGCCTTATAGGAGTTAGACCTTCTTAGATTTGGATGAACCTAGGCCCACGGTTCGTGATCCAGTGGAACCCTAGGTGCCGATTTGGATGAACCCTAGGCGCCGCGATCCGTGATCCAGGAACCCTAGGTGGCGGCGATGTTGATCTCTAGCGGAGAAGCGGCGGTTCAGGCGCCCAGCGGCGATCCGTGTCTCCGTGATCTAGGTGGCGGCAATGTTGATACGGCGGAGATAGGACGGCCCAGGCGACTCGCGACGGCAGCTTCGACGGAGAAATGGACGACGTCCAGTTCCTCGTTGGCCAGCGCCGTGGCCGGCGGTGACGCTTCCAGTGGCGCCGACGCGCACGACGTCCCTGGCACTGGCAGTGGAAGGGCGGACGGCGGAGCGGCAGCTCCAGTCATCAGGATTCAACGAATGAGACGCCGGTATGTTCTTGCAATGAAATTAATTCGTTGAGCCATTGCTTTATCTGGTATGTTGTTTGCAATCTGCCGTAGTTGATGGTTTCATCTGATGACCCTTTTGATTAGCTCTTTTAAATTGGATAATCATAAGCTACTTCTGAAGACTAAGTTGACTGATTTGTGCACTTATGCTTGTGTACAACTGAGTTCTTTTACAATGGTTGGGACGACATGGTCATTTTCTTTGCAACTACTTTCATCAAGAAATGTTACAGGGAACTATAAGTAAAGAACTTTGACTGACCCTTCTTACTGATGCTTCTTTTACTTTGCATCTGCTGCTGTGGTTATAGTTGCATTAACAGAATTGATGGTGTCATGCTAATAGATCAAGACACGTTGCCCACAATTTCTGTTGGAGCTCACGAAAATGGCCTGGAATTTCTGTTCTAGGTGTGGACTAAGTGAATGCATCTCTGGAGATGAAGCCGTCCTTTCGAGTCTTTAGTCCGATACCATGGGAGGGACCGGTGAAACGAACGGGATTAAGTCGCCGGCTGGTCCCCAATGTCCGGTGAACGAAAAGACAAGATTTGCAGTTCTAGTAGTTGTAACTGTAGGTGTTGAGTGCGTATTGTTAGTGACAATGATGTGGCAAGAGTCAATTGTAAGTCCGTACTAACGACTGAATGGAATTACCATCTGTCTTTTTGTGCTGTTACTGTGTGACATTGACATTACATCTTTCAATGACCGAATGGCAAAAGATGTGTTTGCAGTTCTAATGACTGAATGGCATGAACTTGTAATGGCAAAATGGGTGTGAAACGCCAAGTTGACTCACAATTAGAGACGGAGGAACTCTTAAGTGTTTTGAGGTAGTCAATTCAAGGTACAAAGTCCGGTTCATCCAAATGCAAAAAAGTTGATTCATTCTTTTTCAAATGAACTTTAGTGCAACAACAACAAAAGCTGGACGGCATTCACCGGACACCTTTGACGGGAGCATCGGCCCGACCGGTGCTGCGTCCCACGATGCGAGGTTGATCCTAAAATACTAACCGGTAATATGGAACAATGAGCACCGGTCCAATTCGTGAGAGAGGACATGTCCGGTGATAGCAACTGTCTGACGTGTGAGTGCAATAAAAAGAGAAACACGTGAAGCAACCGAAAAAGGCCGCGAGGCATATCAGATGGGCCAGATGGCAGCGGGCGCTGGGCCAAGCCCACGTAGAGTAGGAGGGGCAATATTTGAATCGGTAGGCTCGCAGTTACCTAAAATTCTGACCGGTGATTAAGGACTGTGAGCACCGGTGTTGAGTTCGTATTGTTAGTGACAATGATGTGGCAAGGGTCAATTGTAACTTGTAAGTCCGCACTAACGACTGAATGGAATTATCATCTGTCTTTTTGTGCTGTTACTGTGTCACATTGACATTACATCTTCAATGACCAATTGGCAAAAGATGTGTTTGCAGTTCTAATGACTGAATGGCATGAACTTGCAATGGCAAAATGGGTGTGAAACGCCAAGTTGACTCACAATTAGAGACGGAGGAACTCTTAAGTGTTTTCAGGCAGTCAATTCAAGGTACAAAGTCCGGTTCATCCAAATGCAAAAAGATTCTTTTTCAAATGAACTTTAGTGCAACAAAAGCTGGACAGCATTCACCGGACACCTTTGACGGGAGCATCGGCCCGACCGGTGCTGCGTCCCTCGATGTGGGGCTCATCCTAAAATACTAACCGGTAATATGGAACAATGAGCACCGGTTCAATTTGTTAGCGGACATGTCCGGTGATAGCAACTGTCTGATGTGTGAGTGCAGTAAAAAGAGAAACACGTGAAGCAACCGAAAAAGGCCGTGAGGCATATCAGATGGGCCGGATGGCAGAGGACGCTGGGCCAAGCCCACGTAGAGTAGGAGGGGCACTATTTGAATCGGTAGGCTCGCAGTTACCTGAAATTCTGACCGGTGATTAAGGACTGTGAGCACCGGTGTTGAGTTCGTATTGTTAGTGACAATGATGTGGCAAGGGTCAGTTGTAACTTGTAAGTCAGGCCATCCCCAACCCAATGACTAGGATGGTTTCCATAGAATTAAATGAGCTGCCACCTAGGATGAAAGGTGATGTGGCAAGTGATTAAATGAAGGAAGAGAAGAAAACTGGGTCTTGCATGAGACATGGTTTCTACACGATATCCAAGACACAATGAGAGAGGAGTGATATTAAATTTGGATATGAAAGGGTAGTGTTTGCATTGGAGAGGTAGTGTCTAGCACTAGTTTCTTGATGATGTGGAGCTTATAGAAACTATGAGTAGTGTCTTGGGTTGGGGACGGCCTAACGACTGAATGGAATTATCATCTATCTTTTTGTGCTGTTACTGTGTCACATTGACATTTCATCTTCAATGACCAATTGGCAAAAGATGTGTTTGCAGTTCTAATGACTGAATGGCATGAACTTGCAATGGCAAAATGGGTGTGAAACGCCAAGTTGACTCACAATTAGAGACGGAGGAACTCTTAAGTGTTTTGAGGTAGTCAATTCGAGGTACAAAGTCCGGTTCATCCAAATGCAAAAAGATTCTTTTTCAAATGAACTTTAGTGCAACAAAAGCTGGACAGCATTCACCGGACACCTTTGACGGGAGCATCGGCCCGACCGGTGCTGCGTCCCTCGATGTGGGGCTCATCCTAAAATACTAACCGGTAATATGGAACAATGAGCACCGGTTCAATTCGTTAGAGGACATGTCCGGTGATAGCAACGGTCTGATGTGTGAGTGCAGTAAAAAGAGAAACACGTGAAGCAACCGAAAAAGGCCGCGAGGCAGATCAGATGGGCCGGATGCCAGCGGGCGCTGGGCCAAGCCCACGTAGAGTAGGAGGGGCACTATTTGAATCGGTAGGCTCGCAGTTACCTGAAATACTGACCGGTGATTCAGGACTGTGAGGGGGAGGAGGCCGGTGCCCGTGGCACGCCGCGGGGGGAGCGGATGACCGGCACTCCGCCAGGTGGCCAGACGCCCGCCGGGGAGCCGTCCGATGTGCTAGGTGGCAAGCACCAGACGCACGGACCATCCGGAAGCCCGAGAGCACGCGTAGACGGCAGAGAAGCCGATGGGACGGGCGCACAACGTGGCAAGACGGCGCCTCGCCCTCGGGTGCAGTAACCGACGTGTCCTTTGGGATTCCCGAGGGCCGTTCCCGTGTCGCTCGCCATTTATAGGGCTCTCCTCCCACCCATGGAATACAACTCCGCCAGCCCTCACGTACGAAAGCCTCTCTCTCGTAGGCAAAGCCGTAGTGTGACCCGATGGCTCGCTCCCGCTCCCGCTCCCGCTCCCGCTCCCGCTCCCGCTCTCGCTCCCGCTCCCGCTCCCGCTCCTGCTCCGGCAACCGCCTGGAGGACGCCCAAGGAGATTGCGGCGACAAGGATTGGACGCCGGCGCCGGAGATCACGCACACGACGGTCTGGGATGAGCCGCAAGCTTCAACGCCCAGTTCGTCGTGGCCCTCGTGGGATGATCTCGCGCGCGTCCGATCTCCGGAGAAGCGCGCCCCGCCGACCGGTCCGA
>CM014272.1:10292575-10305228 GCA_004135705.1 Alloteropsis semialata
CCTCAGCACGACGACAACATGTGACGCGGCGGTGGCGGCGAAATTTCTCGAAGAAATCCGAGGTACGCCACCAAGACGCGGCATGATCGTTGGATTGGACACCGAGTGGAAAAAGCTCGATGGCGGCGCCTTCACGACGGCCCTCTTGCAGTTGTGCGTCGAAACTCGTGTCCTCGTCTTCCAGGTCCTCTATGCCGCCGCCGGAGACCTCCCCGAAGTCTTGAAGAGGTTCCTGACAGAGGAGGACCACATCTTCACTGGTGCACACATCGACAATGACGTGAAGCGGCTGCGGGAGGATTTCGGCATCACAATAACCAATCCGATTGACCTCCAATTGGCAGTCCCCCAAGCTGCCTCAAAATACAAGGGTCTCGGTGGAACCCCCCATCCCAAGTACGGAGTAACGCGCAGGTCGCTCGAGGATCTCGAAAAAGCGGTACTGCACCTACCTCATCTTCACAAGCCGGCGGGCGCCGACCACAATAACTGGCACGCGTGGTATTTGTCACCTTCGCAGGTGAACTACGCCGCCGTAGACGCGTACCTGTCCTACGAGATCACGAAGCGTCTACAAATCGAGGAAGGCTATAAATTTATTTAAGTTTGTTGCTTATTACATCAGGAGATCGAGTGTTAGTTGCTGTAACAGTAGGTGTTGTGTTTGGAATGTCCAGATCTCAAGTGTTAGTTGTGTAACTGTAGGTGTTGAGTTTTGTGTAACTCTAAGTGTTTTGAGGTACTCAAGTCAAGCTACAAAGTTCGGTTCATCCAAATGCAAAAATAGTTGATTCATCTTTTCAAATGAACTTTAGTACGCAGGAGGCAGGACATCAATATATAGGCATAGCTGAACACCAAAATCACCGGACAACGTTGGAGGTGGCACCGGTCCGACTGGTGATGCCACGCCACGCGGCAAGATGGGCCGATGGGGGCGGGCGCCGGGCCCAGCCCACAAAGAGTTGGAGTGACAATTTTGAATCGGTAGGCTCGTAGATTCCTGAAATTTGAACCGGTGATGAAGAACGATGAACACCGGTCGAAATGGTGTACGAAAAGAACTGTTCCATCAGGATTATCTGCCGAGTTCTCTAGTAAACGTCCCGTGACTCCAGGGTTCCGACCGGTGAGTGCAGTAAAAGATGCACATGTCCAAATTCAAGTCCTCTGGGTTCGAACTCAAATTCTTTCACAAGTTGGCGCCACTCTAAACCTTGCTCATGTGCTGTCTTAAGGAGGTTGAAGCACATTTCACTGGATGTCACTGACGGTACAAGTTCTTGTGAACTTTACAACATGGAAGCTGTTGCTTTTTACATCTAGGTCCTAAATGACTCTAGGAAATATCCCATCATCCATCTGCCTTCCAAGTTTTTTTTTTCACTTATGTACCTTTTGTCCTCTTCTCCATGAAGGAGGGATGGATTCCAGCAGTGAGGAGTCCACCGGAGGCACCAACAGAAGGGAGAAAGGAGAAGGTGGAGGAGCAAGGGCGGGGGAGTATGGCAGCAGCTTTGAAGCGGTCGATGAACTGGAGCTTAGTTTCTTGGAGGCAGGTAACAGCTGGGACGGGGTCGGGGAACGCAAGTCGAACGTTGGTGCATTTGTCTTGATCGCCCAGGCCCCGGACATTCCAAGACAGGATGGACAATGGCCTGTTAGCCATGGGAGAACCATTACACCATCTTGGCAAGAGAAGGACCCAGAACACAGGAATGGAGACAGGCACACAACAATACATACCGAGGAAACAAGCCGCCCCCCCAAAAGCATGCATCGACACCGAGAGGAGTCTGCCATAGCAGAGGCACCTCTGAAGGTTCATACAAGTCTTAAAGGTTCGGCGAGCCCAGACAGCAGCTGGGTAAGGTTTGACGACACTAGAGCCGATTACATGACAGGTTCGGGAGCTAAGAGCGTCCCAGCAAAAGAGGTTGAGGACCCGAGGTCGAAGAAGCTGCGACATCTAGTCGAAGATGTCCACGCGGGGCGGTGCGAGCCCGCCGATGGTGCGGAGCTGATCTTGTGGCACGTTGCAGGAACGGCCGAGTAGCTGGAGGTCTTCAACGCGCCAAGCAGGGTGATCAGTTGGTGGGCATGGTGGCGGGGCACATGTCGCAGTAGCAGGTGCGTCGTCCTCGGTCTCATGTTCGTCGTCGGTGGAGGAGTCCGAGGAGTTGGAGGTGGAGGAGGACCGCAGGACCGCCTCGACCTTGCGCTTCTTGATCCGAACAGCTGCTGCAGTGACAGTCTCGCGGATTGGGGGCTCCTTGGCTCGGAGACGCTCACCGCGACGGCGGTCATCAGCTGGGAGTAGGGCGGTGGAGATGTTCTCGTTGCAGCGCAGATCAATCCCATCACCCAGCTCGTCGTCGTCGTTGGGTGGAGCCTGGCGAGGGTGAGGCGGCAGCACCGGCAGCTGCGGTTCTGGGAGGAGCTCGACAGTAGCACCGAGATCGCTGGGCGGCAGGGGGATGGAGACCTCCGTGACGAGGTGAGCCGCCTGCCAGCGAGCAGAGGTGGGCCGCTCGGACAGGTTGCAGGGCCCGATGTCGAGGTCGAGGCTGTCGAAGTCGGGCGAGGGGGGCAGTGCCGGGCCGATGAAGGCCGCCGGAGCCGGGGCAGGGTCCGGAACAACGACGGCGGTGACGACCTGCAGACCCAGGGCGCGCTCCGGAGCCGAGGCCAGCAGAGCCGGCCCGGAGAAGGTCCCAGGAGCCGGGTCCGGGTCCGGAACAACCTCCGCGGCGGCGACCGGCCCGCCCAGGGCGCGCTCCGGCGTAGCAGTTGGAGAAGAATTGGCGGTGGGCGAGGCAGCACGGAGAGGGGGCCGAGCACGACCGGAGCAGAGGCGTTCCGCGTCCTTGAGCAAAAGGTTGGACTGCAGCCCAGGACCCGGCCCAATGGAGATGACATCGGAGGAGAAGGCCAGGTTCCGGGCAGCACCAACCTCGCACACTTGGTGGAGGAAGCCCACGGACGCCGTGCACAAGTTGACCACCAGCATGCCTTGGTCGCCACGGGCGTCGGGGCGGTAAGGCTGCAGCGGAATCTTGAAGAAGCCCACGGACCCGTCGGGCGCCTTGGAGCGGATCTCAAAGAAGGAGCGTTGGCAGAGGGAAATCTGGACCACATCAGGCTTAAGCAGAAGGGGCTTGGCGCGAACCTCAGGCAGGATGCGGCGTCCCTGCTTCTTGCCGCACGGAGTGGGCTTGAGGTCGAAGAGTGACCATGAGCGATCGCCGAGGGCCATAGCAAGCGCAGGAGCACCCGGGCCCGGCCCGTCATGGAGAGGCGGAGGCGGTAGCGCGACGTGCTCCTGGACGTCCCCGCCCCCCGGGGCAGCATGTCCCGGGGCACCAGGGGCAGGCACAGGGGGCACGGGGAAGGGGTCGAGGGGCGGCGGGCCGTCGTCGTCGTCGTCGGAGTCCGTGTCGTCGAGGTCGATGACATCGACGATGTCAATTGGCGCGAACGTGCCGAGGCCGCTGTGATTCTTGATGAACTCCTCGAGCGGGACGTCCTCGAGCCCCTCTGCCTTGACCATCAGGAGAACGGCGGAGTAGTCCGTCCCGTGGATGCAGATGGGGTCGATGAGGTGGGGATTGGCGTAGGGGCCGGCGGAGTAGAAGATGCGCTCGCGGTTCCAGTGCTCAAGGGGGAAGTTCTTGATGGCGACCGCGACGAAGGCCTCGTGCTCGAAGTTGAAGCGGTGGGGCGTCTCATCATGGCGCTCCAGAGTGACCACATGCTCCTGGCCGAGGAACGGCGCTTGTTGCATGGCAAGCTCGCGCGCCGCATTGTTTTCGAACATGAGGAGGGCAGCGCCAGATGAGGAGGGGGCGAGGATTACCCTGGGGTTGCCGCCCAGGGCAAGCAGGGCCTCACGGACGGCGCGACCGGGCGCCGCAGCAGGAGGATCGACGATGGCGAACGCCAGGTTGGCGAAACGGCTCATGCGCACCAGCGGCATGAACACATCGGCGGAATCCGGCCGCTGTGGAGCAATGTCGTCGGCGTCGGCGATGTCCTCATCCACATCCTCCGCGTCCACCTCCATGACAGGAACGTGCTCAGGGGAAACCGCAGGGGGAATATCGCCTTCCTCCAGGTCCGGCGGAACCAGGGGACCGGGAGGCGGCGGGACGGAGGAGGCAGCCGAGCGGGGGGAGGCTGGCAGCGCGGAGCCCCCAGAGGAGGTCGAAGAAGCAGCCGAGGCGGAGGGCATGGGGAGGCCCGGCATCGAGGAGGCAAGCGGATGCGGAGGACGAGGGGGGGGTGTGGGGCGGCGAGGGTTTTGGTGGTGGCGATGGGTGAAGGGGCGAGGCGGCGACGGAAGCAAAGGAGCGGTGGCCTGGGGTTTTTTGGGCGGGGTGAGGGGGGCTTGCGGTGGAAGGAGACTAAGGTGGAGCGGGGGAGAGAGTGGGGAAGAACCCGTCCCCGGGCGGGAGGGGCAGGAGGCCGGTGCACGCGGCCCACCGCGGGGTGAGCGGATGACCGCCAGGTGGCCAGACGCCCGCCGGGGAGCTGTTCGATGTGCTAGGTGGCAAACACCAGACGCACGGACCATCCGGAAGCCCGAGAGCCCGCGAGAACGGCAGAGAGCCGATGGGACTGGGGCGCAAGGTGGCAGACGGCGCCTCGCCCTCGGGTGCAGCATGTCAGAGAATCCACGGCGCCGTCCATCATCGTTTGGGATTCCCGAGGGCCGTTCCCGTGTCGCTCGCCATTTAGGGCTCTCCTCCACCCATGGAATACAACTCCGCCAGCCCTCACGTACGAAAGCCTCTGTCTCGCATGCAAAGCCATAGTGTGACCCGATGGCTCGCTCCCGCTCTCGCTCTCGCTCCCGCTCCCGCTCCCGCTCCGGCAACCGCCTGGAGGACGTCCAAGGAGATTGCGGCGACAAGGATTGGACGCCGGCGCCGGAGATCACGCACACGACGGTCTGGGATGAGCCGCAAGCTTCAACGCCCAGTTCGTCGTGGCCCTCGTGGGATGATCTCCCAAGTACGGAGTAACGCGCAGGTCGCTCGAGGATCTCGGAAAAGCGGTACTGCACCTGCCTCGTCTTCACAAGCCGGCGGGCGCCGACCACAATAACTGGCACGCGTGGTATTTGTCACCTTCGCAGGTGAACTACGCCGCCGTAGACGCGTACCTGTCCTACGAGATCGCGAAGCGTCTGGAAATCGAGGATGGCTATAAATTTATTTAAGTTTGTTGCTTATTACATTAGGAGATCGAGTGTTAGTTGCTGTAACAGTAGGTGTTTGTTTGGAATGTCCCGATCTCAAGTGTTAGTTGTGTAACTGTAGGTGTTGAGTTTTGTGTAGCTCTAAGTGTTTTGAGGTACTCAAGTCAAGCTACAAAGTTCGGTTCATCCAAATGCAAAAATAGTTGATTCATCTCTTCAAATGAACTTTAGTACGCAGGAGGCAGGACAACATATATAGGCATAGGCATAGCTGAACACCAAAATCACCGGACAACTTTGGAGGTGGCACCGGTCCGACTGGTGAATCCACGCCACGCGGCAAGATGTGCGAGGCCGATGGGCCGATGGGGGCGGCCGCCTGGCCCAGCCCACAAAGAGTTGGAGTGGCAATTTTGAATCGGTAGGCTCGTAGATTCCTGAAATTTGAACCGGTGATGAAGAATGATGAACACCGGTAGAAATAGTGTACGAAAAGAACTGTTCCATCAGGATTATCTGCCGAGTTCTTTAGTAAACGTCCCGTGACTCCAGGGTTCCGACCGGTGAGTGCAGTAAAAGAGGCACACGTCCAAATTCAAGTCCTCTGGGTTCGAACTCAAATTCTTTCACAAGTTGGCGCCACACTAAACCTTGCTCATGCTATGTCTTAAGGAGGTTGAAGCACATTTCATTGGATGTCACTGACGGTACAAGTTCTTGTGAACTTTACAACATGGAAGCTGTTGCTTTTTACATCTAGGTCCTAAATGACTCTCGGAAATATCCCATCATCCATCTGCCTTCCAAGTTTTTTTTCACTTATGTACCTTTTGTCCTCTTCTCCATGATTCTTGGAGCTTGGGACAGAGTTTGGACTTGTCCTGCTTGTCAGCGTGAGAATTTTTTCAGCAATTGAATTTTAGCTCATCATCGTTTGTCTGATGGTGCGCGGCTTTCGGCTGCATCCACAAGTATGAAAATACATCGGGAAATACTTAGCTTGTTAGGAAATTGCCGCACAAATGCGCATCTGGTAATAAACCGCGAATACACAAGTGTTGGCGCTTTCAGTGAAAACGGGTTTTAGGAAATACGCTTAGGGTTACCACTTCAATCTTAAAAGACAGAGGGTGAACCGTTCGTATTCCTCTCCACGCCGCCATCGCTTTCACATCTGAAATCCTCAAATTCTTCCGCGCCCGCGCAAGCCCCCAATCCACTCCCGCCGCGACCGAGAATCATTCCCAAGATTTCATCTGGCAAGATGGTTCGGAAACTAGCATCCAACAAACCTTCAGAAAGCAAGTCTGCGGCAGGCAAGAAAAAATCAAAGGTCTCAACCACAGACCTAATCCGTGAACCTACACTGCCAAGTTGGTCCTTGGGCCAAGGATAACAGATCATACATTTGCAAGCCAAGATATGAAGAAAGATTCACCGGGAAACTATACTATTACAAGAAGAGCCGGTCAAGAGCCGGTTACATGGGCAAAAAGCATTATCCGTCAAGATGACAGCTTGGGGCACTCGTCGTGGCGTGGATTGGCGCATACACAGCAAGCTTGGTCCACATGAGCTCATCGCAAGCCCTCTTGTAGCACCATGGCGACCGACGGCGGGTCACCCCACTTGAGGGCAAGGAGCGAATGCCTCCGGGCATCCCTTGGCTCTACAAAGCATTTCACCCTATGAGGCCCTTGGCCCGGGGCTATGCTGGGAGTCAACGGGGCAGCACGCAGATGCTCACTAACACCTCAAGATCTTCGCAAGCACTCTCCTAGCACCAAGCTCGCAAGACCTCATGATTCCTCCCCGGAGGATGAACCCAACAACAAGTCCCCACCATATTCGACATTGTGGTAGATACGCTCCTCTTTTGCTGGCGTGTATTTATAGCTCCGAGCTGGATGTCTCACATGTGACTCCGGCTGCACTGTCTGACGCGTGAGCTCTGCGCCGCGTAGCAGCTCCTTCTTTCGAGGCGCTCAGTCCGCCCTTATCGTCTTCGGCATCACTTGACCACGGGAATGCTCTGTGCGTTCACGTGGGAACTGTTCTTGTCGCGGTGTGTCCAGACACTCGTGGCAGTATTATCGTTTGGGCGGCCTGTCTGCCCCGAAGCTTGGAGATTCTTTTCTTTTGACCATTAGCCCGATTATTCTAATCGGCCCAATGCTCGGGGACTACTCCATAAGGAGGGCCCCTTGCGTCGCCCTCCTTATGCCCCATCAGGATGTGTCACTACAAATCAACCATCTGGGTACCCCAGGTGGATTGCCGGTCAATAAATCAGACGGTATCCGAATTCCAAGCTTGATGACAATGGAATATAGACACTTTAGTATCGTTTGGCTGAAAAGCCGACATCACTACATTGAAAGGACTGACATTTATTGACTCTTAACAAATCCTAAAAAACTTCTTAAGGGTAAAATCGCCAACGGTCCAAACGGTGCGTGGAAACAAACCTTTAGCCCAAGAAATTCGTCCGGTGATGATGCTGTACTGTGTAACGATACGTGGAAACAAAGGACTTTAGCTCAAGAATTCGTCCGGTGATGATGCTGTACTGTGTAGCCAACGGTTATGTGTCGAGAGAAAACGTCCGGTGTATGCACCGGTCTGAACCGTGACTGCAGTGAAAGAGGGAATCGTCAAATTCAAGTTCGAGTTCGTACTCTGATTCTTTCTCAAACTTGCGCCACACTAAACCTCTAGGCTAACTCTAGTCTTGGGGATATTGTTTTTTTGCAAGACACACGGTACAACGCAGACAGTCACAGCACACGCACACTCACCCCTATGAACGCACGCACGCAAACCCTACCCCTATGAACATCTCCGAAGGGGAAGTCTTGGGGATATTAAAGCTTGCAGCAGGATTGAATTGAGATAAGCAAACACAAATGACATGTGCAATAGATCGATCGCATCACATTGCCAGATGGATCACAAAACATCACAAGTTATTGAGACCTTTACAACATGATGGCCCGCGGTGCCAACGGTACAAACGGTACGTGGAAACAAAGGGCTTTAGCTCAAGAAATTTCATCCGGTGATGTTGCAATTTGTAGCCAACGGTTATATAGGTGAGTGTAGTAAACTTGAAAAGCGTCGGTTGGGATTAAGGCCCGGGGCCGGGGGTGGCCGCGTTGACGGTATGTTTCCTGCAGCGTCGGTTGGGATCCCCATGAACGGGGAGGGTGTGGGAACGTGCGCGGTGCCGGTTCAGTTCCCGACGCGTCCTTTGGGATTCCCGAAGGCCGTTTCCCGCGTCGCTCGCCATTTATAGGGCTCCACTCCACCGATCGAATACAACTCCGCCAGCCCTCACACTCGAAAGCCTCTCTCGCAGGCAAAGCCGTAGTGCGACCCGATGGCTGGCCCGCGCTCTCGCTCCCGCTCCCGCAACCGCAACCGCCTGTACCGGGCTCGGCGATCGCCGTCTCCTCCGGCGTCCTTCCACGAGCGCTTCTATCCGCCGTCTCCTCCGGCGTCCTTCCACGAGCGCTTCTATCCGCCGTCTCCTCCGGCGTCCTCTCCGGCTACGGCTGCTGCTCTGGATCCGGCAGCGCCTCCGTCAACCTCCAGGGCTGAACGGTCGCCGACGCCTCCGCCGCCGTCCTTCCACGCGGTCTTCTATCCGCAGTCCTTCCACGCGCAGTTCTATTCCCCGCCCCCTGCTCCGGCTGCGGCACCGGGTCCGTATGAGGCGCATCCACCTCCAGCGCCACCGTGTCCGGCCGCGCCTGCGCGGTCCCCCTCGCCGCCGTACTCGCAGACGTCGGGCTCCATCTCCACCGACGAGGAAGACGACACCGACGAGGAAGGCGCCCTCACCCATTCGCGCGTCATCAAACGGAGTGGTTTTTACGGCTGCCCCGTCTGTCCCAATCGCGCGTGGAGGAAGTGGACAATGGAGGACGTGAAGAACCACGTCATGGCCATCGCCACGGGCAGCGGCCACGAGGCCAGGAGGCGGCGGCGCCACTGTGATGTGGCCAAGGCAATGCGCTGGATGTGAAGCAGGAGCGCAGTGAAAGTCGCTCGTACTGATCCGCCCCACGTGGTGAGCGATCGTGTTTGTTATATGCTTTCGGTTATTTATGTGCTTTATGTACATACAACAAAATCAGAGGGTGTGAAGGTGGGAAAAGATGTGCTCTTCACATAGTAGAATGTAATGTGCCAGACTCTTAGTTACAAACTAAAAGCATCACTTCACTATCAATGTATGAAACTGCTAAAACTTGTGAAGAATATATAGTCCACAACCTTAACCAGACTTTAATATAGCACACGCAGAGTGAAACTTGCAACGTAAATAGAAAGGTAGAACCGACAAGATTTAACGGAACACAGTACAGCCTGCATCAGGCCGCAACGCAAGCAGTGACCAACTAACCAGTTCACACAATCTGGGACACCTGGATAAACATAACATCCCTAACAAAGATAAACTAAAAACCAAAAGCTCCCGCGCGCCAGGGTAGATAGAAGACTACGACAGTTCATCAAGCGTCCTCATTCATATATGGAGTAAGTGGATCAGGATCCCTTCCACCGTGCGAACCGTTGACTAAGTACAGATGACAAATCTTAGTCATCTGCTCAGCATGCGCACTCACCATTTGCATCACGTCTTTTGGTCCATCAATCCTAAGTAACCCAGTTGACAGCTCACTCCCAGGAACAGGACTGAGGTAGTACAACCGTGCATCTTGTGTGTATCCATGATTGTTCAAAGCCCGCACCAATTCGGTGTGCTCAATACTAGTTGCTGGCGCACCAATTGTAAACTGACTGAGTTCATCTCGACTGTCGCCGTACATCTGTAGATCAGAATAGAGTTCCTTCACCTTGTGAACCTTAAATCTCATGACCACATCCTGGATGTATTACGGATTAGACAAATAAGGATCATTTGAGCACAATACGATCTTTCATATAAAAAACGAAAATATTTCATTACTGGGGTACACTCGGTGTCAATTAATACATAGAAGTTGGCCCGTGACATACAGATCTCTTGTACCTGAAATTGCAAACATTCGATGTGTTCACATGGTTGTCTTTAATCTTGCAAACGATGCATTCACATGGTTGTCTTTAATCTTGCAAACGATGCGTTCACATGGTTGTCTTTAATCTTGCAAAATATAACGAGTGCAATTTAATAGAGTACAGTAGTTACCTCCTTGCGCTTGCTGCGAAGCTCCTCTTGTTCGATCCAGGGCTCCATCAGGGACTTCAGCTTTGAGTGCTCATACATCCACTTTTCGAACTGTGCGTCAAGCTGCTCAAGAATGGAGCCCATTGTTTCTTGGCTGTACGTTATGTGCGCATCATTTTTTCAGTGATATCTGAATAGGCGCAACTAGAGAGAGAGCGTTCCTTCGCTATCATGTCTCGGATATGGGAACGCACACTACTTAATTCTTTGATCACAGTGGCTGCGAGAGTTTGCTCCAACCTTTTGCTCAAGGCAACAAACACCTTGTCGGTCTCTTTGTCCAACCGCTCACGCTCACGCATAATGTACCGGTCAACGTTCTGGCGATCTTGACTCCTGCTAATTCCGGTTTTCCCACGTGCAAGCTTTATGTCTATAGATAAGTCCTCCCGCTTCTGCTTGAAAGTGCTCATCATCTCCTCGACCTCGTTCAGGGACTTCTGAACTTGATCCATGATAACTAGTGACACATGCAATAATAGGGATATACTACCATAAGTGCACCAAACAATAGCAAAACACAGTACCGCAGGCATTGCCAGACAATTTGCTTGCATTGTTTAAATACTAGTAAATGCTTGTTCGAATATGAACGGCACGCGCGCGGCTCTAGGGCGAGGTAGCGCGAAACGACGAACAGCACGGAGCGGCGATGGCGTGGCGAGGACGGGCTGCGACGCGGCTGGGCGAACAGCAAAGATGGGAACGACGGGGCTCACCACGGGCTTCGGCGAAGAACCACGAGCGGGGGAGCGACGTCGGGCGAGCGGACGGCGATCGGCGGCGCGAGGTGACGGTGAATGCAGCGCGACGACGGGCCGGAGGCGAACGCGGCGAGCGAAGTGCTCCTGCATACCAAGGCGATTAGGTCCCGAGGATCGGCGGCGGCGGCCAAAATAGAGAGAGAGAGAGATGTCTGCGGTGGCTTACCGAGGCAAGGCGAAGGCGTCAGGAAGGAAGGAATGGCGGCGGGGGGAGGATTTAATAGGCGCAGTGTATCGACCTAGGGCGACCTAACGCTACCAACGACTCTGCGGCGGCGCAGGCTGGGATTTCGCCCATAATCCGGGCGCGATTGGCGGCTTACGGCGATGGAGGGCGTTGCGGGGAGCCGGGGATGCGTGAACGCTGCGCGTGGGGCCGGGGTACCCGAACGAGCGGCCTGGCGCGGGGTTGAGCGACAGGGCTAAGGGCGGATTTGCCCTCTCGATTTTGTCGGGAGTAAGAAGATGGCGGTGGGGCCCGCTGGAAGGTGGTGAGAGGAGCATCCAGATCGCTCCCGAGTCCATAGTAATTTAACCGGTGTGCAAGAAACGTGTTCAGCGGTCGGACGGGTGAATTGGAATGTTGATGCCCGGTGATGTCATCGGCCTATCCGGTGAGTGCTACTAATATGGAATTTTGAAGGGAAATTTGGATCCAGGCCATTACAATTTTTAGATCTTGGAAAAACACCACTACTATTCGTCTATTTGGAAATGTGTCATTACAATTCTCGGTTTCTCTCAAACACGCCATAGAATACGTATAAAGACGACTCGGGCCCAACTGCAGCGTATACATAGACGTACATCTCAGTGTATCTATGTCCTCCTCTCAAGGACGTGCGGGTCCCATTTGTCATATCCTTCTTCCTCCTCCCCTCCTTTGGCGGACGCAGCTTCTGCGCGCCGCGCCACCACCATGTCCATGGCGAGCTGCCCAACCGTGGTCGCCGCTCGCCGTCGGTGCTGCCGGGTTCGCGTGCGCGGTCCCCCCTCCCCCGCCGCATCCACCGTGAGCGACCCGGACCGGACACCATCGCCCCTCACCCGGACGCCCATTTGTTCCCTATTCTCCACCAATCCAAGCTGCTCTTTGCTTCGAGTCTACAAGATGCAAGCAAACAACATCTGCTCCTTTCCTTTTTCTCCACCAAAGCAACAACAGCTGATCTGCCACTCGCGTGAGAGCTCTTGCACAAGCTTGTAGTGCTGCCCACTCTCGAATTTATTTGGATTTGACAGAGATGGAAGTCTGCAAGATGCAAGCAAACAACACGGCGTCGGTGTGCTCAATCCAGAGCCTGCGGTGGCGGCGGCGGACAGCCACGTGACGTGATTGGATGGGACGGGAACCGGCGGATGCGGTCGGGACCGTGGGGAGCGCGGCGGCGAGGCGGAGCCTGGCGGGCGTGCGCGAGGAGGTCCGCCAAAGCCGCAGTCGCCGCCCACCTCG
>CM014272.1:10305238-10323971 GCA_004135705.1 Alloteropsis semialata
TGGGTAAAGTTGTACAACCTCTGCAGAGTGTTATGATCTGATATATCAGCCGTGCTCACGGTCAAGAGCGGCCTGGATCCTTTTCGAGCGGTTCCTTGTTTTTCGGATAAATGGTTAAATATGATGTTGTTCGTTAATTATACTTCACATGTTTCATAATGTGGGTTTCAACTGGGGTTGTCATATAACTGTAGTAATTCAGGTTAGTTCTAAAAGTAATCAACTAAAAATGCTAACCGCAGTTTAAACCTTGCATAGCCTTTTGAGCCTCATTTAATCATGTTATGCTTGCTAAGTAAGATGGATTACTTACACTTGCTTCATATCAACAAAATCCGGATGGGTACTCAGATGAGCCGCCTATGGATGCTTTTGTCTTCCCCGAAGAGTTCCCGGAGTTCTAGGCAGTGCAGTCCCCCAGTCAGAGTCCCTGTGGAGGCTCAGTGGATTTAGATGCTTACTCTTCCGCTACTTTGATGAGTTAATAATAAATGTAATGCCTGTAATGTAATGACTTTATTTCTGTTTATGTTATCGAGCACTGTTCTTTCTCTTTTGATAATCATTTCTGGAGCTATATGTGTGTAAAGACTTCCTGGGTACACATATAGTAGCATTCGGATTTCCTTCGTAAATCCGGGTGTGACAGAGTGGTATCAAAGCAGTGCTGACTGTAGGATGCGCAGCCTAGAGTAGAATGGTCGTTTAGAGTTTATGCTTTAAACTCCTTGTTTTATTTCATTTTGATTTAACCTTGCTTATTTTAATTATTGATTATATATACCTCATTTTATTTATTTAATCTATTCTTGTTTTGCCTTGTCATTAATTTATTAAAAATCTTTGCTTATACTTCTATCTTTATCTGTTGCAAAAATTTGACTCTCTCCTTTGTTTTCTTTTTATAGATGGCTCGCACTAGGAAGACTGCCCGCAAGAGCACCGCTGGCCCACCTGTCCAGGCAGCGCACCCAGCACCAGTGGAGCCAGTACCTGTGGAGCCAGCACTGGAGGAGCCCGAGCCAGTGGAGCCAGAGGAGGTAGAGCCTGAGGAGATTGAGCCTGTGGAGCAGGAGCACTCTGAGGACGATGCTGTGGAGGTCGAGGAGGTGCCTGAGCAGCAGGGTCAGGCAGCTGGAGGAGCAGCAGGAGGCGATGATGGCCATGGCAACCATGGCAATGGTGGAGATGATGAGGATCTGTTTGATGACTTTGCTGCGGATCCTTTACTGGAGGTGGAGGACAGCGCAGGATGGACCGTCACAGATTTTGATGCTATAAATGTGAATGGCTTCTTCCGCAAGAAGCTAGACGAGCTGCTGACTGACCGCTATGGAGCGGATGACGTGGCAGTGGAGTACCGCACTGAGCGGTGGACTCACCCTGAGCACAAGACCTTCTGGAAGGCTTCAGTGCAGATCTTGAGGAGTACTCAGGGCGAGATGGGAGCTCGTGTAGGATCCATCCACCGCTCTATCTCTGACAGGAGCTCCATGGAGGCAGCTATGGAGGATGCTGCACGTCGCGCTCTGTACGTCTACCGCGACCACCACTACACACAGATCCGCTTCGCTCCAGAGAAGTTCTACCCTCGCTGCGCCAGTGGACAGACTGCCTGCCGGATCGCATCCACGGACTTTGAGACCAGTTCGAGGTTAGTGGCCACAGTGGAATTGGCAGCTAACCTCAACACAGAGTTGGATGCTGCTCTGGACAATCATCACAATCATTACAAAAAGCCAACTCATGCATTAATCATAATAACAATTTATTCAAACATCAAAGAGCACTTGTTCAAACATGACCAACTTATTACAAACTCAGAACGCATCTAAGTCGTTTTATTACATCATAAAAGGGAAAACATCTAAAGATCCTCGTCGATGGTGGTGCGGGAGCTGGGAGATCCGTAGCGTGCCCTCTTGCGCGGGGGAGACTCAGCCACAAACTCTGGTGCGGGCTCTGCTGGCTCTCCCTGCTGCTGCCTCAGCTCAGCCACCTGGGCCCTGGACTGTGCAGGCAGCAGCAGGGAGAGCCAGCAGAGCCTGCACCAGAGTTTGTGGCTGAGTCTCCCCCGCGCAAGAGGGCACGCTACGGATCTCCCAGCTCCCGCACCACCATCGACGAGGACCTTTAGATGTTTTCCCTTTTATGATGTAATAAACGACTTAGATGCGTTCTGAGTTTGTAATAAGTTTGTCATGTTTGAACAAGTGCTCTTGAATGTTTGAATAAATTGTTATTATGATTAATGCATGAGTTGGCTTTTTGTAATGATTGCGATGATTGTGGGTTCTATACTCACAAGCATCTAGTTATAGGTTTAAGTTAAGTGTGTAAATAGTTGGGTGGGTTTTTGTTCTGCACATCTATACCTTTGTCAAGAATCAGATTATTGTTATCTTGGATGGTTGAATAACAGTAATACTAATGTCTTCAGCAGATGGCCAGTGGCAGAAGAGGTAACCAACCCACTGTGGAGCAACTCCTGGCCCAGCAGAATCAGATCATGCAACAGTTGGCTCAAACTATGACAATGATGCAACAAAACCAGCAGAACCAACCACCTCATCAACCACATCCTGCTCCACCAAGGGATAAGCGTGGGGAATTCTTGAAGGGCCGCCCACCTACCTTCTCTCATGCAAGCAACCCACTTCAAGCAGTGGATTGGCTAAAAGCAGTGGGCAGGCAGCTGAATATAGCCCAATGTGATGATAGAGAAAAAGTTCTCTATGGTTCTGGACAGCTTCAAGGGGCAGCTCTTGATTGGTGGGATGCATACCAATATGCTCACCCCAATCCTAATCAGATCACCTGGCTGGAATTCAGTCAAAGCTTCCGTGACCATCACGTGCCAGAAGGTCTGATGATTCTCAAGCGTCAGGAGTTTCAGTCACTAAAGCAAGAAGCCATGACTGTCACGGCATACCGTGACAAGTTTATTGAACTATCAAGATATGCTCCAGAAGAAGTGGCCACTGATAAAAAGAAACAACGGCTATTTTTAATTGGGCTAAATGATGGCATTCAATATCAGCTTATGTCCCATACATTCGGGAACTTCCAAGAGCTGGTAGACAAGGCTCTAATGCTTGAACATAAGCGCAAGGAAATGGAAGAAAAGAAGAGGAAGTTCATGGGCCAACAGTCTGGAAGCAACTCACGTCCTCGCTATAATCAACCAATGGGAAATCAGCCTCGTTTCCAAGGTTCTTCACAGCAAATGGGTCGTCCTCAATATCAACAGCGCTTCCAGAACCAGCAGCAGCGTCCCCAGGTATCAGCAACAGCAACAGCAACAGCAATACAAGCCTCAGAATCCCCAGATGAGAATCCAAGCTCCACCTCTCACACAGGCTAATAAAACACCTGTAGCTCAATCTGGGAGAGTATGCTTTCATTGTGGTGAGCCAGGACATTATGCAAATAACTGTCCTAAGAAGAAGATGGGTGGACAGAATTCCCAACTACAGCACCGCAATGGAAATCAGCAGCAGGCACCGAGGAATGGAGGCCAACAAAACTACACTCGTGGAAAGGTCAACCACATGAACGTGGAAGCTGCTCAGGACTCAACAGATGTGGTGATCAGTACGTTCCCAGTGAACTCACAACCTGCATCAGTACTATTTGATTCTGGAGCTTCGCATGCATTTATATCTGCTCAGTTTGTGAAAAAGCATATGATGATCATACAACCATTGAAAAACACCATGATAGTTAGTTCACCAGGTGGGGAGTTAAAGGCCACTCTAAGATGCACCGAGGTTAAAATTAATATAAGGGGGGTAGAATTTATAGCCCATCCTATAATCCTGAATTCCACGGGAATTGATGTCATCTTGGGAATGGCATGGCTAGCAAAGCATGATGGAGTAATTCAGTGTGCCAAAAGAACAGTGCAACTGACAGCAAAATCTGGAGAAAAAGTGGAATATCAAGCAACTATGACAGCTTCAGAGGTGTGCCAGGCCAATCAAGTGAAGGAGATGGCCATGGAAGACATTAATGTGGTGAAGGAATTCCCCGATGTATTTCCTGCGGAGTTGCCAGGTATGCCACCAGAACGCGACGTTGAATTTCTTATTGATCTTAAACCTGGCACTGCACCTATAGCTAAGCGACCATATAGAATGGGTGTGAAAGAATTAGAAGAACTCAAGAAGCAATTAGATGAGCTACTTGAGAAGGGTTATATTCGACCTAGCTCTTCACCTTGGGGAGCACCGATACTATTTGTTGAGAAGAAAGATGGATCACAGAGAATGTGCATCGATTACCGTGCGCTCAATGATGTAACTATAAAGAACAAGTACCCACTGCCGAGAATCGATGATCTCTTCGATCAACTGAAGGGAGCATGTGTATTCTCAAAGATTGATCTTCGATCAGGATATCACCAGATGAGAATTCGTGCTTCTGATATACCCAAGACAGCGTTCGTTACCCGATATGGATTATATGAGTTCACAGTTATGTCATTCGGGTTAACCAATGCTCCTGCATACTTTATGTATCTAATGAACAAAATCTTCATGGATTATTTGGACAAGTTTGTGGTGGTATTTATTGACGACATTCTGATTTTCTCCAAGAATGAAGAAGAGCATGAAGAACATCTGCGGTTGGTATTACAGAGACTCAGGGATCAACGATTATATGCTAAGTTCAGTAAATGTGAATTTTGGCTGAAGGAAGTAGCATTTCTTGGACATGTTGTATCCAACGGAGGAGTGGCAGTCGACCCAAAGAAAGTCAAGGATGTGTTGAGTTGGAATCCACCAAAAGATGTCAGTAAAATTCGGAGCTTCCTTGGAATGGCCGGATATTATCGACGGTTCATTGAAGGGTTCTCCAAAATTGCCAAACCTATGACGTCCTTGCTAGAGAAGAATGTGAAGTTCGTATGGTCAGAAAAATGTCAAGCTAGTTTTGAGAAGCTCAAGAAAAGGTTGACCACTGCTCCAATATTGGTATTGCCAGATATAACCAAGAGCTTCTCTATATATTGTGACGCATCTCGTCAAGGTTTGGGATGTGTACTTATGCAAGAAGGAAAAGTGGTAGCATATGCCTCTAGACAGTTAAGGAAGCATGAGCTAAATTATCCGACACACGACCTTGAACTTGCAGCAGTGGTGCATGCACTAAAAATCTGGAGACACTATTTGATTGGCCATAAGTGTGATATCTATACTGACCACAAGAGTCTGAAGTATGTGTTCACACAGTCGGACTTGAATTTGAGGCAACGCCGATGGTTGGAATTAATCAAAGATTATGACCTGGAGATTCACTATCATCCAGGAAAGGCGAATGTGGTGGCAGATGCTCTAAGCAGAAAAAGTCATGCAAATAGAATTACCCAGTTACCAAAAGAACTTAGTAAAGAGTTTGAACGATTGAATCTGGGATTTGCCGCTAGTACGGTGGAAATGGAAGTGGAACCAACGCTAGAAAAAGATATTAAAGAAGGTCAACAAGAAGATAGGAAAATTCAAGAAATCATTGCTTTGATTATTCAGGGAAAAGCACCAGGATTTACCATGGATGAGCAAGGAACTGTGTGGTTTGGCAAAAGAATATGTGTACCCAATCTGAAGCATATAAGAGACGCTATACTAAGGGAAGCACATGATTCAGCTTACTCCATACATCCGGGAAGTACAAAGATGTATTTGGATATTAAAGAGAGATATTGGTGGTATGGACTTAAGCGGGATGTTGCAACATATGTCGCTTTATGTGACACATGTCAAAGAGTTAAAGCGGAACATCAGAGACCTGCCGGTTTACTCCAACCCTTGAAAATACCAGAATGGAAATGTGAAGAAGTCGGAATGGACTTTATAGTCGGTTTGCCCCGTACACAAAGAGGTTTTGACTCTATATGGGTAATTGTAGATCGATTAACGAAGGTGGCTCATTTCGTTCCAGTAAAGACTACCTACTCAGGTGCAAAGTTAGCAGAGCTATACATGGAAAGAATAGTATGCTTGCATGGTGTTCCAAAGAAGATAGTGTCAGATCGGGGATCACAGTTCACATCACAATTCTGGCATAAACTTCATGAGTCAATGGATACAAAGTTAAACTTCAGTTCAGCTTATCATCCACAGACTGATGGGCAAACTAAAAGGACGAACCAAATATTGGAAGATATGTTGAGGGCTTGTGCTTTACAATACGGGACAAGTTGGGATAAGAGTTTGCCATATGCAGAATTCTCTTATAACAACAGTTTCCAGAAGAGTCTACAAATGGCACCGTTTGAGGCACTATATGGCAGGAAATGCAAGACACCCTTGTTCTGGAATCAAACGGGAGAAAGCCAAGTGTTTGGACCGGAAATTCTTAAAGAGGCCGAAAGACAGGTACAAACAATCAGGCAGAATTTGAAGGTAGCGCAATCCAGACAGAAGAGTTATGCGGATGTCAGACGTCGAGATCTTAGTTTTGAAATTGGCGACTATGTATATCTCAAGGTGTCACCTATGAGAGGAGTTCGCAGATTTAATGTCAAGGGCAAGCTAGCACCGAGATACATTGGACCATTCAAGGTGTTGGACAGAAAAGGTGAAGTGGCGTATCAGTTGGAACTGCCAACTAGACTGTCCGGTGTACATGATGTGTTCCATGTATCACAACTGAAGAAATGTTTGCGAGTGCCAGAAGAACAGTTACCTCTAGAGGAACTTGATGTACAAGAGGATCTCACTTATAAAGAATACCCCGTCAAGATACTGGAAGTGGCAGAAAGAGTCACAAGGAGTAAGGTGATACGAATGTATAAGGTGCAGTGGAGCTGACACTCCGTGGATGAGGCAACTTGGGAAAGAGAAGAAGATTTAAAGGCAGAATATCCACAGTTGTTTGAAGACTCACCCGAATCTCGAGGACGAGATTCCTTTTAAGGGGGGTAGGTTTGTAACACCCTAAAAATTTCTTTTCTAATATAGTAATTAATTTGCTAGCTCTTGTGTGTGCATTCACAAAATTTAGGCAAATAAAAACCTTTTTTAGTAATTAAAATCAACCCTAGGTTTAGAAACTTGTTTGTGCATTTCATGCCGATGCATCGTTTTCTTGTATGAGTGTTTTGTGTGCTAGCTCTAGAGTCCGCAAAACCCAACCCTAAGCTCGGCCCGTTTTTGTTTCTTGTTTCTTTCTCTCCCGATGTCTGAGAACCTGACCCGGCTTTCTTGTCTCCTTTCTTTCTTTTCCAGAGTCCAAAAAACTAACCCTACCCTACCAGAACCAAAGTCTAAATCCAACCCAAACCCGATCAGGCAAAGTCGGCCCGGCCTGTTTTCTCTCCCGCACTCCTTTTCTCTCTTGGGCCCAACCTTTTCCCCCACAGCCCAACTCACCCCACCGGCCCATACACACACATATCTCACGCGCACAGGAAGCCAGGCCAATCCTCTCCCTCTTCCCTGCAGGCCTACACGCACGCATCCCTTTTTCCCCTCGCGCAGAAAAGTCACGCCCCCGTCTCCTTCCTTCCTCCCTCACGCACGGGTACAGAAAGACCGTCGGCCTTCCTTCTTCCCCTGAACGGCGCCCTCGTCCCCTTCCTCTCCAATTGCAGCGCCCCCTTCCCCTTCCCATTCCACTGGAAACCGAAGTCCCCTTCAATCCTTCTATCTAGTGGCAGTAATGGTGAGGCACCGAGCCACTGTCCCTTCAATCCATGGCCGCCCGTCGTCCCTTCCAATCCAATTCCTGGCTGACCAGCGCCTCTTCTCCCCCTACAAAACCCGGGCGAACTCCTCCCTGACTCCCCTTGGTTTCCCCCGCTCTCCAATTCCATCCCCAACACCTGTGTCCGCTGATTTCGTCGCGAACAGTGAAGGTATATGATCTTCGTCGCTGCTTCTGTTGGCCGCCATCCATGCCTTTCCCTCACTCCCTTCCTCTTTGTCACTCGTACAGGGACTCCCGGACCTTACTCCGGCGCCGGACAGCAGCAGGCAGAGGCCGCAACCCCGTCCTCCACGGGCGCCCGGCGACCAGTCCGCCCGTCCTCGAGGCACGCCCAATTCTCTGTCTCTCCGCCCAAAATTGATCGCCTGATTGAGTTCGCGTCGCCGTCCCGGTTCCGTTTTGCCGCTCGGAGCTCAATTCCGTGCACGGTAGCCCCCGGGCCCCTTCTTCTCCGGTGGACAGGAGCATGGCCGCCGCCCCCTTCTGTTCGTGAAACAGCGACGGTCTTTCCTGTACAGACCGAACAGAGCAAGGAGAAGAAGCAGCAGCCGTCCGATCTATCACCAGTGGTCCAGATTAAAACATAGATACCTCTTTGCTTTTTCTTAAAGAGACCCTGGAAAAACAGCAAATCAACCCGCAGTCCCCACCCCTGTGTTGCAAAACTTCTCTGCTACCCCCTGCAAGCTAGGGTTAATTGCGTATAGGTCCTCCGTTTATCGCAGGATAGTCCTTTTACTTGTTTCTAGTGTAGTTTATTCATCCTAGCTCCGATTAGAGTGATTTTCGCGTTCATGTGATCGTAGAAATGCGTAGATTAGTTTTCTATCCTTTTTTGCTTCTGTTTATGCTGTATGGTGTACTGTTCTAATAGAATTATATTTGTTTGCATGTAATGGCATGTGTGGATGTTTGTATGGTGATGGAATGCATGTTTAGAGAGCGAGCAGTACGAGGCCGGTTTTGATCAAGACTTTGAAGACCCGGATCAGCAACAATATTTTGAGGAAGGCAAGTGTAACATGATTTATCCTTGATACCTATTCACCTATTAATCATGTTATTCATTCATGCATGTGTCTAAATTTGTTAAACCTTTGGAATGACTAGATTTATAAATCCTATATTCCTTGATCACCCTGGGTTTTGTATATGGGTAGTTTTGTTAAGTTATGCTATGCTTGCAAACGCTAACGATCATTGTTAAATGTTAATATTGACTAATGTTATACTTGGAACCTTATTAAAATATGCTTTTTAGCAACTTGGTTTAGGGAGCTTGAGCATGTGTTTGGATTGCTCTAAGCGTCTCTCTTTAAGGTTCCGATTCTTAAAGCGGCCACCCAGGAAAACCGTACAACCACAAGGATCAAATGGTTCTGGTCTTGACTAAGTAAATTGTACGGCTCTAGCTTGTCTAAGTGGCTATCTGGCTTGACTCGGAGGAGAGGGCCAGAAGCGGTGGCCTCGGTCTGTCTCGGATGGGCTGACATTTATTTTGGTGGGAGCAAGGAGGGCCTTTGGGTCCCTCACTTGTCTCGGATGGGCTGATATTTACTTTTGGTGGGAGCAGAAGAGGTTCACACTGCCACTAGCTGCTAGGGTGTCTTTTGAAAGGTCTCGTAGTGAAACCCCGTACCTGTTTTGGAGGTACACTTGTCTATGACAAAGGGGAATCGCGACTTGTGGGTAAAGTTGTACAACCTCTGCAGAGTGTTATGATCTGATATATCAGCCGTGCTCACGGTCAAGAGCGGCCTGGATCCTTTTCGAGCGGTTCCTTGTTTTTCGGATAAATGGTTTAATATGATGTTGTTCGTTAATTATACTTCACATGTTTCATAATGTGGGTTTCAACTGGGGTTGTCATATAACTGTAGTAATTCAGGTTAGTTCTAAAAGTAATCAACTAAAAATGCTAACCGCAGTTTAAACCTTGCATAGCCTTTTGAGCCTCATTTAATCATGTTATGCTTGCTAAGTAAGATGGATTACTTACACTTGCTTCATATCAACAAAATCCCGGATGGGTACTCAGATGAGCCGCCTATGGATGCTTTTGTCTTCCCCGAAGAGTTCCCGGAGTTCTAGGCAGTGCAGTCCCCCAGTCAGAGTCCCTGTGGAGGCTCAGTGGATTTAGATGCTTACTCTTCCGCTACTTTGATGAGTTAATAATAAATGTAATGCCTGTAATGTAATGACTTTATTTCTGTTTATGTTATCGAGCACTGTTCTTTCTCTTTTGATAATCATTTCTGGAGCTATATGTGTGTAAAGACTTCCTGGGTACACATATAGTAGCATTCGGATTTCCTTCGTAAATCCGGGTGTGACACTTATAGTCTAGTTAGTAGTGAAGTAGTTCTAGGAGTTGAGCTTCTACGGGTTTCCGAAGGAGTCTTGGTAAGCCTAGAGCTCAGTTATCTTTATATCCTTTGCTTATTTGTAAGACTTAGAGCTTTAATGGAATTACTATCTTGCTTATGTTATTTGGCTTATAGTCTTGTTTGTTCATCATATAAGTTGTATGTCTTGCACCTTAATATAGTGGATGCATGTTATGGCAATGGCCCAGTGTACCGCAAGGTTGCTCTGTTTAGGTGGACCATAAATAGAGTTGTATTTCATATGGTAAACGGGGTGTTTGGTATATGGAATAACATTGGGGATACCCTACCCCACGTATTCAGAGGTAGGCGGGAGGTGGTGACAGCCCTGTCCGTCCCTTGTAATCCTCGCCGTTCGGGTTTGGACGTTTGCAGGCCTTCGTGATAAACATCATGACAGTACCCTTGGATGAGGGGATCCCACGACTCCTCGATTTGCCCTCTAACATGTGTTCCTTCTGAGCTTGCATATACACACTTGTAGGAATGTAACCCATATGCAAGAAGTACATAGAATCCCTAGTTCTCTCTTAGGATCTTCATATTAACTAGACTTATATAATGAGCAATGAAACCTTCTGTGTGTCACACTACCCATCTATCAATGTTTACCCCTTGCTAGAGTTTGGTATATTAATAATGTTATGATTGAATACAATGGATAACTACTCTAGTCAACCACCGCCTTCCCTGTGGATTCGATACTCTGAATACTTCCGGGTGAAAGCTACAACGGTATCCGTGCGCTTGTGGATTTATGTGCGACCGTAAGAAATACCAACACCAGGTTTGGGGCTGGTGAGGGCCGACCACTCGGCTTGTCTCCTACCATCCGGCTGACCTTCCAGCTCGGGGACTGGGTGTGGGAGGCGACTCGGTGGCTTGCTCAGCTCCCAGGCACGGGGGCTGGGCGCCACAGACGATGACTCGACGTGCTTCTTGTTGTCTACCCGACCTCTCTGGCTTGGGGCGAGAGGCAACTTGGTGGCTTGTTCGGCTCCCAGACTCAGGGACTCAACGCTACGACTCGGTCAACGGGTCTCCGTGACTCGGCCAGCCCCTACGCTCGGGGACTCGGCGCTTTGACTCCAGTCAACGGGTCTCCGTGACTCGGCCAGCCCCGACGCTCGGGGACTCGGCACTTTGACTCTGGTCAACGGGTCTCCGACTCGGCCAGCCCCGACGCTCGGGGACTCGGCGCTTTGACTCCGGTCAACGGGTCTCCGCGACTCGGCCAGCCCCGACGCTCGGGGACTCGGCGCTATGACTCCGGTCAACGGGTCTCCGCGACTCGGCCAGCCCCGACGCTCGGGGACTCGGCGCTCTGACTCGTCAACGGGTCTCCGCGACTCGGCCAGCCCCGACGCTCGGGGACTCGGCGCTTTGACTCCGGTCAACGGGTCTCCACGACTCGGCCAGCCCCGACGCTCGGGGTCAATGGGTCTCCACGACTCGGCCAGCCCCGATGCTCGGGGACTCGGCGCTACGACTCCGGTCAATGAGTCTCCGCGACTCGGCCAGCCCCGATGCTCGGGGACTCAGCGCTCCGACTCCGGTCAATGGGTCTCCACGACTCGGCCAGCCCCGACGCTCGGGGACTCGGCGCTTTGACTCTGATTAACGGGTCTTCGCGACTCAGACAGCTACAACGCTTAGGGAGCTTGGGACTGCGAACCTACTTTTTGACCTATGCTGCCAAGATTGGCCCCTGGGTCAAGGAACACAGAAATTTCATCTTCAACAATAACATGACGAAAGATTCATCACGAAGTTGTACAACCACAACAAACAGCCGGTCCTGAGCCGGTTACAAGGATAAAAAGCTTTGACCATCGAGATGACGGCCATGGGCTCTAGCCATTGCGCCAAATGCTGCATATGGAGCAAGCTTTGTCCACATGGGCTCGTTGTAAGCCCTCTTGTAGCACCAGCCCAGCAACGACGAGATGCTCGAACTCGAGGGTTCAGTGAGCGTGCCTCCAGATTTCTCCTGCCTCTACAAGCATTTCACCCTTAAAGGACCTCGGCCCAAGGCAATGCGAAGAGGAAACAGAAGAGCCTGCAGATGCTCACAAACACTCCCAGCCTCTCGCAAGCACTCTTCTAGCACCAAGCTCTCAAGTCCCCATAGTTCTTCCCCTGAGGATGAACCCAATAGCTAGTCCCCAACATATCCACTCAGTAGTTGCTACGCCTCTCTTCCGATGAGTTCAAGGCTCTAAGCCTTGGCGCATATTTATAGCTACGAGCTTCCTGTGCGCATGTGACTCCGGTTACACTGTTTGCCGCGTGGGCACTGAGCTGCGCAGTACCTCTCTCCAAGGCGGTCAGTCCGCCCTTAATGGCTTTGGTAGCTCCCGTCACGGGTATGCCCTGTGCATACACGAGGAAACTGTTCCTGTCGTCAAGTGCCCAGACACTCTGGCAATCTTATCCTCTGGGCGGCCCGACTGCCCCGACGCTCGGTGATCATCTCTTTTTGACCATTAACCCAATTATTCTAATCGGTCTAATGCTTGGGGACTACTCCATATGGAGAGCTCCTTGCGTCGCTGTCCATATGCCCCATCAGGATGTGTCACTTTCCCAAAGTGGTGCAACACTTTATGGTGCCCAAGTCGGCCACCACTCGGCGTCACACTATTCGGGACTCCGCCCCCGGGTCTGTCCAGGGTCATCCCCGACGACCTGCGGTTTTCTTTTTTGAGCACCGCCCACCCTTGCGTCGGCCTACCGACCAAGACTCTTCAGTCAACCTTGAAGGCTTCGCTTCTTCATCTGCAGTCCGACACGCGTCTGCACGTTGCTCGGGGACTTGTGGGATATGGGTACCGCTGGGCCCACTACCGACCGGGTAGACAGTCGGCCTCGGCCCACATCTGACAATGATGTGGGCCGACTCCAGGTCGGCCCACGAGGATCCTCAACTTGATGGACAAGAACGGAGAAGGCTTAGCCCGCACGGTACTCGGTGGAATACTTGGAACTTATCCAAAGATCACGGAGATCAAGTTGCAACCGACCTGGATTGCTTTCCTAGTTGTAGTAGGATACGATTAGAGATAACCGACTTCATTCATTCAACTCTACGCCATCCTTCATCCTCATTGTAACCACAAACTCGCCATTGCTCTCCGAAACCTCGCCGAGCAGATCAATACAAGACCCCCGAGCACAGGACGTAGGGTAATATACCTCCGGGTAGCCCGAATCTGTATAATCCCTGTGCCCTTGTGTTACCTCAAGCTCCCTAGTCCTGCGATTGCCCTTTGCCTACAAATCATCCATCTGGGTACCCCCGGGTGGACTGCTGGACCAATCCTCCGACAAAAAGAAACTTACTCGGGATACTCACATACCTCCCCCACACCTTGAGTTTGTAGTGCAATGCAATATAACTCAAGTGTGTGGAGTTCGAGCTTCTTTTGTAATCTTTCCCAAAACCAAGACTTACCGACATTTTTGTAGCTGATGTAGCTCCATGTTCCTAGGCATCACATGTCCATCATTCTTCTTAATCTCCACCTGAAATGGTTAGTGACCAAAAATACTTGAAGGAAAATTTATCCTAAAAACATGTTCTTGCTTTTATAAAAAAAATAAATGATAATTCGGGCTATCTCCCGGCAGTGCTTTATTTATGGTCTGAAGCTAGACCATGAGGAATCCTCACATTGCAGCTATTCTTGGTGATGTAGTTTCCAAGCTCATCGCCAATTGTTGATGTGTCATTGAAGCTTTAGCTGCACGGTTAGTGCCACAAATGCAACCATGAAATTTGTAATGTTTATGATAAACAAATGCATCTACAACCAACCTTCTAAAAATTTAAGAATTGAGGACCCCAAGGTGGTTGTAGTCCTCGTATGTGATTGTGGCACAAAGCGTGGTAAACTCTAGAGATTCGTTAATTGAGCATCCTTGTGGGATTTCGAATGAAAAGGTTTCATGCTCATTTATAGAATCCTTTTGCTCAGACTCTAGAGCCAAAGCTTTCGCTCAAGCGAGGGTGATGGAAATCGTTCGTGCTCATAGAGATGAGAATTCGGGGTGAATGGTGATACGAACATCACCTTCTCGAGTGAGCTATGCTTGGGAGGAGGCTTTGTCTTTGGAATTTCTGGGCAGGAGATAGGAGTGGCAAAAGCAGCTTTCCCAAGCGTGTTATAAGGCTCTCATGAGATACTTCTCCTTGGAGAAGCCTTTCTAGCGGATTGCCTAGGAGTAGATCAAAATCGAAGGTATGAAAGATGTGGAAATCTAAATTGACCACAATTTTGTGTAGCGTGATTGTCACGGCACTGGCGATCCCCCGACATTGAATGATGTGTCCAAAGGGACAACTTTTGGGGAGTGTCACACCCGGATGTACGAAGGAAATCCGAATGCTACTATATGTGTACCTGTTGGCGGTTCTTAATGACAGATTATTATTGCCAACAAAGATATAAAAAGTGTTAAAACAAATAGACATAGGGTGATTTACTAATGAATTCCACGAGTTTTGGTGTGTATGTACTTACAGAAATAAAGTGGAGCAAGGAAGGCTAAAGTGGGCCCAGGGCCAGGTCGCCCGCCCTATCCTGGTCGGCCGACCTGGGACCAGGCCCAATGAGGTCCAGCCTTAGCCCAACAGCAAAAGCACACTCAGGAGTGATCAAGAACGTTGAGATCAAGTAGGTGGGAATAAAGAGATGGGATTGGGCCACGTGGCAATCACATGGATTCATGGGCCCACATCCCCAACTAAACTGACACATCTTCACCATTACCCACCGGAAACCGACCAAAGGACCCACTGGAAAGTGACCCTGACAGAGTGGGGCCGAGGGGCCACAGCCCTGGGTCGGCCGACCTAGCCAGGTCGGCCGACCTGGCCGCGCGTCCAAACCGCCACCGCCTTCAGGAGCAACTGTAAACCGTCTCCAGGAGTTCATCTGTGCCGTGCATCATCAAGGAAGGAGCATCGGATGGTCGGCCGATCCCCCTTAGTCGGCCGACCTGGGCCCACCTCCGGACCGCCTCAACCGCTGCACACCGACTCTAAACCGCCTCTCCAAGCTATAAATAGCTGGACTCGGGGCAGGGCTAATCATCATCGAGCCGAAGTGAAGATCCAAGGCGAAGCCCTCCTCATATCCAGAGTAGAAATAGGGAGAGAGTGAGGGAGAGTCTGGAGGAGTCCCGGCGTGTCGGCGACCCTCCACCTGTACCTCAACGGATGCGAGCTGCTCAGTAAGTATCCGGGATTCAACTAGTAATTAAGACTGAGTTATAGATAAGTTAATTTCTCTATTGTGCTTGTGGATTCGTTGCTTTATTTATATAAAGTATTCTAATCTCTTATCAAGGTTAGGATAGCTGATATTATCTTAGGCGTGGTGCTTAGGTGTATATCTGCCCTCGTTTGCCCCGTAGCCCCATGGATTAGTAGAGGTAGGCGGCAGGTGGTGACAGCCCTGTCCGTCCTTTGTAATCCTCCATGTACGGGTACGGCGTAGAGCTGTTGGCCGGCAATTTTCTAGAGGCCTAGGATACCCCGGTGCCTAAAGCAAGCATAGGAGAATTCTCTTAACTATCATCAGAACCTTAATACTAAGTTATCCTCTCTACCAGCCTTTATATACACTCGATCGATCTGGCTCAGCTTTAGTGATTAGATACTCGTTTACGTTCCCCGTGGATTCGATACCTGGTTTACTCACGGGTGAAAGCTACTTCGACAGCCGTGCGCTTGCGGACTTTCTGTTTGCCACCGCTGGTGTCAACAAGCTTTCTGGCGCCGTTGCCGGGGAACGGTAGCAGTTATCTAAGATCTAAGGTTGCCCGTATATCTTTTATTTTATATTTCTTTTCTATTTCCTTTTTACCAACCATGAATTCTACCCAAATTCATGAGTTCTCTGCTCCAAAGGGCGAATTATTGGAGCCGCACCCCTCGTCAAATCCTATTTTAACCGATAGCTATGAACTTCGCCCTGCCTTCATAGCTATGGTCCAGGACATATCCTTCTCTGGAAGTGATGGTGAAAACCCATACCGTCACTTGCATGAATTCGAGTTGCTTTGCTCGTGTCTGGTCATATCAGGCATGACGCAGGCAACAATTAGATGGAAGCTCTTCCCGTTCTCTCTCAAAGAGAAAGCGAGGAAGTGGTACGATCACACCGTTGCGCTAACGAACGGTGAATGGAAAAAGTTACGGGACAAGTTTTGTCTTGAATACTTTCCTGTTCACCGGATCTGTGCACTGCGGAAGGAGATTATTAACTTCCAGCAACAAGAGAAGGAAACGTTCGCCAAAGCATGGGACCGGTTCCAGGACTCATGTCTGACTGGAACAGATCTAGGCATCCCAGACTACATGCTCATGCAGCATTTTTGGTCTGGGTTGAATAGTGAAGTCGCCCGGTACATAGACACTGCAGCCGGAGGCTCATTCCTACACATAACCCCGGCCAGAGCACAAGAAGTCCTAGCAGCCATCCGGGAAAACTCCCCTGCCGACGCGACCGAAACTGAGCAAGAAGACTCCCAGGTAGAACCTATAGACTTGCCCAGTCTAGTTCCTGAGACCTCATCCGTTGCGGAAGAGGAAACTCAACCCCTCGGATTGCCATTTGAGTTCGAGGAAGATCTTTTTGAAGACTTCGGGAATACCCCAAACTACACAACACAGAAAAAGCCTACGGTAAAGACCCCCTCCATTTATATGGAGACAGAATTCCTAGACGAAACCGTGAGGGAGCTCATTCCCATCCTAAACACGGAATGGTCAAACGAATCTGAGTCTTCTTCCGAAGTCATTCGGATTAACTCACCTTCGCAGACTATTCGCGGTTTCGTAAGAAAGGTGGCCGTAGACATTCTGTACAACCCGACTGTTGGGGCAAACATCATGTCCAGTTCTTTCACTTACGTCCTTGGACGCCGTAAAAAGATGGCCCCAACGTCAAAACTTCTTAGAACACCCTCAGGTCAAATTCTCGAGAGTCTCGGCATAGTACGAGATTTTCTCCTCGTTCACCATGGGATTGAGATGGCTCTGGACTTTTACGTCTTTGAGACATTAGATTTCGACCTCCTGGTAGGACACCCTGTCGAGGGCCTCTTTCAAGATGTAACCTCGGAAGGAAACCTCCTAGCCAAAATAGGAAGAAATCTTCTCACCATACCTTTAGCCAGGGTTAAGAATTCCATAGTTGAACCTTTGGTAGGACCTAACCCAGTTGAGGAAGTGAAATCCCTGCAACCTAGCAACCCATTTGAGTCATTTCTCGAAGAACATGTTCACGACTTTATAGAAGAAGAGGATGACGCTTCTGAGCCGCTTGAAACTGAGGAGCCACCTAAGACACACGTAGAGCTAAAACCCTTGCCCGCTGGCCTTCGCTATGTCTTTCTAAATGAAGACAGGGACACCCCTGTCATCATTAGTGACAAGCTATCGCAGGACGAGAGTGATAGACTCGTAAAGGTGCTCGAGAAACACCGCTCGGCGTTCGGGTACTCCCTCAAGGATTTGAAGGGAGTAAGCCCTGCACTCTGTACCCATCGCATTCCCATAGATCCAAACTCTACACCTTCTAGGGAGCCTCAGCGTAGGCTAAACAATGCGATGAGGGAAGTCGTGAAGAAGGAAGTTTTAAAACTTCTGCACGCCGGGATCATTTATCCCGTCCCTCATAGTGAATGGGTCAGCCCTGTCCAAGTAGTGCCCAAGAAGGGAGGTATGACCGTCGTAAGTAACGAGAAAAATGAGCTGATTCCTCAGCGTACCGTTACTGGGTGGCGGATGTGCATTGATTATCGCCGACTCAACAAGGCGACAAAGAAGGATCACTTTCCGCTCCCTTTCATCGATGAGATGTTGGAGAGACTCGCAAACCACTCCTTCTGTTTCCTTGATGGGTATTCCGGCTACCATCAGATTCCCATCCACCCCGATGATCAAGAAAAGACCACCTTCACCTGCCCCTATGGGACGTATGCATACCGCAGAATGTCGTTCGGGTTATGCAATGCACCAGCATCGTTCCAAAGGTGTATGATGTCTATCTTCTCAGACATGATAGAAGAGATTATGGAAGTTTTCATGGATGATTTTTCAGTCTACGGAAAGACTTTCGACCATTTTCTGCAGAACCTAGATAGGGTGCTACAAAGATGCCGAGACAAGGACCTGGTGCTAAATTGGAAAAAGTGCCATTTCATGGTCCGAGAGGGTATAGTGCTAGGACACTTGGTGTCCGAAAGAGGAATAGAGGTGGATAGAGCAAAAATAGAAGTCATAGAAAAGCTTCCACCTCCCACCAATGTTAAAGGGATCCGCAGCTTCTTAGGTCATGCGGGGTTTTACCGGCGTTTTATCAGAGATTTTTCTCAGATAGCCAGGCCCCTCACTAGCCTTTTAGCCAAGGACGTGCCCTTTGACTTCGATGATGAGTGTTTACACGCCTTCACCATTTTAAAGAACGCTCTCATCTCAGCACCAGTTATTCAACCCCCTGACTGGACGCTACCCTTTGAGATAATGTGTGATGCCAGTGATTATGCTGTTGGTGCTGTCCTTGGACAGACCAAAAATAAGAATCATCATGCTATCTCATATGCTAGTAAAACTTTGACAGGAGCTC
>CM014272.1:10324971-10403686 GCA_004135705.1 Alloteropsis semialata
GCCTCTATGAGCGTACCGGCATTGAGCCACTTCCAGTACAGCCTCCATTGGCTATCTCAGTGCCCTCAGCTCACTTACAAGTTCTGCCTGGACAGTTGCCGCTGCAGCCAGTTACTTCTGCTACACTTCCAGCTGAGCCGGTAACTCTGCCAGTTTCCAGTACTCCAGTTTCACCTCCAGTGTCAGATCATGAGTTACCAGAATTACATGCCGGCAGCTTGATTGATGTTGATTCCTTGTACTTATCCACGGCTTGTGCTGGTGAAGCCCCTGTGCAAGAGCCATCAGCACCTCCAGAGCTTTGCGACCGAGCAAGGTGACACGATGGAGCCTCCCATCCCCCCTTCACAAGGCACTCTAGCACCCGAACAGGTCAACCCTACCCAAGAGGGGCCAACTTCTCCTCCTCCTTCTGGTCAGGACACAGCTCAGGAAGGCAGCAGCTCAGCCGAGCAGAGAGACGAGCATCAGCCCTCAGGGCTGGCAGGTCAGGAGACAGCTCAGGCAGGCAGCATCTCAGAGGAGACCGGGGGCGAGGAGATCCCGACAGATCAAACAGCCGAGCAGCAGCCCTTAGAGCTTGCAGGTCAGGCCACAGATCAGATAGGCAGCAGCCCAGACACCGACTCCGGTACCGCGGCTGTCAGAGTTGAGTACCATTCGCCTATCATAGTTGATGACATGACTATATATATCAGCTATATGCAAGGTTTTTTGTAGATACAGTTCCACGATTGGTCTGATGCTGGCTTTGCTATTTGGTGTTATTTTTGGCAGGAAGAAGTGAAGACCTGACTATGTTGCTAGGAAGAAGTGAAGACCTGATTATGTTGAGTTAGTGACAGTCTTTTGGGGATATCTGGTGCAACATCAAGTTTCTAGTTTGACTACGAAGTGAACACCTGACCTACTATATATGTGTGCTGTAAAATATCTGAAGTGCTGACCTTATGTGGCATGTAAGAAATGTGTGCTTTGGGTTCATGACCTGACTATATATGGGTTCATGACCTTATGTGGTATACTAGTTTGATGCTCTTCATTCATGCTTGTTTGTGGTGCTTATGTTGATGCTCTTCATTCTTGCTTGTTTGCTGCCGCCATCTTCTACTTTTTAGTGTAGCTTTTGATCTGAGGTCACATCGGGAAGAGTTGCTTGGGGATTAAGAAGCTTCAGGTATGTTGTGAATATCTTCTTGGGTTTTTTGTTCGTAGCGTGGAGATTTCCTAATTAGTTGCTCTATGTCTATGATCTAGTAGGGAGCGAGGAGATTTCCTATCTCCTTATTATTAGTTGTTGTACGTCTACGATATAGTAGGCAGCCGAGAAGATTTCCTAAGTTGCTCTACGGCCTAGTAGGAAGCCGAGGAGATTTCCTAAGCTGCTCTGCGGTCTCGGCCGCCGGCGCCGGAGGGGGTGCGGCGGTAAACGAGGTCGGAGGGGATCGATTGTATCCAGGCGCTGGGGACTGCGCGCGGTCCTATACAGTCCGTCGAACGAGTTCTCACTGGGCATGGAGACGGTTCCAAAAAATTCAAAATGGAAAGGAAAAAATTCGACAAAGGGGCTTTCGTCTTTTTTATTTCACTGGCCGATACGGTACATAGACAATGACCTACGGGGCGTTAGACGCCACGTCGTCGATGTCGACGGCCGCCGCGACAGCGGATGCGGCTTCAGTGAACTCGGCAACAAGCCGCTCCACCTCACGCAGATCAGCGCCCTCCGCGAATCCAGGTTCCAGGCCGCGGAGGTCATGCCCCCGGAGTTGTGCCGCCGCGAGCGCCACGCCAGCGCCCTGTTCGACGCCGTACCTCACGGCGCTGATATGGCGCGCGGCGACGGCGTTCAGGCGCTCCTCCAGGGACACGCCGCTTGGGTTCACGGCCCGGACCGCCGCGAAAGCTGCCGTCCTAAGCTCCTCGTGGCGACCTCCAGTGCCATGAGGTGGCGATGGAGATCTGCTGCGTCTCGCTCGGAGGCTGCCAGGCGCTCATCCATGTCTTACAATAACGACGAAACAAGGGCGTAAGAAACGAGTTGAACCAATAGTAAACGACTGGGGTTAGGGCGCAGCGCACGTACCTGTTAGCTTCGCAAGGTTCTCGTCCACAGCCTCATCAGAGGCCCGCAGTGCTACCTGGACGTCCTCGAGGCAGTTCTTGAGGCGGGCGGTCTCGATGCATTCGGCGGAGTAACCCTCGCGGGCCTCCTGCGCAACTCGGACGAGGTCGCGTATCTCGAACTCGCGGCTCGGTTGGGACGACGAGGCTGCAACCGACGCCGATGGGGATGAGTGCTGCCTGGCGGGGGAGAGCTCCGCTTGCTCTTCGTGGATGCTCGGCGGCGGAGTGGCAATGGAAGGTCCCCTGAGGAGAAAAAGAAAATGCATTAGCGCCGTCAGACGTGCCCCGGCATTGGAGAGCGGCGGCGACGCTGCTACCCTTGGCGGATGAGGGAGGCGCGGAGACGCCGCGACCGGGCGCCGGAGTCCGGCGTTGGCTCCCGCGAGCGCTTGCTCCCCGCCATGGCAAATATCGATGGAGTGGAAGTTTTGCCCCGCGGCGATGATCGGCGTGTGATGAGGGAGAGGAGAGGGGCGAGCAAATCCGGGGGTCGGCAGTCGATACCTAGATGGGCTTTATCAACTGGACGGATGGGCGCCCAGCGCCCAGCGGACGGTTGGTGTTCCCGTAAAGACGCCCGCATTTGTGCCGTCATTTCGAATTCGAGGGCACTGAAACGTGGGCCCTTTACCTTGGGGGTGGCCTCGCTGTCAGTCGCACCGCAGCAGTTTGAACGCGTAGCGGTTCGACTCTTCGTGCCTTGGCAGTCGTCTCGCCATGATGGCGGTTCAGGCGCAGCAGTTTCGCCTGGTTTCGAGACGGTTCCACGGGAGGCGGGTACGACGAACGCGCGTCGCTATCCTGTCGCAGCGAACGGGCGACGTGGCATCACCTCGTCCACCCGTCCCTCTTCTTCAACCTCCTGCAAAAGAAACAGAGATGAGAGCGGGCGAGCTGGGTTTCGAGGAAGAAGAAAGCAAGCGGGTGGGAGGTGGGCGGTGCGGCCCGACGGCGAGGGCGAAGGGGCGGCGAGGGCGAAGGGGCCGGCCGGTCACCATCATCTTCTTCTCAAACTCCGGCGGCTATAGAAGGGGCCGGCCGGGGGAGGCAGGTAGGCCAGGCGGTGGGGACGGTGGTGAGCGCAGACAATCAAGAAATCTGTCGAGCACATGAAAACATGTCCGGTGATAGCAACGGTCTGAGTGGTGAGAGCAACGGAAGCATGCCGCGAGGCAGATGGGCCGGATGGGCAAAATGCAGAGTAGGAAGGGCATATGCAGATCGCAGTTTTCTGAAATATGGACCGGTGTCAAGAACTGTGAACACCGGTCAATAGATGCACGAAAAGAACAGTTCCATCAAGATATCTGCCGAGTCCATAAGAAAATGTCCTGTGAGTCCACGGGTCCGACGGGTGAGAGCAGTAAAAGAGGAACACGTCCAAATTTCAAGTCCTAGTTCGTTACTCAAATTCTTTCGCAAAAACGCCCGGTGGTGAGTTCTCAGTTCAATTCCTCAGACCGTTGATTGAGACCGGATCGATGGAGCCAGCATGGTAACTTTTGCAGAGAGCACTGGTGCGACGGGTGCTGCCACGCAAAGGACAAAAAAAGAAAAGGCTTCTCGTTTGATTGGCACCGGTCCGACTGGTTCAATAGGCCATGCAGTGGGGCTCATCCTGAAATAATGACCGGTATACTGAACGGTGTTCAGCGGTCCAATTGGTGAGCGCAGACCATCAGGAAATCTGTCGAGCACATGAAAACATGTCCGGTGATAGCAACGGTCTGAGTCGTGAGAGCAACGGAAGCAGGCCGCGAGGCAGATGGGCCGGATGGGCAAATGCAGAGTAGGAAGGGCATATGCAGATCGCAGTTTTCTGAAATATGGACCGGTGTCAAGAACTGTGAACACCGGTCAATAGATGCACGAAAAGAACAGTTCCATCAAGATATCTGCCGAGTCCATCAGAAAATGTCCTGTGAGTCCACGGGTCCGACGGGTGAGAGCAGTAAAAGAGGAACACGTCCAAATTTCAAGTCCTAGTTCGTTACTCAAATTCTTTCGCAAAAACGCCCGGTGGTGAGTTCTCAGTTCAATTCCTCAGACCGTTGATTGGGACCGGATCGATGGAGCCAGCATGGTAACTTTTGCAGAGAGCACCGGTGCGACGGGTGCTGCCACGCAAAAGAAAAGGCTTCTCGTTTGATTGGCACCGGTCCGACTGGTCCAATAGGCCATGCAGTGGGGCTCATCCTGAAATAATGACTGGTATACTGAACGGTGTTCAGCGGTCCAATTGGTGAGCGCAGACCATCAGGAAATCTGTCGAGCACATGAAAACATGTCCGGTGATAGCAACGGTCTGAGTCGTGAGAGCAACGGAAGCAGGCCGCGAGGCAGATGGGCCGGATGGGCAAATGCAGAGTAGGAAGGGCATATGCAGATCGCAGTTTTCTGAAATATGGACCGGTGTCAAGAACTGTGAACACCGGTCAATAGATGCATGAAAAGAACAGTTCCATCAAGATATCTGCCGAGTCCATCAGAAAATGTCCTGTGAGTCCACAGGTCCGACGGGTGAGAGGAGTAAAAGAGGAACACGTCCAAATTTCAAGTCCTAGTTCGTTACTTAAATTCTTTCGCAAAACGTCCGGTGAGTGGTGAGTTCTCAGTTCAATTCCTTGGTTCAAATTCCTTCACAACAATTGTCCGGTGACTAATTACCTTAAATTAGTCCGGTGAAGGTCAAGACGTTGAAATATTGTCCGGTAAATGTCAAGACGTTGAATTATTGTCCGGTGAATGTCAAGACGTTCAAACAGTCAACCTTGAAATATTGTCCGGTGACTACCAAGATCTTGATACACTAACCAGTTTCAAAAGTTTTGAAGTACAGGAAAACGCTGCGGTGATGCTGTACGGTGCTCTCACCGGTCGGACCTGTGAGTGCAGTAAGACGTGATGTTGCCGCACATTCCACTGCAACAAATTGCACACAGAGAATTCAAGAAGTTTTGGGGAGACAAAAATGTATTCAGAAACGCATACCGGCGCTTCATATCAGGGTAATACTTAGGGTTACAATTCTACCAAGGAAGGTGTCTCGAGAATCGAGATACACCCATAACTAAGTCTACTGACTGTGCTAACAAAATGGGATAAGAACAATGAAACGAGCTAGCGCATGAAGAAGATGGATCATGCTAATAGACCAAGTTCTGTAAAAGAAGGAAAAGAAAGAATAATTTAGTCATCGTAATGAGGAGTTTGCCAGCGAAAGAATATGTAAATTTGCACCTTACCTATAAACATTCTGTAGCTGCAATCAGATCCTTGGTAAATCATAAATCTAGCACATCTTCAGGGAGCTTTGTTTCCTACAAATGAAGATTAACATTAGTCATAACTACACATGCCTCACACATGGCTAGTTGACAGCTTTGATGAACATTACTGAGAACTACCTCTGGTCTCAAGTGGCATGTTCGCCGATTGTGACCCAGGCCCTTACACAGGGAACATTTCATCTTAGATCTAGTCTTATCTGAACTTGTCCTGAACTTTTTCTAAGGGGCCCCTCTGCCAGGCACATGCATGGGATCCAGGACATCTACGAACTCTTCACAATCATCCTCTGGCGCTTGCGGCAGCACCGGTCCATAAATCTTGCCTTCGTTCGCTCCGGCATTTGGCACGATCACAACAGCTTCGTGTTCAAGGACACATTTCAACCGCTCGTATCCTTCAGTTGAACGAGATGCAATGAAGGCTGCAGCGCGACTGAGATTGCGTAGCTCACGGTACCTCAGTAGGGTAGGGGAATAGTCATACATGGTGCTCTTCCTTATCGGCGGAAATGCACGCTTCGCCGCCATTGTCCACCTTTCCAAAACACAGCAGTCTGGAAGCATGCTCTCGTCCCGAAGGCCCAATACAAAGAAGATGTGTGAGCAGGGGGTTCCAAGGGATTGCAACTTACGACAAGAACAAGAAATTCCCTTCAGATTGGCCTCTTCACTGAATTCACATTTCACATAGTACATGATGTCTCTATCGTTCCTTCCAACAATATACTCAGATGTGTCATCGCCATCTAGAATCTCAATCAGAGAACACTTCTTGGATGCTTCTATGCTGAACTGGACCGCCTTAAAAACCTTTGGTGTGAACCTTTTCTTCGCATTTATCTCAAGAATTGAAGCATCTGGTTTTGTGAATGGCTCAGATTGGAGTGCTTTAGCGTCGTCATCCGCCTCCATTCTGCGCACCTTTGTAAGGCAGCTCTCATAGTGCTGTACCATCTCTAACAGGGTCATTTTACCATCCAGTTTCATCTGAAGCCTAGAGTTCAAGCTCTCACTCCGTTGGTTGCTCCTCAATCCTAAATAGCAATTACCGGCATGATACGCAGCACACCAGGTTTCCCTCATCTCATACATCTGATAAAGCCACGAGCCCTCTCTGACCTCATGCTTAGCCAGGAATACCTGCCATTTCCTCTCAATCTCTTGTATGGAGCAACGGTCATACATAAAAATCCTGAAGTCATCCTTCACTGTACCGTCGTGAACATTGCGCACGAGGTTCTGCTCAATATGCCATCCGCAAAGCCTATGCGGTGAATTCGGCCACACCACACTGATTGCTCTCTGCATAGAGAGGTCTCCATCAGTGATGACGGAAACAGGATGCTTCTGAACATTAGCTTCAGTAAATGTTTTCAGCAGCCACACATATGACTCAATATTCTCATGAGCAATAATTCCACATCCGAAAATTACTGTGCGGTAATGGTGATTCACCCCAACAAAAGGCACAAGAGGCAGGTTGTACCGATTTGTTTTGTAGGTGCTATCAAATACAACGACGTCACCAAATGCTGCATAATCAAGCAGACATTGAGTATCACACCAGAACAGCCCCTGCAGGTGTCCTTTGTCATCAGTCATGCACTTGAAAAAGAAATCAGAATCTCTATTTTGACGTTCCTTCATGTGACTAATGACTGTTTGAGCATCACCACCAGCAATTATGTCCTGCTTATGGAGATGGCAGAAATTATACATGTCCCTTGATGTATGGCCAAGCTTGTCATACCCACCGTACTGCATTTCCATAACTTCAAATATCTGGTGTTTGCGGATCCCAGATATCCCCAACTCGAGAATTTCAGCTTTCTGCTCATCGCTGATTTTTCGATGTGAACGCAGCAGACAACAAAGGTCAGCTGGAGCCAGCGGATGGTTGTGTTCATCGATGAAATCCTTCACATACCACTGCCCGGTGTTCTGATCTAGTGTAATCACCAATTTTGCAGGGCATCCAACACGAGTTATATCCCGTGGCCTCCGCTGCTTATTCTCCTTCTTCATGTACCTCTCTTCACGGTAGCCTTGACGACTGCAAACATACCTCCGAAGGGTGATCTCAGTGTGGCCACTGTTCCACTCAACATAGCTTTTCCTCACACTAAACCCTTTATCAAGAGCGTATGCGTTATAAAACTGAAATCCTTCATCTTCGTTAGCGAACATCTTGCTAACAATTTCATTGTACTCCAGCAAAGACTCTAGATCCGCCATTTCCTCCTGCATCCATCAACAACATTTAACAAATTAAATATCCACATAACAAATTCAAACCATTTCTGTCACTTGAGAACCCAGACTACAAACAAAACATTTCGCTGCAACCATCGAATACTATCTTGAGCAAGTTACCATCTGATCATGAAACAAGGCACACAACAAGAGGAGGCGGCGTCCAAGTACCTGTGGCTAGATGACCGAACACGGTGCAGCTGGCGAGGAACGAAGCAGGCGCAGGCGGCAACGTACGCGGCGTTCAAACCCTACCGAGCGCGCGGAGTTGGGCGACGGCCTTTGGCGGCGGCGGAGTAGGGGTGCGGCGGCGGGGACGACTTCGTGGCGATCCGGAGGGGGCGAGGCAGCGCGCTTCCGCGGGCGGATAGGCCAGGCCGTGCGGTTTGGGGGGGCCTGTGGCCGGGGGCGTGGGGTTTGGGGGGTCGGGGTGTAGGACGAAATTACCTTAGTACCCTTCCGCACCTGAAATTAATTAAATTGATTATTTAGGGGAGGAACCGGTAGGAACCAACAACCATTGTAATTTATATAATAATTGTTTGCCAATAAGGTTAGAATATAATTTGTTTATGATTTGTATTGCCCGCAGCAATGTACATGCATAGAGTTAGTACGTTCTAAAGTTGAAAAAATGAGAGTGGTACCTTTTTTCCAAAATATAAACTCTCTGTTGGTGCTTTATTTGGAGCTATTTGAATCTTATTTATTTATTTATTTATTTATTTATTTATTTATTTATTTATTTATGTTTCTAGTGTTTTATTGCTTGTATCACGTCTTTTGTTTGTAAAAAGAAATTATCGTTTTGTGCACCACTCTTTTTTCACCGTACGATTTGTTGGTTGCATGATATTTTAGCATGTGCCTCATTTGAAACCTATAGCCTTGACATGCAATCAACATAAAGTAAGGTTTTCGCCATGCAGTGTCTAAATACGATCTATATGTCGTGTTGCATGGCATCTTTTATCATTGTATATTTGCCCCGTCACTGTTAATTTAATTTCATGCTGCTGCGTCATGGAGGAAACCAGGAAGTAGTTAGCATGGCATGCATGTACTGTTGCCTCGTTACATAATCGACAACCTACTAGATCCAGTGTTGATGTCCACCCATCTTCTTTGGACCAAAATGTGTACACGTGAATACGTGAGACATGCACGAGGTTTTTTGTGGCCTTTTGTACGGCTCCAATTAATTGTTAGCTTATGAAAGAGATTAGGAGACTTTGTAGTGGCAGAGAGGCGGGGATAATTATGCTCCTTAGAGCAATTGAAGCAGGATGTAGCTGTACCCATTGGTGGTGTACTATACTAGCTACTAGGGGCTCTCTCGATCATGCATGCCTTGTCCTTCCATGTTTTGTGGTCATGGCGTGGGAGCCTGCGCATAACATACATTCAAACTTTGGTTCTAAACCAAACACTACCAAAACATCAGTATATAAATTTAGCTTACCAATAATGAATCACAACTATAGAAATGATTATTTTTCCTAGCGCTTCATCATCGCCGGTTTTAAATGAATCAGCGGTGAGAAGTTTTCACCGTCCGGCTCCAAAGTGAGTCGGCGTTGAAAATCATTTTCACCCTCAATTTATGGCTGGCACCAGCGGTGAAAATCATTTTATCGCCAGTTTATAAAATGAACCGTAGGTGATAATCTCATTTTCACCACCGGTTTGCATACCGATTTTCCACTTTTAAATTCTGTGACTTTCAGAAGAACACGTAGAAGTTCCAATGTTGTGACGAATTAATATTCGTGTTAGCTGGACCTGTTATCGCTGGGTCTCTGACAAGAAGAGGCGCGGTTAATGCAGGGCTTGGAGGTGGTGCGACCGTGATGGGAGCCCATAAAACTGTGCATGTGCAACTAACAGTGGAGGAACGAAATGGGTGCCTCTAGCTAGCTAGTTGCTTTTGATGGAAAAATGATTGAAATGGCGCCTCTGGCTGACACTTCTTTCGTATCGAAGTATTTGTTCCTAGTGATTTTTTTTATGACTCTGATCATTTATTTTGTTTGTGGTTTGATTTATTATCATATGCATTTTAAGTGTGACTTATCCTTTTACATATTAGGATAAATATTTTGAATAAGATAAAAATCAAATATTTTAGAAAAAGTTAACTCAAATATTTCGATACAGAGAGGTAGGTATCTGCATCATTAAATGACACGTGCTGCGGGCATGGGATTCTATATACAAGTGAGGAGTATGCCTTACGCACCGCTAGCTAAAACAATTACGTACTTCTATACTATAAAGAGGGAGAGATTTGATGTCAAAATCTACACAACCTTGATCCTACCCTCACCTCACTAAACACCTTTTTGGGCCCACCCGTCAGGTAGGACGAAGACGAAAAGGGGGGGGAGAACGATCTTGGGGTGGTTTCCCCGTTAAAAAGAGCGGATGCAGCCAAATTTTTTTCACCAGGCTTCTCTCTCGTACCTGCCGGGCCCACAACACCTTCCACCGTCCTCCTTCCACACCGCGCATGTCGCCCCCGCCACCAATATCGTCCCTGATTTACGTCCTCTAATCACGTCCCTGATTCACGTCCCTGATTCACGCCCCTGATTCACGTCCTCTGATCACGTCCCTGATTCACGTCCTCTAATCTCGTCCTTGATTCATGTCCCTGATTCACGTCCTCTAATCATGTCCCTGATTCACGTCCTCTAATCTCGTCCCTGATTCACGTCCTCCTGCTCTCCTTCTCGCCACGGCAAGATCACCGCCTCAGGCCTCACATCTCGTCCGCAATCTGTATCCGTCATTCACGCCTTCCTTTCAAGGCGAGTGAAGGCACCGCCATCTTCTGGGCTATAAGGCTGTTTGCACCATGGCGTGCCGGCGCATGACGAGGCTGTCGTCCAAGCGACAGAGCAACCCTGACCCCACCTCCGCACTGCCTGTCACACGGGGCCACGTGCAGAGGCGGAGCCACTGCTTGGCCGCCGGATAGAGAAGATGAGGAAGGGAGCAGTGGCCGAGCCCGTGGAGCGCCCTGGCGCCGGCGTCGAGCAGGAGCAGCGCGGGGTGGAGAGGAGCGAGGGGCGGCGTAGGGAAGAGCGAGGAGCGGCCGGTGTGGGGAGGGAACAGGGGGCGACGCTCCTCCGTGGCCGCCCACCGGGCTGCAAGTCAGCCGCACGCCGAGGCCGCATGCCCGATCCGCTCAAGGAAGGAGTGGATCCATACCAGCGAGGGCCCGCCTCCGCCGGAGCTGAGCTACTTCGCCGCCACCTTCTCCTCCTCTTGTGGATGAGGAAGCCAGCATGGCACGCGCAACGCTGGATGCCAGAGAGGAGGGCCCCCTGCTCCTCCGCCGGCGCCGAACGCGGGGAGGAGGGCGATGAGGCAGAGGCGTGCCGCGCCATGGCTGCCGCGCAGAGCTTGGGGAGCCCAACCACCGGAGAGGGAGCGGTGGCCGCGGCTCACCGGCGGGAGAGCAGGGCGCGCACGCAGCCGGCACGAGGGGAGAAGGAGGGCGCGCACGGATGGAAGGCAGACGGTGGCGGACGAGTCGAGGTGGCGGCCATCGGTGAAGGTGGTGGCGAAGCTGACCGAAGGGGGCGCGGGCAGGGGTAGCAAGGGAGGGAAAGGGACCGGCGGAGAGAGGGAGAGCGGGAGGGGAGCGTGGGGGTGTGGGGTTCGAGTGGATAAAGGGTGAAAAAGGAGAAAAAAAGAAAAAAAATCTGACATGTGGATTTCACGTGTTGGTTAGTTGGTAGTTGATATAGAGGACCTCTTTGGTATAGATTCGCCCAGCTCCATGTGTTTTGAGGATGTTGACGATGGATTGTCATATGTGTTGCTTGTCACAAGGAATAATTTGCAAAAAAAATTTTGTCACAAGGAATAATTAATTTAAGAAAGTTTATATCATTAGCACGAGAAACAAAAAATCAACTGTGACCTGTGTAGTCAGTTCTCAGACATGAACGGGAGGGAGAGAGGAATTATGGTATGGAGTAAGCTATTATGTTATTGAATAGTTCTAATACATGTAATTATAAATTATTCGCTTTATTGGTTTTTTAAATATAGGCCTTGTTTAGTTCAGTCTAATCGATCGAATTTTCTGTAAAAAAAGTACAATGAGAAGTGTGTCCTGTGAGAGGAAGGCACGTTTTTTAATACGTTACTTTTGGTTGAATTCACTGAAGCTAAACAAGGCCACACTCTTGTCATAGGTACTATTATTTATTTTATTTTTATGAATTTAAATTTTGATTTCTAAGTTTTTTTAAAACACGTGCCTGGGCACGTGCATCTCCACTAGTACTTGCATAAGTGTGAGCCCAAAATGCCGCTGCTCCTACTCCCTGCGGCAGCCGTCTGCATAAGTGTGAGCCCAAAATGATTGAAGAGAAGAATATGTTCTCATCATTAGAAGAATATGATACACCTATTGAGAAGATCACATTTGGTGACAATAATCATGGTGATGTGGTAGGTCAAGGTAAAATTGTTATCTCAAATGATTCATCACTTTCAAATGTTTATTTAGTTGATTCTTTGGGATACAATTTGTTGTCGGTGTCACAACTTTGTGAGATGGGCTACAATTGTCTCTTTACTAATGAGGGTGTGTCCATTTTGAGAAGGGAGGATTCCTCTATTGCTTTTACGGGTCAACTTAAGGGAAAGCTTTATCTAGTTGATTTCACAACTACTAAAGTAGAACCGAAGACTTGTTTAGTGGCAAAATCTAGCATGGATTGGCTTTGGCATCGCCGACTAGCCCATGTTAGTATGAGGAACTTGGCCAAGCTTCAAAGAGATGAACGCATCCTAGGACTAACAAATGTTGTCTTTGAGAAAGATAGGTTGTGTAGTGCATGCCAAGCCGGGAAGCAACTCGGTGCTCCACATCCACCCAAGAATATATTATCTAGCTCAAGACCCTTGAAGCTTCTTTATATGGATTTATTTGGACCCATTGCTTACATTAGCATTGGGGGCAACAAATATGGTCTTGTCATTGTGGATGATTTCTCTCGGTTTACTTGGGTATTCTTTTTGAAAGAGAAGAGTGAAGCTCAAGGAATCATCAAGAAGTTTATTAGAAGGGCTCAAAATGAGTTTGAATTGAAGGTCAGGCGCATGAGAAGTGACAATGGTTTGGAGTTTAGGAATACCGGTGTTGAGAAATTTCTTGATAAAGAAGGCATCTTGCATGAGCTCTCCGCTCCCTATACACCTCAACAAAATGGCATTGTTGAGAGGAAGAATAGGACATTGATTGAAATGGCAAGAACCATGCTTAATGAGTACAACACTCCGGATATCTTTTGGGCCGAAACAATCAACACCGCATGCCATGCCTCCAACCGGCTTTATCTCCAAAAGTACTTGAACAAGACTCCATATGAGATAATCACCAGTAACAAGCCTAAGGTGCATTACTTTAGAGTTTTTGGTTGCAAATGTTACATTCTTAACAAGAAGGCCAAAAGTTCTAAGTTTGCACCTAAGGTTGATGAAGGTTTTCTACTTGGTTATGGTACTAACGAACACGCCTACCGTGTCTTCAACAAAACCACCTGTTGTGTTGAGGTTACGGTAGATGTGAAATTTTATGAATCAAACGGCTCTCAAGTAGAGTAAGTTGAAAATGACCTTGTAGATGAAGAAGAGACTCCAAGTCAATCCATCTTGAATATGGGACTAGGTGAAGTGAGACCGCGGGAGACTCTCATGAAGGATTAAGTGCAAGCTCAAGCTCCGGATGATGATACTAGTGATCCATCTTCTTCAACAAGAGTTGAACCATCAACTTCTCCTCATGGTCAAGATCAAGTTCATGATGACGATCATGGTCATGGCATTGATCAAGGGGAGGTCAAGATGAAGAAACTCATGATATTGCTCCTCAAGCTAATGAAGAAGATGATGATGGGCCTATTCAAAGGCAATCTCAAGTATCTCATCCTAGAGTTCATCAAAGTGTTCAACGAGATCACCCCATGGACAATATTCTTGAGAGCATCCGAAGAGGGGTAACTACTCGTCCTCGTTTAGCAAATTTTTGTGCTAGTTACTCGTTTGTTTCCTCTTTGGAACCTCTCAAGGTTGAAGAAGCACTTGGTGATGTGGATTGGGTAATGGCAATGCAAGAAGAATTGAATAACTTCACAAGAAATGCAGTTTGGGAATTGGTGAAGAGACCCAAGCAAAATGTGATTGGCACCAAGTGGGTATTCCGTAACAAACAAGATGAACATGGTATTGCCACAAGAAATAAGGCAAGATTGGTTGCTCAAAGGTTCACTCAAATTGAAGGTTTGGATTTTGGTGAAACTTATACTCCCGTAGCTAGGCTTGAATCAATTCGTATATTACTTGCCTATGCTACTCATCATGATTTTAAGGTTTATCAAATGGATGTGAAAAGTGCATTCTTAAATGGGCCTCACTCCGAGTTGGTATATGTGGAGCAACCACCGGGCTTTGAAGACCCCAAGCATCCCGACTACGTGTACAAGCTCTACAAGGCGCTCTATGGGCTCAAGCAAGCTCCTAGAGCATGGTATGAATGCCTTAGGGAATTTCTTCTTAAGAACGGCTTTGTGATGGGCAAAGCCGATTCTACTCTCTTTACTCAAAATGTAGACAATGATTTATTTGTATGCCAAATATATGTTGATGATATTATCTTCGGTTCTACTAATGGGAAGTTTTGCGAGGAATTTAGTAAGATTATGACCAAGAGGTTTGAGATGTCCATGATGGGTGAATTGAAGTTCTTTCTTGGATTTCAAATCAAGCAATTGAAGGAAGGGACTTTCATATGTCAAACCAAGTATGTGAATGATATGCTCAAGAAGTTTGACATGGCCGATGCAAAATCTATCAAGACACCCATGGCCGTCAATGGACATCTTGATCTAAATGAAGATGGAAAATCCGTGGATCAAAAGGTATATCGCTCCATGATTGGTTCTTTGCTTTACCTTTGTGCATCTAGGCCGGATATTATGCTTAGTGTGTGCATGTGTGCAAGATTTCAAGCTAATCCTAAGGAATGTCATTTAATTGCCGTTAAGAGAATTTTGAAACATTCGGTGCATACTTCACACCTTGGCTTATGGTATTTCAAGGGCTCCACTTTCGATTTACTTGGCTATTCTGATTCGGATTATGCCGGTTGCAAAGTAGATCGAAAGAGCACTACCGGGACTTGTCAATTTCTTGGCCGGCCCTTGGTGTCTTGGAGTTCTGAGAAACAAAACTCCGTTGCCCTATCCACCGCCGAGGCCGAGTACGTTGCAGCCGGTGCTTGTTGTGCTCAACTACTTTGGATGAGGCAAACCTTGAATGACTTTGGTTATGAGTAAAAAAAATATCCCTCTCTTGTGTGACAATGAGAGTGCCATAAAACTAGCCAACAACCTAGTCCAACACTCAAGAACCAAGCATATTGACATAAGACACCATTTCTTGAGAGACCATGAAACCAAAGGAGATATCGCTCTAAGCCATGTGAGTACCGAAAAACAACTAGCCGATATCTTCACCAAGCCTCTTGATGAGCAAAGATTTTGTGCTTTGAGGAATGAGCTAAATATCTTGGATTCTCGTAACGTGGTTTGAATTGTTGCACACACCCCTTCTTTGATGCTTAGACTATGTAAAATTGATTTATTTGTGTGAGTTTGTCAAAATATTTGGAGTTGTGATCGTTGGATCATTCCTTGGCTCAAATGATCATGGTTATGTAATGTTGAATGTGGCTGATCATTTTGAGTCAAGTTTCTTACATGTCCATTCTCCAAATCAATCAAAATCTCAAATCAAATCTCATCTCAAAATCTGCCTTTTCTTTGAGCCTGTCAGAATTTGCCACTGGAAATTGCCGGCTGAAATTTCCGGTAGCCTCTGTCGCTACCCGGAAGTTCCGGCAGCCAACTACCGAAACTTCCGGCAGCTGCCCAGACTATATAAATCGACCGAACTGTTTTTTCTGGAACCCTAACTTCATGCTCATTCCAAACAGCGCCGCCAAATTTGACCGTGGGACTTTGGATCTTGGTGTTTCTTTTGATTCCCCACGCTCCGGAAGTTCCGTTCCTCCGCGAAACTTCATCAAATCGCGCGGGAAATCCTCAAGGTATTTCATTCAAAATCCCCAAATCCCGATCTCACAATGCCGTAGTTTCTAGTGGATTTCCTTTTGGGGATAGGCTCATATACCTTCCTAGATGTAATGCCTGTGATCTTGCAAAGTTTGGTGGGCTCAATCGATCGTTCCTTTGATTTCATGGTCGGGCGCAGCGCCTGCCGGAATTTCCAACCTTGTGCCGAAAATTCCGACAGGAGGCTGTGCACGTCATGTAATTCATGCATTGAGTTCTTGATCAAATATCTAAAGTTTATAATCTCATATCTTTCTAGATGGGCCATGAACGTCCCCGTGGCAAAGGCATTGTCATTCGCACTCCCTCTCCATCCCCCTCTCCAAGTGGGACCAAATCAGATGAGAGGGTGGAACCAACCAAAGGGAAGGGGAAGGGGAAGAGAGTGAAGAAGCAAATCGTGCCCAAGAAGGGCCTTAGAAGAGGACGTGCAAATCCCCAAGCACCTGCTGATCCTCCCCGTGGTCGCCGCACCAAGAATCCTAATGTGGATCCAACCAGTGAGGCGTACAATGATGACATTGATCTATCCATCCTTGAGAGCGAAGTTATCAAGGTTCATCCTCCTGTGAGATGCTCTGAAGATCCACCTTTGGTTGACTATAGCAAGGGGGAGACAAATATGAAAGCTCTAAGGCATGGTGAGGACCCTCGTGCTGCTCTTTCTAAGGAAAGGGTGATCCTCGCTTTTGGCTTCCTTTCCAAGCGGATTGGTATGAATCAGTTATCTTGAGGAAGAAAACCATAACCACTGACATGAAATGGATTGATTGGGCTTATCTCAAGTCCCTTAGCTCACCAGTCAAGGAAGTGGTGGATGCGGTTTATGATAGGTGCAATGAGTTGGGGCTTGTGAATCTTATGGCTTTCAAGTGTGATTGGAATGAGGAAGTGGTGGCTCAATTTTATGCCACCCTCTATGTGGATGATCGCCGGAAGAGGTTTCATTGGACCCTTGGTGGAAAGCACTTCACCACCATTAGCCTATTTGAGTTTGCTCAACTCTTTGGACTGCCAAGGGATGAATCCCGTGATATCTACAAGGATTACATCCATAACCATGCCGATCTTGATATGAGCAAGATGCATTTTATGTATGATCGAGCTTATGGGGAACGGGGGCAATGTATGTTTGGCAAGACCAAGGGCCTCACTCCATACTACAAGATGCTCAATCAGCTGTCCAGGTTCGCCCTTTGTCCTCGTGGTGGTGATGCAAGCAACATCTCTCATAAGGCAAGGAATCTCTTGGCTCAAGCTGCACCTGATCGAGCTAACTTTGAGGTGGTTGATTTTCTTTGGTATGAGATTGTGTTTTGCTCTCATGATGCTTCTAGTGCTTGTCACTATGCTCCCTTCATTTTTCACATGATCAAGACAGTGTCCTTACTCAACATAGTGACTGACAGGGAACATGATAGATACAAGGCATCTAAGGGCAAGATTCTTCAGCTTCTCAATGTTGATTCCACTGGAAGAACTCCATATCCTACCAAGGGTTCTCCTTCAGCTCCAGGTGCTTCTTCATCTCGTGCTCCACCTCAACCTAGTGCACCATCCGCCTCTCATGGTCCTTCCTTTGCTCCTACACATGGTGCTCCCAAGAAGAGGGGTAAGTTTGATCAACTTGCCCAAGGAATATTTGCTTGTTTCAACATGCTCCGCCATTGTGTGACTGTGGTTGAGGAGCGCACAAGGCAACTTGATGAGGATAATGTTAAGCTTGAGAAGAGGCAAAAGGATTTGCTTGATAAATTTGATATTCCTCATTCTCCGGTCCGTGCTCCAAGGGATTACCCTCCTCCTCCACCTTTCTATAATCCTTATGAGGAAGGTGGTTCATCTTCTCAAGCTCATACCTTTGGGGCTGAAATTGAAGAGGAAGATCTTCATGGTGGTGAGAGAAGTGAAGATGATGAGGAGACCGAGGAAGATGGCTCTTATGAGAGCCAAGGAGATGATGATGGAGGAAATGGCAATGGCGAGGAAGAAGAGGAGGATGACGATGATGAAGGCAATGGAGATGGCAAAGATGATGAGTAGCTTTCTTTTTGGTGCTTATTGCCAAAGGGGGAGTGAATTTGTGATGCTTTGGTGGATGGAGACCCATATCTATCTTTTATTCATGTTTTTAATCTTTGGATATGTAAGAACTATTTGACTATGTGTTGGTGTCATGTGTGGTGTATGCCAAGTGAAAACTTTTATTTGTAAGACTTAATTGTGCTAGTGTGATATTGAACTCCTTTTATTTATAATGTGATGCTATGTTGGATGATGAATGTTTGGTGTATTGTTATTCTCCACTTTTATTGTGTGATATATCTTTTCATATGCATCACGGTTATAATTGACACTTGTTGCACTTTTGTACCTTTGTATGCAAAGATATTGGTGAAGTTCTTGCATAAATATGTGCAATGGCATTTGAGGCCATTTGAGTTGGATATGCACATATTTAGAGGGAGCTTTTCTAAATATAATTGGGTACAAAATTATGATTTTATTCCTATCTTGTAAACCCAAATTGTGTTGTCATCAATCACAAAAAAGGGGAGACTGAAAGTGCGTCTAGGCCTCCCATGTGTTTTGGTGATAATGACAATTAGAATTTGAGAATTGATGCTTGTATTGAGGTATACGCAGGAATAAAATAAAAGAAGGAGTTATGAATATCAAAGGATGACCCCCAATTACATATGTATGATGGATGAGCTCATTGAGAATTTAAATTTATTTTTGGTTTGAATTTGAGTACAGGAAATCTCCGTACTATCAAGGGGGACATGCTTGATGGATCAAAAGTGCCAAAAGTGCTTAATTGAGATGCTAACTATTCAAGAGAGAAATCTAACTTCAGTTTTTCAGGTGCTGCACAGCAACTGGTCGGAAATTCTGACACTACGTCGGAAGTTCCGGCCAGCCCGGAAATATCAGGTGCTGTATCTCCAGCAGCCTCTGTGAGGGTCCGGAAATTCCGGTGCATAGTGCCGGAAGTTCCGGTGGGTATTATTCTTCGTGCTAATTCTGATAGTTTGGGCCTGCCCGAAAATATCCGGTGGACATTCTCCGGTAGGCTCGGTGGGGATCCGGAAATTTCGGTGCATAGTGTCGGAAGTTCCGGTGGTGCTGTTCGTCAGGCAGTTTCTTAGTTCAAAACAGTACCTTGTCGGAAGTTCCGACACTATGTCGGAAATTCCGGCAAGTGACCTGGCAGTGCATAACGGCTAGTTTTTGGGGGTTGTCTATAAATACCCCCTCAGCCCCCCATTCAGGGTTGCTGACCTAACCCGAGACAAACACCCTACAAAGCATTCAATCCACTCTCCCAACTCCCTCTAGAGCCAATCCTTGCAAAGATTTGAGTAGGGCATTGGGTGTGAGTGATTCTTGAGGTGTGAGACTAAAGCTTTGAGTGAGTTCATTCCTTGTTCATATCAAGAAGCACTTAAAGCAAGCTTTGATTCTTCAATTCGCATTTGTTACTCTTGGAGCTGAGCTCCTAGACGGTTAGGCGTCGCCGGCAACTCCCAACTTGGTGTGGTTGAGTACCGGACGTTTATAATCTTTATCCCTTGGTGGGAACAATAGTAAGAATTTCAATCCGGCCTTTGTGGTTGATTGAAGGAGGCAAGGGGTTAGAGTTGACCCGGCTCTACGTGAGCACCTCAACGGAGACGTAGCTCCTAAGTGGAGTGAACTTCAGTGAACAAATCTTTGTCTCTTGTTCTTGATGTTGTTCTTCATAATCATATTGTTCTTGAGCTTAAATTCATCCGATCTATCTAGTTATAAGTTTCCGCTGCTAGAGATCATAGTTTTAAGCTTCCTTATACTTGTGGTGAACTTTCTATTCATATAGAATCTGCAGATACTTATTAGTTTTTGAATCTCGAATTCATTTCTCTTGTTGAGCCGGAAGTTCTGCCCCTGTGCCGAAAATTCCGGAGAGCCGGAAATTCCGACACAGCACCAGAACATCCGGCCCATTTAACTTTTAAGTGTCAAGTTTGCAGAAATTTTTATACAGGCTTATTCACCCCCCTCTAGGCCTAGTGTCGGTCCTTTCATGCCTACTGGCGTTCCCGTGCCTATGTGTTTTTGCGGTGATGATTGCAAGGTCGCCAAGTCTGATGAAGAAGAAACGTTTAGGCAGAGGTATTGGATGTGCGCGAACTATGCATTTGAGCCTACACGTCGCCAAGTTATGATTGGCTTGATGGTGAGAATTGTTATTGCTTAATATGTACAACATTATGATTGTTTAATTTTGTGCATGACAGTTTATAAATGCGCATTTATTATTTGCAGACCCCTCTCCCGCTCTGTGATTTTGAGCAGTGGATCGACACTGAGATCAAACAGGAAGACAAGGAATGACTGGAGGAACAGAAGCAGTGGGAGGCGGAGTGCAAGGAGCGTATGGAGATGAGGCGTCAAGCTGAGGAAGCAGAAAAGGAGCGGGCCGCGGAAATTCAAAGGAGGCTCCAAGTTCAGGCTAGGGAGGAGAGGGAGAAGAAACTTGAGCGTGTGCGTTGTGCGAAAGCTGCTTTGGAGGAGAATCCCGAAGCTTTGAGGAAGGGAAAATGGCCTTGATGCACTCAGTAGTTTGCTAGTTGTATGATTGCCATGTCTTGCACCTTTCATTATGTTGGCATGTAGTGGACTTAATATTGTGATGTGTTGTACTTCAGTTATCATTGAACCTTTATTATGGACCTTTCATTGTGTTGTGATGTACTTCACTTATCATTCGGTTCTCATATGTTTGACCACCTAGTTGAATATTGTGTCAACAATATGTTTATGAACTGAAATGAGTATGGAAATGTCAAATAGAAATTAGAAATTCAAATATAAATTCATTTTATCCTCATTTCATGTGAAGCAACAATTTCTGTTTATCCTTTTTGAGAAGGTCCAAACAATTTATTTTGTCTAAACACTTGAAATTCGACCAATATGAAAGCTGGAATACAAAGTATAGTCTTTACAATGGTGGTAATATGGATCAAGGCAAACTTTTTTTTGGTTATTCAAAACCTTGGTGAAAATCAGGTAAAAGCCCTGAATTTTCAGCAGTTAACTGAGAATTTCTAACTCTGAAAACTTTTGTTTTTGCCAAACTTTATAGACTTGTTACTTCCAAATCACTGCTCAAATGCTCATGGTTTTATTTACAAGAGTTGTAGTCCTAGGTTCCCTCTACAACTTTCGTATTGACTACTGCCTGCGTTTATACACGAAATTTGGGGAACAATTGACTAAGAAAGGTTGGCTTGTCACTGAACTGAGTCGTACTAATTAAAGACTAATGAACTGCTGCAGGTACATAATTAAACACGCGTAAATGGCATGTGAGGACCTTTACCAACAAGGGTAACTTGGTTCTTTCATAACTAAACCTAACATGGCTTAGGTAATTGAAACAAACAACATTGCGAACATCGATAACATTGGTTACCCCTAGTAGTGGCCCCACATAGCGAACTGTGTTGTACCTTCTCCATAGTATTGTCCCGTTGATGGCGGCGGTGGCGGTGGTGGTGGCGGTGGAGTTCTCTTGTTCTTGTGACAAGGGCAGCTGCAATCTGGAATGGTGCACAGTGGTTCCTATGAACCATCATCATGGTACTCGTCGCCATCATCTTCGTCGTCGTCGTTGTTACGGTGGCTCACTTCCGTTTCGAGATCGAATATACGATTCTGCAAGTAGCTGATGTACTCCTGATGTGGAAAAATTGGAGGAGGGTCAACCTACCTAGCGAACCCACAGTTTTCTGAAGCGTTGGAACACTACAAGAAATAAACCAAATAAGTGAGTGCGGGAAAGGAAGATGGACATAAGTACGAAACCAATATTAATAGAGATTTCCCATGCTCGTGGGCATTTGAAGAAACGACGACCTCCATGCACCCTCTCGGTCTCCATCTGCACTAAGCAACCCTCATTGTTCGACAAAGGGAAATCATGGCCAGGAGGTGCAAGATCATATCTAATAGGCAGAGAAATATGAACCTCATTTGGAGCAGATCTAGCATCGGGCACTTTTGGGACGTGAGCTATGTGTCTGTGAGGGGGACGAGTGGGAGTAATGAACACCGGACGCACAAGAATGTCCGGACATTGCAACTGAGCCTGTAATGCCGATCTGACAAAATTATCCCATTGATTCTGACACCCAATTGGGATGAGGCGCCTTAGAATGTTGGATGGAGCACATAGATAAAATACACCCTCCACTGCAATGTCATCATTAATTCCATGGCCATGTAACTCCTCACGAACCCGACCAACCAACTCAATAAAACTTGGTCTAGCATTGAATAGCAAAGGCACGCTCTGCATCCCAACAAACTCAACAAATCCATAATTTTCATCTCTTTCCACACTACCTCCATAATACATGGTCACTAGGCTATCCATCTAAATTTTCATAGAAACAAATTTTGTTTAGCCCAAAGAAGTAAGTACTATCTAAGAGACTAAGTAGTAAATAATTAAATACTAACTAAATATATGCTCAAACTAAATAATACAAAATAATACTAAAACTAACTTATAGTAAGTAATACTAACTCAGTAATACATTTATGTTAAAACTAAATAATACTAAAACTAACTAATACTAAATACTAAATAGTATTACTAATACTCATTACTAACTATTATTAATACTAAATAGTAACACAAAATACTAATACTAACTAAAACTAAGTAATTATATTTATCTAACTATGTTTGTCTATATAGAAAGCAAATTAGCTAGGTCTCTAAATTGCAAACACATTTAAATTTGGATTTTTTATTACCTTAATCAAGCCGGGTAGGGGCGCGCGGTGGGGCNGGCGCGGCAGGAGAGGCCGGCAGACGGCGGCGCCGGCCGAGAAAGACTGAGACTAAGCCTCGGCCGCGACAGAACGAGAGGGAGACCGGCCTTGTGGGCGCTGAGGTCGGTGCCACAGATCTTGGCACCGACCTTAGTGCCGTGTATCACGGCGCTGAGGTCGGCGCCAAGATCTGTGGCGCAGACCCCGGCCACGTCAGCACCAAGTCAGTATGCCCGACTGCCCCGTGGTCTAGATCTCGGCGCTGTCAGTCATGGCGCCGACGTGTTACCTCGACGCCGTGACTCACGGCACTGACATCAGGGTCCATTTTTGCAAACCTTTCCGTCAGGGATCTATGAAATTCTTTGACGAAAAAGGAAAAAAACAAAAAAGTCGGGCTCCTCGACCGCGCACAGAGACGTCACCTCGTGACCACGCAACCGAGAAGCGAACACGTAAACTCTGGACCGGACACGTAAAGTCCTTGGTGGGAGACTGGGAGCGGCGGCAGAGGGCCAGACCGCCAGAGGCCACCAGCCACTCGCTCGCGAATAGGCGGGCTTTAAAGGGCGTCTCCGCAAAAACGCCACCCCACACACGGATCGAACATCCTCGGTTCCTCTCTCTCGCGGCGGCGGCGGCGGCGGCGGCGGCACATCCCCTCCTCGATCTCCGGCGAGGTGAGCTCCCCTCGTCTAGTCACCCCCTCTCCTCGTGCCCCCGATTCTTCCTTCCCCGGCTCCCTATCCAAACCGGCTACGCGCCTGCTCGCGCATGTGGGAAGTTTCCCCTTGATTTCATTGACCGTTCGGATCTGCCGCCTCCTCGGTGCCGTCGTTCAGGGCTCGCGCGGCGGATCCGTGCCGGTGGAGGGTTCGTGGGCGTGTAAGGCGACAGGGGTTAGGTCATGTGTTGATCATAGGGGGCCGCTGGTGTGTATAGGTCGCGCGTCTCTGGTTTGGTTGTTGGGTTTGAAGGATGCAAGGGTCGCCAGCCATGGCGCAGTGATGGTGTATCCATCCGTCTAGTTGGCCATCAACCCAGTTCGATTAGTTTTGGTGGTTTCGCGCGTATGAACCTGGCGATGCGATTGGTATTTGGATGTGAATAGTGAAATGTCGATTTTTTTTTCCAGGAAATGCTGCGTAGCCTGTATGTAAAGCAATTTCTCTTCCTGGTCTGTATCCTTGTCTGTTCAGTGTTTGCGGTTGCCCCATAATCTGGACACGGTGTGGCTGGGATACGACACATAGGAATATAGCACTGTTGCATGATAGGTTAGGTCATCCCTGATTAACTTCATGAGACATTGGGCTTGCAGTGGTAATTTGACCAGGGCTCCGGTTGCATTTACTGTTTCCACCGGATGGTGTGTAAGCATAGCCTCTAGTAGTCTAGTGACATATTATCGGGTATAGCATGTTTTCAGGTTGAGAAATGTCAGCGTCCTTGGTTTTCATGTTTTGCTCTTAGGTAGTATCCAGTGCTGATGCAGCCCAGCTTCTTAAGCTGGGAACTGAGGGCCATTGGATAGCCTGTTAACTAGCGCAAGATTTTTTTCCGATGAGTGTAATCTTCTTACTAAGCACTTGTGCCTCAACAGCCTTTTGATGTGTGTGGCCACTTTGATGCATGCTTGTTGACTTACAATGTACTTGAGTCCACCACTTAATGTGAATGCAGAAGTAGGAAAATGCAAATGACTCTTGTAATGTGTCCTTCACTCCTTAGTATTTCAGTGTTCATCCATAATCTGAATGAGCCAGGGCATGTTCTTAGGATTTTTATGTTGTCTTAGCTTCATAGAGGCACCTTTGTCACTAAATTAACAAATTGTGTTGAGGAGCTGGCTGTATTACCACTGCCTCTGGATGAGGCATGGCTTTGTGCTGTGGTTCTTCATGTTTCATCTTCCTAGACAATTCCCATTATGTGGATAGGGTTTAGCCTCTCAACCTGGGCCCAGACATGCTGGATTGCCTTTCCCTAACACAATGTTCTCCAATGTGCAGAGAGTATTTCATTTAGTACATTGTAGAAGGCCTTATCAGCTTCGTTTTCTTGTAGCTTATAGGATTCATAACATTTAAGACAAGCTTTTGTGTACATGAGTACATGCCATGATGTGCTGTATGCGGATGGTGCTTTGGAGTGTCCCTTCATTTATTTCTTACAATTATATTAATCTAGCATCGCCTTGCACTATATATACATCTGTACTTCTATGTGTAATACTGACAGAAGTGACATTATATTCTTTTGAGGCGTTAAATAACTTAATATTGGAAATTGCCTTCTCATGCTATCCTGTAATTCTTGGTGAAGTTCCTCGATGTTGTTCTTGTGTTGTTCTAACACTAGGCACTACATTTACTTGAGCTTCTGCCTGTTGATTAATTGAATTTACATTCTACAAGTGTTTGATAGCTACCTTCCATCCTTCCCTTACCCCTAGCATAAATTGCTCCTAGTGCAAGCTCACTAAAGTCACTAGTATGCCTCGTTTTGGTGAAGCTTTTGGTTGTTGCTTAATTAGCAGCCAGTTGTGTTTTCTGTTTCACAAATCAGTCAGTCTGCTGTCTATTTAAGCTATCATCTTATTGCTCTTTTGTATGAGCTTTTTATGATTAATTGAATTTAAATACTCATGCTCTTTGGTTATATTTGGAACTTGTCTGTAACTACATGGACCAAAGTGAGCTTACCTGTTGTTCTACTTGGAATTCCTTTAATTTTGAGTTGAGTTAAGCTTGCTCATTGGTCTAGGTTGAGAGTATGTGTAACAACTAAGATTTGCATCAAATCAATTGAAGAATAAATCCAACTGAAAATCAGCATGTAATTGTTGTTTAGTAGATGGCAAGTCAATGATGCAGCATTGTGCAATTCTGAAAATGCTGTGTGTCTGGTTTGATGTATACCTGTTAGGTAGTGGATAGTTTAAGCTCTCGCTATTGGAGATGCTAGGATGTTGATATTGTTACCATGATTTGACAATGAATGATAAGGAAATCCCTCCCAACTGATTTGCTTTGCAGCATTTGTGGCTTTGTTTGACCATGATGGCCATGTTTTTTGTGCGTTAGTGGCAGGTTAGGTGAAGGGTACGTGGTGTACATTTGTGTTTTTTTTGTGGTAGAGTAAGCAATTATTGATACCATAGCTGGAAGTGTTTCTTGTGTCATGTTTCTTGTTCTGTCCCAATCGCTTGAGAAGCTTTTATGGTGGAATAGGTAATTTAGGAGGCGAATGCAGGAATATAGGTACTTGATTCTGTTGTACAATAAAACCCTCCAGCACCTCGGAATACTGTGCTCGCTTTGCTTAAGTTTATATAGCATTTTGCATATTCAAGTGCTATTCTTTATTAATCCTTAATTTATTATATTTATCTCTTCAACTTTTACCTTGTTACAGCATCATTTCCAGTCCACTTTTTCTATGTACAAATCATATCAACCCCCCTATTTGGCATGACTAATTATATAATCTAAAAGAGCCAAAATGTGTGATGCTGTGTGCACATGTCTGTATTTATTAAGAATATCTTTCTACCTTGGTGAGGATATGCTGTCTGCCTGTTGCTTCCACGTAAAGTCGTAAACTCATAGAATCTCCATTTCTTTCAGGCATTTGGCATCTGACCTCAACAGCAAGCAAATGGCAGGTGGCAGGGTTGCACATGCCACCCTCAAGGGCCCAAGTGTGGTGAAGGAGATCTTCATTGGACTCACCCTGGGGCTGATTGCCGGTGGCATGTGGAAGATGCACCACTGGAACGAGCAGAGGAAGACTAGATCCTTCTACGACATGCTGGACAAGGGCCAGATCAGCGTCGTTGTCGAGGAGTAGTTTCCACGCGTCCAAGTCTGAAGTTGTTTTTCGCCAGTTGTTTCTGAAACTCTCTGGAGAGCATGACGAAGTGAATGCTGTGGAGATTTGTCTTGAAAAATAAGCATAACCATTTGAGAACACCAGATTTTGCTGAATTTCCTCCATTATTATCATGAATATTTGAACATGTCCATGTCATACCAAACATCTGATCTAGTTTTACATAAGTTTATGTGACCTGTGCGAGTAATTGTGCTTGAGTTTGCCCATTTTTGTGCATGGATTGGTGGGTTACCTAACAGGCCAATTCTAAATTTGTATATGACATGATTTTTGAGTGGATGTAGCACTATAAATCTTGACCTGTTTGCACGCTCGGCTGGTGCATCTTTCACTTGTAACGTCACAGGTTCGGTCAACATAAGTTTTCAAGGTTTTCCCGTGCCTTTCACTGTCGTTTTCACCTTCGTCACCGATGCTGTCACTCCATTGTTTGATGCCAGCTCCATTTTACTTTCATCAGATAGCAGGTGTTTAACAATTGCCTGTTCACTTGGTGATGGAAAAAAAGGGGACACATCCATGCCAATGCAATAATGCATCTTGTCATGTGTATTTGTTTTGTTCCGATAAAAGAAACAAAGTGTTCATTTCGTACTGCTTGGATGCAATGCATCTTGTCATGCGTATTTGTTTTCTTCCAGTAAAATAAAAAGAAAAGGAATTGTTCATCTCCTGTTTGGAACGCAGGATGAGAAAACAGAGGAAAGGGAAAAACCGCAGGAATAGGAAAGAAATGAGATGCCAAAACAGAGGAATGGAAAAACATAGGAAATTTACAGGAAAGGTGTTTGGAACGCAGGAATAGAAATCACCAGGTTTTCTTTGGTAGCACTAATCTTTTTTACATGAGTAATAATCCAATTACTTAATTAGACAAAGCAAGTACCTCTTTTTTTTTTCTATGCATAACGCAAGCAGAGGGGCACCAAACTGAGTGGTCCATATGTCATACAAACTACTGTAATTTTTATCTCCGTCGGTTGGCCTTATACGGCCTTATCCACTGACGTGAAGCATTTCTCCATTGTTCTTGCATTTTCCGGATGACCAAATCAATCCATTGATTCGTTCCCTCGGCTTGGTCAGCACTGATGGGGAAGATGAAGGCATGGCTCCGCTGCTCCGCGGTGCGGCATCTCGCGGTGATGCAGCCATGCAGGCTTTGCAGCGTCTCCCGCCGGTAATCCATTTGTTTCTTTCGTTCTCTCCCTCTGGTGCGGATGTGTCCATGTGCTCCGACGAGACGCTTCGCGGGGGATGTACTCGTGAGAGATGCTAACACTGGCTAGCTAATGGTAATTGCAAGCTCTTAATGAGTGAACCAGAGAGCAAGTAAACACAAGATGCGAGCGCCAGCGATTCCCTTCGATCCGACCTCATTTTTATTTTCCTGTGAAAGTACAGGTAGTCTTGCCTTTCCTCCGGAATCTCCCACTCGGTTTCCTGCGTTCCAAACGCATAGTGACGTATGCAAAATACAGGATTTTCGTTCCTTTGCAATTCCTTTGAAAATACTCTGTTCCAAACGGGGCCTTAGTCTTACTGCTTCGATGCCAAGGAATAGATCAAGCAACATGATGGGAGAGGGAGCTGTGCCTGTCAGCAGTTTTTGAAAATAATGCCTGTCAGCAGTCACCAGGCGGAATCCAGTGAAGAGCTTTGGAACAGAAGATTTGCTCTTTGATTTGATCGCTTTAGATGTGTTACTTTGCACTCAAGTTGTTTTGATGCCTTTCTCCTTGCTTTGAGGCTTGATAAGAACTCACATCTTTTGTGACTCGCATACACTTTTTTTCCCCTCTCTTTTATGATGTGAAGGCGTGAAGCTAGCATACATGGCCAAGCCAAGGATATCTTCAATTCCATAAGAAGTTGACAACCGGTAAATTCAGAGACACCATCAGATGATTCAGATCTGAGACTGAAAACACTACTGAGATTATAACACTTATTCAGCACATTACATGACAGAGTACAGAAACCAAGCACAGCTTACATAAGATGAGCATCATCTTACACACAGACAGATTGACAGACAGACAAGAGCAAGAATTATTGAAGCAAGCAGAACACAACAGATTTAACACAGCAGCAGCAGATAGAGCCTATGTAATTCTCAAAGTAGGTAGATGTGATGATCATGGGGGCAGGTGCAGGATGCAGCGAATTCTTCTTGCCAACCACAGCCGAGCTCCAGCTGGTGGTGGAGGCAATCATCAGTACTGGAGCATGTGCGCGCCGCCGATGGGCATGGCGGTTGCGGCGGGGTAGGGCAGCTGCCACGGGCGGAGCAGCGGGTCGTCGGCCGGCATCTCCTCCTGGATGTCCATGGCGACGCCGCTGAACTCCTCGACGACGCGGAGCACCTCGTTGACGGAGCGCAGCCGGTCGCCGAGCTCGGCGGCGCGGGCCCGGAGCACGGTGTTCTCCTGCTCCACGTGCGCGTACTGCGACGCGATGTCGGAGGCGCGGCCCGCCACGCGCGCGTTCTCGGCCTGCAGCCGCGCCACCTCCTGCACGAGCTCGTCCAGGTGCTGCTGCTTCCGCAGCCGCGACCGCCGCGCCGACTCGCGGTTCGACAGCCGCCGCTTCTCGCGCCGGTGCGTGTCGGCCGGCGAGTCGCCGTCCGACCCGGACATCCTCCCCGCCGGCGACAGCGACGACGACGACATCTTTCCGCAGGTTGGGATTGGGACCGGCCCCTAGCTTACCACCAAATTCTCTACCGCTGCTGCTGCGGCTAGCGCGATTATTGAGCGATTGTTCGGGAAAGCAAGAACGAAGGAAGGGGAGAGAGGGGACGGAGAGAGCACGGGGAATGGCAGATCCGGGTGAGGGCAAGTTATGAGATCACATAAAACCAGTAGAGGAAGACAACCGAGAAGGAGTGGAGGAAGCAGGAGCGGCGCAGGTGACTGGCGATCTTCATAAAGCTCAGAGATTTGGCATCAAGATGCAGCTTCCCAGCCAAACCATGGCCAGCGAGAACGAAACCTCCCTCCAGCGCAGGAAAACCCGGTGAACCCCAACACAAAAGTTTGGATCTTCCGCCAAGATCTTCAGCCAAGAACAGCGGCAGTTCTTGGACGGGGGAAACCAAGCAGAGCTTCGAATCGGAGGAGGCTGGTCTGCTCGAGCTCAAGAGAACCGAGCTGGAATCTGGAGGAATTGGGAGGGCGGAGGAGGGGATTGCAACTTGCAAAGCTCGGGGCTGGTTGGGGAAGAAGGTGAGCCACTCAATCGGAGGCGAAGGAGAGGGAAGGGGGAGGGGATCAGGTGAGGTGGGGAGGCTTATTTAATGCCGGGGCGAGGGCATTTCGGTAAACCTCCACGCAGGGGCATTCCGGTAATCTCGCCATTGGAGGTTGCAGAATGGCACCAGATGAGTGAATGATGGGAGAAAGGTGAAGGGAATCTTTACTAATCTGGTCTTGGGTGGCTGTCAATGGTCCTGTGGGGTGTACATGGGTTGTTTTCGTTCGTGCATCATGCGGGCGAATTGCTAGGCGCACCATGGAGGGTGTACCAGGTCGCGGTGTGCCGTGCCGTGCCATAGGACGCGTCGTTGGGGCCGATGGGCTAGAGGTCGGCGGTTTAGGTGGCGTGGCTGATTGATTTGGACCGCAACGAGTATCTTATGTTTGCGGCGGTGTGACATGTTATGAGTTGTTTGGAGTGGTTCAATTTTTTAAAGTTGGGGATTAGACCTGTGTTAAAGCTATGATGGTACCTTTAAATAGACATCTACGTAAGGTAGTTTAGCTCGATTAGCCTCATTGCAAGACGTTAAAAAGTATGTAAAATATTATAATGTTGGTTTGAAATAGACATTTGATAAGTTAACTTAGATCGACATAACTATAGTTTATTTTACCAACGATGCAAAATATTACGACATTATTTTTACATAGACATTTTTACTATTAATTTATTTAGATCAACAAGAATTATACTTATTTTACTCCTAAGCTTTATGTATAGCCTACAACTCAACCAATGATTACCTTGGCATCGCTTATTCTTCGAGTGTGTGCATGCATGGTAAACTAAAATACTAAGTTATGCTCAATAAACTATTTATTTGACAGATCTTCTGTCGGCACACGGAAGTGAAGCAACAACCTACTTTATTCTTAGGGATGGCAAATGGTAAGCGGACGGATGAAATATCCGAATTCGTATCCGCGAAAAATGATATATGGATATCCGTATCCGCATTCGATTGCAATGTGGTAACTTAAATGGATACATTCGAATTCGAAATAAAACGTGGATATGGATGGATATCCGATTATTATCCGTATTCGTTTAGCATAAGAACTTCTCTAAACCATGCAATAAACATATTATATTAATTTACTTTAAAACCAATACAGTTATTGATTTAATTTACTCAAAATAATTTATTTAATTATTGTAAAATATATTTATATTATTTTATGTATTTATTATCATTTAATTTTTATTTTTTAAAAATATTTATAACAAAAAAATATTTTTAACTAATAATCTTGTGTGCATATGTTGTATTTGATGCATGCTTGTATATTTTACGATGATTTCGTTCTTTCAAAATCATAAAATAAGCAAAAAAAACTTGCTAAATGCTATCATTTAAGTTAATTGGATATCCGAATATTATCCGAATTTGAAGTATTCGTTTACCATCCGAATTCGACAACATCCGAATTCGTATTCGAATTCGACTTATTATGTGGTAAAAAGTGCTATCCGAATTCGATACCATCTGAATCCGTCCGATTGCCATCCCTATTTATTCTCTTGTGATTCTTGTTATTGCTTATTTCAGTTATTTGATATATGCTTATGTTTTCCTTCTATCAAAATTTACGTTATGTTATGTCACACTTCATTTAATAGTTTTCCTTTACCTTTTCAGGAAAAAAAAGTTAAGTAAATCCCGTCAAAACTAATCTCAATTTGCACGATCAATTCTGCACCTCTCGACAATATTTTTTAAAACTGTAGAGCCAACATAAGAATCAGTACCCCTGAATTTTTTTTATCTTAATAGCAAGAGATCACTTTTAATACTCGTTTGATTTACACGGACCACATGTGTCGACTGTAGACTAATGTGAGCTGAGCCCTAGGTATTTGTTCCAGTAATGCCCCTGCAAGGAATCTTTGCGCTTTTCCAAAAGTGCAGTTGGAACCAACTAACACGGCCGGGGTCAGGCAAAGGATATTTTCGTTTCTCTTTGAGGCGAAGTCATCTCCATGTATCATGAAGATTGTGAATTTCGGAACCATGAAATAAGTACATTTTGGAACCATATATATAATTCAATTATTTCCACATCGAAGCTTACATAGCCTAAAATCCTGTTGAAAGCTGCAATTAGCTTTGAACTAAAGAATTCCGGACAGTTAGAGCATGAAACCTTATTATATTAGTTTACTATTAAAATTGAGTAGAAACAAAAGGGCTGGACAATGGAGGTTATTAGGTTGGGATCCCTATTAGATTTCATTTTGAATTATAAGAACAACTTGCCATGGTCTCTAGGCATTCTAGTTAGAGGAATTCCAAAAGAGCATTATAGCCGACATCTTTATAGGTTCATTGTATCTTTTAGGTACTTGATTATGCATAGTACCTCATATCTAATTGAAGAGCTCCAATGCACACAACTTCTTAGGAACACATTTAATTAGTGCCTAGGATTTGTACGATAAGTACGAAACCTGCCCATACATTTTTTTCTAAAAAATGAACATGGAGTTTGGTGTGTAAGAAAATGAATTCATTTATTTTCTCCAAAAAGAATCCATTTTCAAATAGGCATATTTGTCAATGCAAGGTAACACGTGGAAGCACATGAGACCGATGGAATGGAATATTTCAGCAATAGTTAGTCACACCGAAAGTTAATTGAAAAATCAGATCTAGAGTATTGGCTATTATGTAGTATATATAAGCAAGCATATCGTCCTTGTTTTTTTTTTGCCCCAATTGATGATGACCTTTTGACGTGATGCCATAGTATAGTAATCACTCTCCAACCAACCTAGAGGAAATTTTCTACCAAAGCCCACATAAGAAGAAACAAAACATCACACTCAGCCTATCCCAGCTTTGTTTATCAATGAGCTCAAGAAAAGAATATCCCTTGAATTCATGGTCATTTGGAAAATTATATGTAGAGGATGGGTTCAACTATACCAGACCACAAACAAATATGTGAGCTGGAATTTCCTCCTTTTCTCTGTTTTTTCTTGGAGATAAAATGGACTAGGAAAAAGGGGACAAACATGGGCACCTCAATTATTTGTTGTCCAGGGTCTTATATGTTTGGGCCTAACATCGTGGGCTCCACCTCACTTGAATGTGATGCCTCCATGATGGCCCCTGAGAATCCATTTTGTACATTTCTTGCGTAGAATGGCCTTCCAGCTTTTCATGCAGTGATTTTTAAGTAGTGTGGAGTTTCTTGAGAAAGAAGGGAAAATCATCCACAAGACCTTTTTCTAGATATTTGTGTATTTCATTTGTACCTTTAATCAAGTTGTTAGCTTGAAACATAGGAGTTTGATTCTACAAATTGTTATCTAAAAAATATCTATAAATTAGCATGGTTAAATAATGACCTGTACCTTGGTTCCTGAACATAATGTTGGATTACAGGAGGAATCAAGAAGGATGACAAAGAAATACCTTACCAAAATAAGACACTGTTTAGTTATGTTCTAAGTCAAGTTTATTTAACTTTGGCCAAGTTTATAGAAAAAAACATATTAACCTCTACAATGTAAAATAAATAAATTTTGTAAAATAAATAAATTATTAGACATACTTTATGGTAGTTTTTGTGTGACTAATTTGATATTGCAAATGTTGGTGCATTTTATCATAGACTTGGTCAAAACTAAAGAATTTTGATTTAGGTCAAGCTGAAAATCTTATACTCTGGAGCCCGGGACCCGAGCACTAATATCCAAATCCAGACCGGAGTTTCATAAAAGGCCAAATAAAATTAGCATGGATTGACATGGACTATAGTGACCTTCTACTGCCTAGTAAAGTCATATACATTCATAATAACTAATACGTTTGCATGGTCGGTGGGAATCTGCATACATGTGCACACAGCCGTCCATTTGATGCCTGTTTAAAAAAGATTCTCAGGTATATTCCGCAAATATCACTCATTTGTGGGCTTGTCTGGAAAGTATACCTCCTCACGATTCGGTAAACTGATTGGTCCGCACTAGAACGGAGCATTAAAACCCTAAAAAGGGAATTTTGATGTTAACTTATATATATTTGCTCCTTTTGGGTCACATCTTTCAATACATTTTGAATCATAATTACTCACACTATGACTTGGAAGATGATATAAAAAAGAGTACTAGTGAGTTTGCTTATTCATGCCACAAAAACCAAGAGCTAGCTAAACAAGAAAACAGGCATCACTGTCGAAGGAGAGTAAGAACCCACTACATAAATACTCCCTCCGTCCCATAATATAGCACGTTAAGCGTTCAAAATTTGTTCCAAATATAACAACGTTTAGAGTTCTCAACCTACCTCCAACTAACAAATCTCTTAATGTTGCTATATTCTGGGACGGAGGGAGTATTTATTTTAGGTGTTAGTGTATTCATCTTTTACTCTATCTGAATAAGATATTAGTACTGCAGATATGCCCGGGACCTGGAGTACTAATATCATGCAGATTCATCATTTACTCTATCCGAATACCCGGAGTACTAATATCATGCAGCCTGCAGGTAGCACAACTTCCAAAAAAAGGAAGAGCTAATGTCATGCAGATTGTGACTACCACATTATTTGTGACTCACCAAATATACTGTATCGTGGGTGACTTCTTGGTGTTACTTAAGATATTAGTTTTTTTATTTTGGATTGCATGAGAATTGGTCTACTTAAAGCCAAAGGTTCACACATATATTTATTGCCCTAAAATCCAAATGTTAACTGTAAGTTTTTTTGTTGCTGTCAATACTGATGCATGAACGTCCATGTCTCTGTGGAATTTGACATATGCAAATCAAACCGATTAATTTCCATGGTGAGATATCTTTAGAAATCATTGTGTTCTTCTTTCCAAATATATTAGCCACTTTTGATTTTGAACCCTTGTATGGTGTCCATATCAGTCAACCCCAACTGCCTTTTTTTTCAAGAAATAAAACTTTTCCAACCAAAGTACCAAACAACCCAATCAGAGTTTCATTTTGGAGACGATGTCCCAAAAAAGACATATGGTGTCCACAACAAATAAAGGCACAGTAAAAAGACAAACGGAATTGCACATCAAAAATTTCAGAAAGAGCATTCTAGTTGTCTACCAAATTTCTCGCGAAGTCACAAAAAGTGCCATTCTTAATCTCTTCCTCAAAACTCAAATATAAGAGTACACCGTCTATATATCTTAGCTTTTTCCATTGCTGCATCATGGGCCCAAATAATATGTGTATACACACGCTTCAGCTCGAGATGTTATCCAACATCAAACCCTAAAAAAGGATCTTTGATGTTAACTTCGCAATGACACATATATTCGCTCTTTTTGGTGTCACATCTTTCAATGGATTTTGTAGCATAATTTTTAATTTAGTTAGGTAGTAAAAAAATATGTTGATAATACACAATTTGATGACTTCGACAGAAAAAATAGCTAACAATTTCACTTGCAACAACAAAAGAAGCAAGTTAATTTTTAGTGTCGCGTTGGGAGGCTAAGAACCCACTACAATAATCAGTAGCTATTTTTGATGTTATTTATCTTTTTGCCCTATATAGGTATATGACGTCGCTGCATAGATGATGCTGGGTTCTACCTTGTAGCAGCTTGAAAAAAAATAAGTAAAAGTGCATGCCAATGTCTATCAGAAAGTGACTCCTACCAAGTTGTTTAGTGGATTGTATGTGTTTCACCATCCTCAACACGTAGCACGAAATCTAGTCTATTGTCAAGTGACTCCATGGCGAGACTGTAGATTATTTTCATTTACTTTTAATGCATGATAGTTGGTGCGAATGCTCGTTTGAACACACATTTTTCCAGGAAAGAATACGACAAGGAGATCGTTTTCACTTTCAATATAGGAATTAGACAAGCACATTAAGTCGATTTCTCAGCAACGGGTTTTTTAATTAGGATAATTTAGGTCAATCCCAATATGAAGTTTTATTTCGTTGTCTCCATGAATGATATGGCATATTGTGTCCTTTGAGTTTGATGAATGAAATAACCCACTCCAATATAATGCATAGTGTCATCTTACTGTACTAGCACTAAATAAGCCATACACAAGGCTGGGAAATTGCCAGATGAACTGACCCAATGACATATTTTTTAAAAAAAAAAAACCTAGTGAGCTTGATTGTTCATGCCACAAAACGAAGATTCAAGAAGTAAATAGGCATCACCGCCGAAGGAGTAAGAAACCACTACGTAAATAGTTATAGTTATGTGTTGCTCATCTTTTACTCTATTCAACTATGCCACATTGACGCATTTTATTTTCACTTCTCTATATAAGTGAAAGTTCATTGTTTTCTGGAATAATTTTGGAAGACCAAAATATAGTGGGTTTTTAGACAAGTAGATGCATTAGACTAATTTCTAGGGTCCAAGCTCTTTATCATTCAGTATGTTGTTCTTTCTAAAACACTGGTCACTTTTATTTTGGCCCCCCTGTATGACAGCCATATATCCCAGTTAACCCCAACCAGCCTTTTGAGCAAACAAAACATTTTGGAACCAAATCAATCCAAAGCTGTTTCATATTAGAAATGGTATATATAACACGGTGAAATAATATTCCTATACATACTAGAACAAAAAGTGAAAATCCGAAAGAAAATACACATCAAAACTTAGCAAGGAGCATTCTAGTTGACTCTCTTGAAATCAAAAGCGAAAAAACAATCAGCTGCTGTCCTTTCTCCTTCAATATTCAAATACGAGAGTGCATTGTCTAAACCTGCATTATACCACACCTTTTCCAGTGTTGCGTGCATGGGCCCATGTAATAAGCATATACTAAACACTTCGACTCAAGATGTCTATCCAACATTATAATAAGATCCTTTTTGGCGTCACATCTTTCAACTGATTTTCTAGCATAATTATTTAATTCTAGTAGTTTGTAAAACATATGTTGAAAATTCACGCCATAATTACATGGACAAAAACGCATAAATTTAACTAATGATTTAGCCCAAACCAAGGAAGGCTTTGATGCTGTGTTGGAAGACTAAGAAATCCACTACATTAACCAGGAGTTATTTTTGAGGTTTTTTATCTTCCTTCTCTATACAAATATATGCCATATATTATCATGAAAAATGATGCTAAAGGATGCCACCTTGTACTTGAAAGAAATTCACTAGAAGTGTACTAGTGATTGGCGCGCGCCCATGCGCGCAGGATGACGATTGTGTTATATTTTGTGTTGCATGAAATAGTAGTATGAGAATATTATAAGGGATAAGCAGGTCCATGCAAATAGATAATTAACAATAGTTAGAAAATATAAGTTATAATGGGGGAATTGAAAAAGTGAGTTCGGTTTTTTAAGTTTGCTCTGCAGTATGTTTTTTTGGTTTCTAAATTTTGAGCCGCTTTCATGTTAAATATTTTTTTTAATTTGAAGATGTTTTAGTGGCTGAATCGTAGGTGCAACGGGTCTCATATAATCATTTGTGCGAACAAATTATGAAAACGCTTAGCATTTGGAACTTTGCTGTGAAACGAAGATTGAGGTTTTCAAACTTTGTTTTTTTTTGTATTGAACACTTCTTAATTTGAGGACGTTTTTTGGAATCGGTATCGTATGTACGATGGGTTGTAGATATTTGCGTGAATGGGTGGCGAAAGTGTTTCGAGTTAAAAAAATGTGTTCTAAAGCAAAGTTATAGGTTTTGAAATTGTGAGTAAATTTTATGTTGGGCATATTTGGGTTTGAACGCGTTTTGGTGGTCGAATTGTACGTATAGGGTTGCTCGTATGGAAGTAACGAATAAAACGGATTATTACGTGATTTAAGTAAAATCCGAGGGGTTTTCCAAGAAATTTTTTGAGAGAGAAAAAGGATGGCGGGTTGATTATAAGAAAACTCGGGGGGTTTTTTGAAAATGGTGCTGGGCTGGTTGGGGTGGAGTGCGGGTTGATTTCGACGAAATCCGGGGGCTTATTCGCAAAAAAACATGAGAGAGGGAGGACGGCGGGTTATATTTCCATTAAACCCGAGGTTTCTTTTGCAAAATGACCGGAAAAAGCACGATCTCGGCCGTCCGTCCGGCCGATCCGACGGCCGGGAAAAGCCGGCGACGTGGATGCCCTGGTTGGCCTTCCAGGCCGCCTCGAATGATAACAAGAAATGCCAGAAAGTGACTCCTGTCAAGTTGTTTCGCGGACTGCATTTGTTTCACTATCCTTAACACGTAGCACGAAGCACAATCTATTGCAAAGTGACTTCTTGGGTGTGGTTTACTCTCTCTATTTTTTATTAGATGTCATATTAGGTTTGTCCTAAGTCAAACTTGTCTAACTTTGATCAAGTTTCTAGAAAGAGTATAACAACATCTACAATATCAAATTTGTTTCATTGAATTCCCTATAGAATATATTTTGATAGTGCATATTCTATCTAAGCCAAAGTCATATATTTATGCTCTTCATGTGCAAAATTTATATTATATTATTTTTTGCGTAATGCTCATATGAACATGCATTTTCCAATAAAGAATACAAGGAGATTAAACTAATTTCGATAGGAATCAGACAGGTACGTACATCAAGTCAATTTATGTCCTTCATTCTAAATCTATTAGCCGCTTCAGTTCTGAATGTTTTGTATGTCGGCTATTTTAGTCAAACCCAACCAACTCTGTATTAGAAAGGATAAGAACAAGAAGGAAGATGTAATGTCTAAAACAAATAAAGGTAAAGCAGAAACCAAAAATATATTGCATATAATTAAGGAGGCGTACCCAAGTTGACTACCTGATTCTCTTGGAATGAAAAGTTCAAATCAATAAGCTGCCATTCTTTTTCTCATCCTCAATTCAAAAACGAGGGGAGTACGTTGTTTAATCCGTCTTTATAGCACACATCTTTCTGTTGATGCATATGTATGGGTTCATACCTTTTTCAGTTTTTTTCCTTTGCAAATGAGCCATAACAAGTATATACTAACATTTCGACTCAAGATGTTTATCGAGTACCAATATAATTAAGTTATCAAGATGTTTGACAACACATTGCGAAACTGGAAATTTCTGGGCAAGCAGAGAGTGCCACATCATGTTCCTTTGCTAATACATGTCTTGTGAATTAATTTTCTAATCGTACATCTGCAACACTAAATCAAATAAAAAAGTTCAAGTATGGCTCTCTCTTTCCATGGTTCAAAAGGAGCTTTATTTAAGCGGCCACTTGGGCACTACAACCCCACAATCTTTCTTTCAAAGTGGGTTTCTTCTGGTCACCTGCTGACAATAGGAAAACCTAACACAATGTTTTGAATGACGAGAGAGCATCAAGGCAATTCAATAACCACTGTTCAATCTCCATGAACCTGACACAGGAAGCACATGTATTGGTGACAGCAAAGCCACGATTATGAATCAAGTTTTTTAGCCCTAAAGGATGAGCTAATCCTTTTATTTAGGCTATCAACAAACTTGTGGCAACCTAATAGTAGACCAGCTCAAAGAATAATGTTCTACCCAAAAGGCTTGGCTGGTTCAGTGGTTCTCCTAGCTATAGAGGACAGAGGATCAGACTAAGAGGAGAAGATCAAAGCACCTACAATACAATCAAAAGAAATTTAAGGAAAAGCCAAGTGGGCCATGGTCTGTCCCTCAAAAGAGCACCATAAACGTGCTTGAATCCAGTGGCCACTTCGGCATGTTGCCGTGCACTGATTTGCCTAATCTTTGCCTTCTTTCCGACCACGTTTTAAGGTTAGGTCCAACTGGAGAAAAAAGGCCCCAGTTTTAGAAGCACTAACGAAGGTTCCAAATTTCAGATGGTCACAAAAATCTTGAGCCATCGCGGTATCGGTTCCATGCCAGTGAGAAGCACAATATGTTTGTTCTGGCCATGTTTGATGTGCTGAGTTTGGATGACAAGTTTATATTCGAGCGATTGCCGACCCGATACCAACCAGCGCGACCGATTTGAACCTGGAATGATCGTCCATCAAACCAGATTTATTGTCTCTCATTTAACCGCTGATATACGGCGGTAACTAGCCCATTGTGATCAAGATTTGAAAACCATGTACTGCAGAAAAGGAAATCGGAAAATAACTGTAGCCAGCAGTGTGCCACCAGGCTCTTGCAGAGGTGGGACTCATGGTTTTGGAAATTCTGGGTGTCCAGCGGTGTTTGATTGTGACAGTGTGTCCTTCCAAGTGCATGCATCCATGTGTGGCATCCCTAGTTTCATGCTTCTTTTTCTCCCCCTTTTTTTTGTGTTGACAAAACACGCCAACCAAAACTCCATGATGGTATTCGATTCCCAGATGGATAACCCGGCTGTGAAAAAAGAGAGATGATATTTTTAAAACTTTTTTGGGATGATAAAGTTGTGGAAAATGTACATGGACTCTACTGCAGCAACAAGAACCTAGAAGGCTAGAAACGAAGTTATAGCCGCCAGCTGCAGATAGGTTTGAACCTTGAAATGAATACCCCGTTCCCGTCTGGTCCCAGTTGCAAAGACACTTTGCCTGACTATCCCGTCTTTGACAGTCCAAGCGAACTCTGAATGATTGTGATTAACAAATTTGCGGCTAATTAACCATAGGAAACTGACTCTCACAAAAAAAAGTCACATTGCATGATACTTATCTCTTCTTTCGGAAGGCAACATTTCAAAATATCCACTCAATGTGGAAAATTAAAAAATAGGTATTGTAATGTTTTTAAAACACTAATACGACAGTGGTAGTCATGGGCAGATATTGTTGAACGCAAGTTTTCTTCTCATATAGTATTTCTTGAGTGTTTACTTTTGTGAACGCGAGTGGAGCGGTGGTTGGTGCTGCCAGTGGGCAATCAACCAGTCAGGGGTTTGAACTACTTGTGTTGTGTCTCGTATGATCATTAACTCCTTGTCGTTGAGACATTGACTTGTGTGAATGGCTTGCTCGCTAGTTAACATTCCGTTCTATTATTAATATTATCTCACATGTAGCCGTGACCCGATCTGTACCCATAGGGTAAAGGTATGTGGAAGGAGTTTTTACCCGAACCCCTTCATTGGCATGGGTAAAATAGGGAACGTCAGGTATATTGACGGGCGGACAAATGGCTTATCCAGCGCCGGCCCTGTGTTTTCGGAGGCCCGGGGCGAAACAAAAAAGTGAGGCCCTCTATACATACATATACTTATAATTTATAAATACTTAACGGTGCATGCAAAAGCAATATCCATATGCAACAATTCATAAATGTACAAATACCTTAAAAATTCCTTCTGACATTCCTCGATGCAAATTCATTGATAATGGTATTAATGTCGATCTCATCTAAAAATCGCTTCTCAATGCTCAATGTTGATGGCTCAGTGTGGCTCACCGTCGATTGCCGATTCTTGCCGATTCGTCGTCGTGCTCGGCGCTCGTGGCCTCGCGTGTCTCGCTGCCGGCGGCCGCCGATCTGCGTCGCCGCCGCAGGCCGCAGACGAGACGAGGACTTGCGGACGCGGAGTCAAGTCAAGTGAGTTTGCGTGTGCGTGTGGCTTCTCGTAGCAGCTAGTACTTTCTCTCTTTATTTAATATACGATAATACGATCTCGATCCTTCTCACGGAAGACAGACACAGACAGCGATGCAGGCCGGCAAGGCAACTTCACGTGTGCAGTACTGGGCCAAATACTAATAGTACTAGTGTTCGCATACTTGGGGTGAGGCCCCGCCAAATCGGAGGCCCGGGGCGGCCGCCCCGCTTGCCCGCGTACAGGGCCGGCGCTGGGCTTATCCGCATATTACCCAACCCGTTGCCATTCCTATCCTCATCCGGGTTATTCCCGGACACCCCATACATCATTCTGTAGAAAATAAGGGAATTTCTCGAACAAGAGAAGGCCCATGGGATCCAACCACTGGTCAATTTTTTTGAAGTGTTTAATTCTAAAATGTAAAAAGTTTGACGCGGCTATGAAATAGTTGGTATTGTCTTTTTCTTTGCTTGGAGACACATTAGATTTTTTATGTTTAGTTTAACGAACAACTTTGCACGTACTCTTTCGTCCCAAAATAACTACAATTCTGGATATGAAACTAGACAATTATTTGTCCAAGTTCGTAGCCGCAGGTATTATGGGATGGACGGAGTTGGTTTATGAACACCAACCATAAGTATGAATGCAACAATAAAATGCACAATTGGTGCATTAGCTTTTTAGTGTTAGTTTATCGAAGGACTTTGCATTATTGCATATATAGATTTAGACACAATTATAGCAACCATAAATTTAAATGTGACAATAAATGCACAATTGGCAAATTTTTGAGCTATACAAATTCTTTTCTGGACTAAAGAGATCTTAGTTCGGACAGACAAATGAAAGTCACCACCGCGCGAAAAAAAGGCCGAACACACACTTACACAGAAGCTACTGGGCTTGTCAGGCACGTCAACACACACTTACAGGGCAGGGCTGAACAGCCCGATTCCAGCCCACATGATCCTGGCCCATACGAGCTAGGAGGCCCACAATATCTCAGCCGACTCGAGAGATTTTCTGCCCATTTACGTTTTCCCGCCACACCGCCCCCTCCCTTCCCGCCATTCTCCCAAACCCTTCGTCGCCTCCGTCCCGCCTTCCGCCCGTCCCTCCCTCCCTCCCTCCTCCTCGCCGCCGCCGCCGCCGTCCCAAGCACCGACGCCGGGATGAAGAACCCCGACTTCGGCGCCGACAAAGGTACGTGTTGCTGCGGCTACGTCCTGCACAAACTCGTCGTACCATTTTTTCGGTTGTTGTTGTTGCCCCTGGAAGGTTCTAGAACCTGACGGCGCGTCGGTCCTTGGCGTTTGGTTTGTGACTGCAGCGCTCGCCAAGGATTTCCTGTCCAACTTCGCCGGCCCGCACGGGGAACCCAAGTACCTGAACATCCTGGTAACTGTGATCTCTTCCCGCCGTGTTCTACGGCCGCCTTTTTAAGATCCAGTTTTGTTTCGCAATTTCAAGTTGATTTATCTCTTGTTCCAGCAAGATGTCGCCAATCGGAAGAACCGGGCGGTCCAGATTGAGCTCGACGACCTGTTCCACGTGCCAATTCCTCCACTTAATAACATCAAATTCCCTTTTTTTCTTTTAGCAAATTTGGGATGCAAGATGTGATTCTGGGTGGGAAATGTTTTTGTTGTTCTTGTGCAGTATAAGGATGTGGATGAGGAGTTCTTGCAGCGGGTCACCGAGAACACGAGGCGCTACATCGGCATCTTCGCAGAGGCCATGGACGAGCTCATGCCGGAGCCCACGGAGGCATACACCGTCGACGAGGACCGGGACATCCTGATGACACAGCGTGTGGATGAGGGGGCTGATGGGGGCGCCGACGGCACCGACCCTTTTCAGAGGATGCCACCAGAAATTAAACGGTTTTTGTAAGTAGACTGGCCCTAAATTTGCCTTGGTGCTCTGGAGTCTGGATTTCCATACATTGGTAAACCAAATGGGCCAGTTGTTATGGTTAATGTAGAATGGAGAGCAAATTCCATGTTCTGACGATGACGAAGAAAATTACTGCCTATACTGCATTATTTAAACTAACCTTTTCCCTCTCTAAAATCCGCTCTGAATCTGTTCTGGTTTGATAGAGCATGTGACTGGTTCAAAAAAATAGAACATGTGAGCACAATTAGCCTCTGACTGGTTCAGAAAATAGAAGCATGTCTTGCAAGCTTGTGCTTTATGGATATTTGATGTACAACATGTTAGCTAGATATGAATATTTGCATCTTACATTGTAGCTTAAATTTTCTTAGTGCTATTATCTTGGAGCCAGCTAATTCTGTATATCTCACTGGAATTGCGCTCCAATGATTTCTCCTGTTGATCCAGTTATCAGTCTTTGTTAATGTTTATCTAAAAGTCATTTTATTTTCACATTGTAGTGAGGTTTACATCAAGGCATTCTCCAAGGTGACTCCACTCACCCTTAGGCAAGTGAAGGCATCCAACATCGGGCAGCTTGTGAAAATATCTGGCATTGTGACTCGCTGCTCGGATGTGAAGCCCTTGATGCAAGTTGCTGTTTATACATGTGAAGAATGTGGTTTTGAGATATACCAGGTACTTGATTTTTTTCAGGCCTTCCTTTTGATGATAGACATGATATGGTGACCTTATACAAGAAATTATCTTAGAGCAGTGTGGGATAAATTCTGAGAGACATGTAGAATGCACTATTGTCTGTACTGGGGCTGCATACATTAACATTTTGTCTCTGTTTATAAGTTCTATCTAGAATAAATTTTTATAAACTATTTTTTTTTATTTTGCAGGAAGTGACTGCTAGAGTGTTCATGCCTCTCTTTGAATGCCCATCCCAAAGATGCAAGCTGAACAAAGCGAAGGGGAATCTAATCCTTCAGCTACGGGCATCAAAGTTTTTGAAATTTCAGGAGGTACTAACCTTTGTCCACAATCTGGTTAAACATGGCTATCTTTCTTCAATAAAAAGTCCAGCCCAAATTTCAGAATATTTTAGATCCTGCATCCATAAACACCTACACTGTCTTGCAGGTGAAGCTTCAAGAATTAGCGGAGCATGTACCAAAGGGCCATATTCCTCGTTCTCTGACTGTTCATCTAAGAGGAGAGCTGACTAGAAAGGTAATACAAATCGTAACTTTCTGTTTTACTTTGAACAGTTTCCTTTTCACTGTTTCACATCACAAAGTCTACTTTTCCTTTGCAACATGTCACAGCACAATTGTTTCTACTTCTCCCCTTTGCTCAGCTCTCAGATTTTTGCTTTTGGTTTATAAAATTTTCTCATGAGAATTTAGGGTTCACTAGCTATATTCTGTATAGTACAATAAGGACTAAATGTTATCATGATCAGGTTGCACCTGGAGATGTGGTTGAGATGTCTGGCATTTTTCTCCCTATGCCATACTATGGATTCAGAGCGATGCGCGCAGGATTAGTTGCTGATACTTACTTGGAAGCAATGTCTGTCACCCATTTCAAGAAAAAATATGAAGAGTAAGTCGCCTTAGCTCATGCAGTTCAATCCATTTGCCTTTGCAGCTATCTGATTATTGATTGTAAACTGTTGCAGATATGAACTTAAAGGTGATGAACAAGAACAAATTGATCGATTGGCTGAGGATGGTGATATCTACAGTAAGTTGGCAAAGTCCTTGGCACCAGAGATATTTGGCCATGAAGACGTTAAAAAGGCACTGCTTCTGCTACTTGTCGGTGCACCCCATCGGAAGCTCGCAGATGGCATGAAGGTACGCATGCTGTTATGAATCAGGATGACATGAGTTTTGCCACTGAACCTTTGCTATCTCCAACTGCTCACATCTTTAAATTGATTGTAATCGAAATTTTACAGATCAGAGGAGATCTGCACATATGCTTGATGGGAGATCCTGGTGTTGCAAAGAGTCAACTTCTGAAGCATATCATCAATGTTGCTCCAAGAGGAGTGTATACCACTGGACGTGGGAGCAGTGGTGTTGGTCTTACCGCTGCCGTCCAGAAAGATCCAATTACTAGTGAGTTTGTCCTCGAGGGTGGAGCACTGGTAAGACTGAGATCTTATGATGGCGTCTTTACTGTTCTACAGGCCTACCGGTTTGTGCATTCACAAGTGTATATACGAACTTTGATGTGCAGTCCTGACAATATTGTGGATAAGTTGTAGATCTTTCTTTTCTAAATTAAATCGTCAGTTTAGATTTCATACCTGTTTGACTGTAAACATTCCATTTCATTCTTCTATAGTTATGTCCTTAGCACAACAAAACAGTTACTTGGTGTAAAATGCAATACTACTAACGATTAATCCCATAGTGCAAACGGCTGTGTTTCAGGTGCTGGCAGATATGGGTATTTGTGCGATAGATGAGTTTGACAAGATGGAAGAGTCAGACAGGACAGCAATTCATGAGGTGATGGAGCAGCAGACAGTTAGCATTGCCAAGGCTGGCATCACCACCTCTCTCAATGCAAGAACTGCAATTCTGGCTGCTGCAAATCCAGCTTGGTAAAATTTGATCTTAACATTTCCACTGTCCAAATGATATAAAGGAAACTACATTGATCCTGATAGTTGCAATTGTTTCTAATCATTCAGGGGAAGGTACGACATGAGGAGGACTCCAGCTGAAAACATAAATCTACCTCCAGCACTTCTGTCTCGTTTCGATCTCCTTTGGTTGATCCTGGATCGTGCAGACATGGAAAGTGATCTTGAAATGGCAAGACATGTTGTCCATGTACACCAAAATCTTGAATCACCAGCGCTGGGTTTCACACCGCTTGAACCATCAGTTCTTAGGCAAGTACAATGTTCCTAAAGTTGCACTACATGTATTATCCAAATTTCGTTGTTGCATTTCCTTAAGAAAATCTTGGTTACATTGCAAACACTTAAGTTACAGGCAGAAAGCAATAAAATTCAAAAAATTACAAAAGCTGACACACTGAAATAAAATCATGGCTTCCTCGCAAAATAAAAAGAAATGGAGTTATGGCTTACAATATTTGGTAATAATTTACAGTTTAATAATCTTGATCTGATCACAGAGCATACATATCTGCTGCGAGGAGGGTCATTCCTTCAGTTCCTCGAGAGCTCGAGGAATACATCGCAACTGCATATTCCAGCATCCGCCAAGAGGAAGCAAAGTCAAATGCACCAACCTCCTATACAACTATCAGAACACTCCTCAGCATACTCCGCATTTCTATTGTAAGTAAAACTTCAACTGTGTTATCCTTTTTTCAAAAATATTAACATGCACAAATTATCTCCTGAACATGATGTTTCTTTTTTTAATCTCAGGCCTTAGCAAGGCTTAGATTTTCAGAAACTGTGGCTCAGAGTGATGTCGATGAAGCACTGCGACTAATGCAGATGTCCAAGTACTCGTTATACTCAGATGACCGCCAACGGTCTGGCCTAGATGCAATTTCTGACATATATTCCATCCTGAGAGATGAAGCGGCTAGGACGAGCAGCATGGATGTGAGATATGCTCATGCTCTTAACTTGATCTCCAGAAAGGTACAGTTTCTACATACACATACTGGTACCGGTGCCATATCTCAGAATGGCTGGATTGCTGACAAATATTGGCTTGTGCTCGAATGTTTGTGGAACACAGGGATATAGTGAAGCTCAACTGAAGGAGTGCCTGGAGGAGTATGCATCCCTGAATGTGTGGCAGATCCATCCGAACACCTTTGACATCCACTTCATTGACGCCTGATGAGAAGTCAATCCTGATCACCTCACATTCCATTATGAGCAAAGGGATGGAGCATCAAGAGTTGGTGCTTCATGGTTTGTGAGCAGAGTGATGAACACCGTTGATACAGCCCTAACATGATTGAATAGTTCTAGTGATAGTGGACAACAAACCATTTCATGATGTCAATGGTGTATGCTGGGCAGAAGCCTGTGAGAATTGTACCATCAAAGCCATTGTTATTTTCTGCCTAATGAGTAGCCTTTTTTTTGTGTACTGAGAATGACACTTACACTCAAGTGTTTGTACCCTGCTCTGTTTCCTTACTGCTGCAGGCATCATAGCATTTCTGCCATTTTTTGGGGTGTAAATGGTGATCAGAACACCACAACCTGGTTGCAGGGGTTCAAAGAGCTGAAAGATGATAGCCTTACCTTTCTCTGTTAAGGTTTTGTTTACCAAGCACACACCAAAGTTTTTTCCTAATAATTTCCTTTAACAGAGATATGTCATGGTGTGTTTGGTTTCAGGATTCATCATAAATAAAATGATCACCACATTTGTTCATGCAATTTGGTGGACGATTTCATTGCTCATGTTCATGTTTACACTAAAAACGTGCTTTGGAGGAATCATGTGACAGATCAACACTTCCTATTTCTCAAACCAAACAAGAATATTATGAGTAAATGACCATCACCGTCCCATTCACTCAGACCAAAGACACCATCAGATAATTGCTGACGAAAACCCTCTTTAGGAAATGAAGAAATATTAACAACACAAGCCAAAATACTTTTAACTTCAGATACCACAAAGCTTTCAAGAGGAATTAGTCAACCAATCTGTTCTATATTCAGAAGAAGAGTCATAGGAACAGCCGCTTTCTTGAAAATTGAAACATCCTATAGCAGTCGCCTACAAAACTTACTGGTATGAACAGAAAGTAAACAATATAACATACAACCCTAGATTGTAAACTACATCAATATGCAGGATCAAGATTCAACTTATTACCATTCAAGCAACAAAGCTACTTCAGCCTCTAAGAACTACAAATTACAGTTCAGACCAGTATCACATCTTCTGGTCGCTATCCTCGGATTCATCATGCTGGTCTGTGGCACTGCCATTTGCTATAACTGCTCCTTTACGGTTGATGACACTGTAGGGTCTCTTCCTTGATGAGGATGGTTCCAAGGAGTCCATCTCCTTGCTCTTCTCACCCTCATCAACAGACATATCATCTTTCTCTTGATGAGCACCAGCTGCTGAAGGTGGAGGCGGCATCATGTCAATCCCACTTAGTCGACAGAAGACTTTCTCAACTGTTTCGGTTATCTCTTTCCCTAATCCACCATTGTCAAGTATCAGCTCCCAAACTGCCTTGGAAGCTTTCTCAAGGACTGGAGTCCTGCATTGCAGAAAACAGTTAGCACTGCATTATAGTTTTGATGAAATATTCATTCTGCTTGAGGCAAAAAGGATATAGGAATGGAGCTGCAAACTGTGTGAAATGTGGAACACGTAGATTTGGATTTCTCACAATACAAGCAATACAACGGAACAGTGGAAGAACAAGTAAAATCATGGGAACTAGATTGTCAATACTTGATGAGCAGATGATATGGAGATAACTTATCATGGAGATCTCAGATCTGTGAATGAAGTGAAGCCTATACAATTGGTTTGGGGATAAAAAATTGCTACTGAGCATCAAAACAATTGATAACCTACAGATAAGCAATTCGCAGCTAAAGGCCAAATAAAAACCAATCTGTTACTGTTATTGAAACAATCTGTTAGTTCAATCCGATGCAATGTTAATGAATCATACAGAAAAGACAAAAGCTTACTCCAGTTCCTGTCGAAGTGCATCAAACAACTCCCTCTTCGTCTTCTTCTCAGCTCCAGGGGTATTCAGTACCTTGCTTTGCTCCACCATCATCATAGTGTTTTTCTTCATATCCTCCTGAAATCAGATTTAGAAAGTTCAATGCCAAGTTCCCACTACCCCATTAGTCAGGTGAGCATGACATATAGTGATGCCAAGAGAGTGAAGGTATGTCCGTATTTATAACATAAGACACTGCAGAATGCCTGTATTCACCATTGATAAGAAAGATCCCGCCGTACTGCATATCTATACACATGCACACTTGAAACTGTATGCTAAATAATAAGGAAAGCAAAAGGAACAGTTTCCTAAATCGTAATGTTGATAGGAGGGGAAAACAGAATGAAACCGACAAGGAAACAACATGTGCCTAGTGACACCAAACGACAACTAAATACCAAATTCTCATGCAAACCAATCCTTGAAATGTCATGTTGGTAGGAGGGGTAAACAGAATGAAACCGAGGAGGAAACACACATGCCAGTAACACCAAATGACAACTAAATACCCAAATTCTCATGTAAAACAATGCTTGAAATGTCATGTTGACCACTGACCAGAGGGGTAAGCAGAATGAAACCAACGAGTTAACAACACGTGCCAAGTGACACCAAACGACAATCAAATACCCAAGTTCTCAGGCAAACCAATCCTGAAAAGTCAAAACATCATGCCAATTTGGGAAAACAGAATGAAACCGGGGAGGAAAAGACACTTGCCAAGTGACACCCTGGTTGGCCACTAAATATTCAGATTCTCATGCAACCAATTCCCAAAACGGCAACTGTTGTTGATAGGAGGGAAGGACAGAATGAAACCAACGAGGAAACAACAAATGTCAAGTGATACAAAAGGACAACTGAACACCCAAATTCTCATGCAAACCAATCCCCAGTTTAAATGTCTCATGGGGCAGCACATGTCAAGTGATGCAAACTCAACCTAAAGCTAGTCACAAAAAAAAAAAACCTTCATAGTTCCACCAGTTACAGAAAGCACACTCAACCTGCATAGCAAAGGATGAATTCAGGCTGTCCTGCACGGCACAGCGCGACTGAGTCACAAACTATGAGCATTATCTCGTAAGAAAGGTCTCACCACCTTAAGCTGGAAGTGATTTCTTGACAAACTATGAGCTTAATGCTTCATCATCATAGCAAAAAGGAATGTCTAGCACAAAAGTAAAGAGAAGAAGAATAGAGGTCTCAGAAGTAACAGGAGGGGATTGGAGAGGAAGGTGGGGGGCGTGTACGCACGTTGGCCTTGAGCTGGGCGATGATCTTCATGCGGAGCGCGTCGATGCTGCCGTCGTTCTTCAGCGACTCCAGCACATCCTCAGGCCGCACCACCTTCGACGACGACCCCATCCCCTTCCTCCTCCACCACCCCCCAAATCACCCCCCCGTCGCCACCCGCCTCGCCCGCTAAAATCCCCAATCCAAGGAGCTTTATTAGTCTTGCGGAGGAATCGCACTATTACGCGGGGGAGCCCGCGGAAGATCCCGGCGAGTCGCCGGCGGGGACGGCGGGGGCTAGGGTATGATTTCCCCTGCTGGCGAGGAAGGGATCAGAGAGATTCAGAGCAGAGGAGACAAGAGAAGAACACGAGATTGTCACGTGCCCCCGTGTTCTAGTTCTAAAGGGTGGAAAAGACGAGACTGCCCCTGCCCTCCCCTCCTCAAGCCGGTGGTGGCCGGGGCCGTGCGTGCCTGGTGTCCCCGCCCTACCGTGCCATCTCCAAGGGCGTGGAGGTCCGCCGGCGCCGACGTCCACTGCGTGCGACGCGCTACCTCCCTCGCTCCGCCGACTCAGGCTCAGGGCTCTCGGAAAAGGTCGCGCATTCTGAAAGAATCAGCAGAGTGGAAGTGAATGGCTGGTGATCTTGAGATTTCACAAAACAGCTCCTTTACTGGGCTTATTAGTCTAGGACAATCAGGATTAGTGATAATAAATATTTATTGCAAAGGTAGAGCACACACATGTATTCATGTAAACCGTAAAGATTGTTACTCAGTGCAAAATGCAAAGGATCTACTTCTATTTAGCAAAACGATAGAGCAAAATGAATTGCTGGCAAAGTCAACTGCAAGATTTTGATTTTGGTGCGTAACTTGGCATTTGAATTATGCTAAAAAAAAGCTTTGGTATTTTAACTTCTAGGACCTGTACACGTTTGTCACATGTTGGAATTGTTTACAGGCATGGAATAACTTCTGAATAATCAGAAACCAGAAAGTAGGAACCGTAGATTTTCTGCTTCCATAATTCTTACTTGGAATTGATTGTCCCTTCCTTTAAGTTTTTCAGGCTATGATGACAAACAAAACAATAAATTCGTGTGTACATTTACAAGGGAAGTTTTGAGCACACTTTCTGCTCATCAGTTTCGCCTGCTTCTCTATCACTTCCGTACGTGTTCATCTTCCAGTCCTCGTTTCATACTGGCTGCGCGCTATAGAAACCGACAACTGATCGAATGAACAAAATCAGAATCTACATCTACATTCAACTTCAGAAATGTTTCCAAACAAGAAACAAAGTAAGCAATGCCTTCACATTCTGTACACCAAAGCCGCCTAAACAATTAAGCCGTCTCGCAATCATCCAAGCAAACAAGAAAAAAAATACATACTTGGCCTCGTAAAGGAGAAAGCAAGAGAACATATGTCGCTAACAACGCCATCTCGCAATCATCCTAGCAACACAGGGAAAATATACAAACTAGCCGCGTAAATGAGCAAGACAACATGTATCATCAACAAAGTATACGCTGAGGATCGTAATGACCAAGATAAGCAATGCCTTCACATTTTATACACCAATCGGCTTACTGGAAGCAAAGCACTCATCGTTGTCCGAGTCGGAACTGCGACAAGTCAAATAAAAAAGGAAGAAGTTTTAGTGTTTTGTTGCATAAAAACAAGAAAGCATCTAGTGTGGATTTTTCTTTTTTAAATAACAACTTTACCTTTCAGACTCTAATGTTATGGCCGTATCGGTAGATGTGAACTCGTCGGATTTGTATGTCACATAACATTTTCCTGCAAGAAAGAGTGCTAATAAATGAACTGGTAGAACTTCGAAAAAATAAACTTTAGTTATCGCTATTTTCCTTGCCAATTCATACACATAGAAGAATCAAGATTTCTCACAATGAAAACGTACTGATATTTTGCATGAGAAGTAATTTGATAGTACTATATTACTTTTTTTTCTAGAAACATATATCTATCACAAGGAAAACCAAACATATGCATATATCTATTAATGCTTGCATCAGTAAACGGCCATGGACAAAAAAATTGAGATGGAGTAATAAGAAAAAAAAAGTACGCCAACCTTGTGCATTTCTGTCCAAATTTGCACTTGCCCATTGCATTTCGAAGAAACAGAAACCTTTGTCAGGTCTAGGTGTGCAATTTATCCATTCTTTAGCCTTTCTGGCCATAGCGTGGGTGGAAAACTCAACAAATGCTTTGTTGGGTACACTACCAGGTTCATTCGGTTCAAGCAAAACCCCGGTGACCTACAAATTCAATTAGATATTTAGCAACAAAAAGTATACCAAAACCAAATTAGTTTGCAAATTAAGACAAATGGATAACTAAAGTTTTATTATCCGTGGGAGCACTGCACAAAAACATGACTACTTAGGATATCAACTGTTTGCCAGGCTCTCATCCTATCTAAAGTTTGTTACTCAACTAGTTAAGAGTTAGGCCTATATAATGGCACATGTCTGCCACCCTTCGGAAACCAATCAAGTATGACGGATTAATTTAATCTTTCCAATCTGTAGTCTAATCCCTCCCCTAGCAGCCAATTCTGCCCAGATGTCCTCCCGACAGTGTTTACCCCAAATGAACCGTTCATTAAAAAACTATTTGAATATGAGAAGACTTTGTTTTTTTATAAGTAAGAACTTAATGTACAATACCTATAACATAGTTCACACATATTTGCTAATGTCCTTAATTTTGGTAGCCTATTTGGTTCAGATTCTTTTTAATTTGGAAACATTGATTATTTTGATTTAAGACGAATCATGATAGTCAATGTTGAAAAAAGACACCAGGGTTATGCTTTCAAATCTTTATACGATAGTCCAGCCATATACTTACACAGTACAATAATTTTCTTTTTATGTTTAGAAAATAAATAAGCCATCTGTGCATACCTCACACATTTTTCCAAAGCAGTTGTGGAAAAAGAGATGATTCATACATGGTTCCAGGTTTGAAATCACAATGGTACGGATGGACGACGGAACCTGTACCATGTCTGAACGGTATTAAATCTTAGACTCCAAAGAAAAACATAATAGTTTATTTTACTTTTCTTGCTACCTTATCATCAGACGTTGCTGCCAAGCTGCTTCTTCTCTGACTAAGTGTTCTGATCCTGTACATCCAAATATTTGAAGATATGCTATCCCAATTAACTTATAAAGATATAAACTACATAAACAACAAGTAGATAAATACACAAATGCTTAGTAAGTGATTGCTCTTTTACTAATTTTATGAAATCATAAATCCTAGAAGCTAAGAACCTAAGACATCACAAATGGAAGGCAAAAGCCAAGTTTATATGAGAAATGAAGCATGGATGATAAACAAAGATGTGAAGCATACAAAATGAAACACTACTTTTGTTAATAACTTCCTGGATTATACATACACATTTTCTTTTTTAGGATTAAAAAAGGCTTGCAAATAAAAACGCTAGTGCCACAACCAGTACATAAATTGTTGAAGCTTCCATAAAGCCTAAACTAAGTAATAAAGTATTTTGTATTTTACCTTTTGTTTCTGGCTGTCTCACGGTACCTTCTACAGTTTGTTCTGCAGCAGTACCTTAGCCAATGCCAGGCCCAACAGAAGCAAGCCCTACAGAGAATCCAGCAGCAATTAGCAGATTCATGGTGAGTTCCTCACGTGAAAACAATAAAAGACCTTGCTCATGTTGCTTTCCTGGACTATCCATTCCATTACCGTTGCAACTATTCCACTAACCCACCACAACTATGCACTATACAGAAGCCTAGCATATGGATGAGCCAAGGTTGTGTTTGGCTGCCTGTATTAGGCCTTACTACGCAGGCTTGTGCAGTGCAAAAAGAGCCTACAACACTGCATCAGCTAGCACAGAAAACATGAGCATACTAACTAATGAAAGGCTCGGCCTGTGTTGCAGTGCACACATGCCTGTGCAGCAGCGAGGGCTGTGTGTGCCATCGCCTCCCTCCTCTCATTTGCACCTGTGACTCTCTCTGTTCCATTCCACTCCTCCCTGTCTCCATGATTTTGTTGCCCAGCAACGTCTCCTCTTTTCCATGGCCGTGCAGCTCCGATATCCGCTCGTGCAGAGCTACTAAGGCACCATGAACGCCTCCACTCTCTACCGCACATGGTCCCCAAATGAAGTAGGCTGGCAGCTGGACAAAGTTACAGCCCTTCCCACAATTGATGATGCTGAGCTCCAGCAGAGGGTGATGGGCCAGCCAGCCCCTGCTTTTCTGCTCCATCAATTGGCGTAGTACTACTCATTACTTGCTAGTTGCTATCTCTCGCCATCTACTTGCGCCCGGGGAAAAAAAAACAAGCAACTGGAAAACAGGAAGGGAAAGAAACAAATCCTACCAAATTCAACATGCATGTCACATGATGTGGGCTGGACAATGAATGGGCTGTGCAAGCAATAGGCCAGACCCAACTTGACCCAAGGACCAAGTAACCAAGGAGTATAAAGAATCACCTATTCAGTCAGATAAGGGGTCATCGATGAATAGAACCAACAGAACGCCTCTGGCATCGGCTCTCCTCCCCCATTACTGCCTATCCCAAGCTCTCATTCTATGATCCCGATCCCCTGCTTTGACACCTGGGCAAGACAGGAGTGACGCACATCGACTATTTGGTGAAATGTTAAGTCAGTTAGAGGACATTGTAGGTTCTATCCTTCATGTCACCGTGACCCATATGCTCTACCCAGTGACAGAGGAAGCTTCAATATCTATGGAGCATATAATGTGGTGATGCTTGCTGGGGCAGAGCATATCTGAGATGCAGGAAACAGTGACTGAACTGTGCGCAAAGATAATTGCCACACTGAATTGCATGCTTGAAGACAGTCGCAACAACAACACGACGCCCGCTACCACCAAACCCACTAGCGACGCATTGGCCTTGCCTGTTCTGTTGCCACTAGTGGCTGTCAAGTTGACCGACATCAACATCATGTCCAGCTCTGTCATTGAGCTTGCTAGTCATGTAGTACCATGGACAGTGCTGCCACCACCACCTACACATGTGGAGACTGCTAGCAAAGGCGCAGCGATATCACCAGCACCACCATGGATGATTAGTTGATTGCAGAAGTGTTCTCCAAGGCGTCAAAACTTTCATTTTCTCGTCCCACTGCATGGCCTCCTCCGAGTTCATCAAGTTATCACAAAGCAACTACTGGCACTTCAATTTTCACTCAAGGATGCTGGCCAATTGGAGGTTAGATGCAACTGTAAAAATAATATTCTAAGTGGTGATGAAGATTTTCAGTGCTATCAGAACATGCAGTTTGGGTCTGCTAACTGGAGTCCGTAGCCATTTCATCACCAAGTAAAACGCTAAAATTGTGAAACAGAATAATGGCCACAACCAATGCCATCCTTGTGGTGCTACTAGAGTGCAGTGTCACTAGTGGCAGGATCTAGAGAATCGTCTGTTCTAATGCGCAATGCACTAGGAGCCCCACAATTCTTACCATGCTGCAGTAGATGAAAAAAAAAAGAGGTGTCGGGTCAAAAAAAAGAGGTGCCTGAATGTCTCTTCCTTGGCATATTCTATCGAGCTTAGGCCTTGAGCTACAAATTCTTTGACAGCCATGGCCACCACACCATAGAACTGCAATGGTATTCTATACAGTCATGGTAGATCATTCAGTGAATTGAGTTCTGCTGAAGCCATGGCCATCTCCTTGATGAAGGTAATACATCACTTTCTTTAGAAAGCACGGAATTAGATGTTGAAATGGTTATCCCTACCATGGTACAATCAAGTTTTACATTTGTATCAACACTGGTGGAAAACTACACTACTTGCTAGTCAGGCTGCATGCCAAGAAGCAGTGGCGGAACGTGACCCAGCATCATGGGGGGAGGGGGCATTCAACGGTGGCAGCTGATTACCTGCCTCCGCTGCTCCTTGCTGCACTAGCTAATAGGCAAAATAAACTACTAATTAACTGTATTACTTGCACTAGCAAATGGTGGACTTCAAGATTGTCTGGCTCAAGGGGGGGCCGGTGCCCAGTTTGGCCTCCATGGAGGTCCGCCCCTGCCAAGAAGTACTAGAGCTACTCAAATCATCTGTTGGGACTTGGGTGGATCCTTAGTTCAGTTCAATCAAGTGAAACCATTGCAGTGCATTGGTTGCAAGTACAAATGGGAGTTTGTTAGATTAGTTTGCACCACAGTGAGACGCAATGGAGTTTTAAACTTCTATTTGGAGCTGCACTCAGGTTCACTTCTGCCTGCTCCCATCATGCTATGAGAAATACATCACTAACTACATTTCAGTTCCCCTAGTAGAGATATTTGGTCCCATCAATAATCTACTCATGCAATGGAATCCAGGGGATTAATAATCATATGCAGTTGGACGTGAAGCATATTCAGTGCAAGCAGCGTTTTCACATTAGATATCAGTAAATGAGGCGCCCTTCAAGCCCAACCAGGCTGTCCACGTTAGCAAAAATCATAAGGTCCATTCGATTTTGATCGTACGGCTCTCCTTTGGCTTCAGTTGATTTAGTAGACACGTGTTGTCATGATACTGGTAGAAGTATCTAGAAATTTCCAGGTGTTACTATGTAGAACATGTATTATATATAATCTTGCTCCATTTAACTATATCTATATTGTATTTAATGTGTACATCTCGGTATGAACCTGTTTTAAGAATTTCAGGGCTGAGAGTTTTTTTCTTAGCGCTGCAACTGTAGCAGCCATAATAGTACGTGCAACTATTGGATTCATTAGCTAAGCTTTAGCTGCTAGAGATCCAACGGGGGCATTTAGAATTCAACTAAATTTTAGCCTTAGGCCAAAATATAATGTACATAATCCTTTTAACTATTCTAACCTGGCTAAAACATATTTAAAGACAAAATGGCCCTTTTATTATCCTTATCCCTATCGATTTCAACAAAAGTAAAGGCACTATGATAAAATAAACACCAATTAGCTAGAAGATCCAAATAGCTAAACTTTAGATGACCAAATTAGCTCACTAAAATTTAGCTGGGGGTGGATACAAATGGAGCCTTGTTCAGCGTAATAAATATTGATTCAGATGTTTAGGCTACAACTTTTAAGCTTTCTCTATATGTACATGCACTACATCGCAACTACTCTGCATATGTCTCTGTGTATTAGACATATGTACCAAGCCTTTTTTTTGTTCTTGTCATTCTCTTATCTCCTTTTTCCTTATTTTTATGCAACATGTTATATAACCAACCAACATTTCGTGCGCATGGGCGCGCGCTAATCACTAGAGGTGTTATACAATGAAGAAAATTCACTAATCCAGAGAGACGAAAACTTGGTAGCTGTATTTCAACTCTTCTCATCAAGCAACATGTCAAGCTGAATCTAAAAAAGGGAAGAATGTCACATACTGGCTTGTATGTCACATGAAGTGGGCTGGACAATCCCAAGGACCAAGCAACCAAAGGACTACAAAGAATCATCTATTCATTCAGAGAAAGGGATCATCGATGAACACAACCACAACGGCTCTCCAACGGTCCTACCCCGTTGCTGGCTACCCCCAAGCTCTGATTCTATGATCCGGATCCCAGTGAGCATCAAGCAGGTTCGTAACAAAGGGACACGAAGGAAATGGGGGGAAGCAAGCAACTCACCGCCGGCGGCCGCTGACTCCCGATCGTCCTGCGCCGCGATTTGGTGCCGGCAGGTGGTGGAAGTCGCCGGTCGTCCGCCGTGGGGCGTACGGACGCCCGCGCGAGCGGTTTGTACCGGCTCGCCGATGCCTCGCCGCGCCGTCGCCGCCGCCTGGCCGCCTGCACGTCATGGAGGTCGTCGCGGGCGTGCCGGCGGTCTGGCGATTGGCGGGTTTGCGTTCGCGGCGGCGCCGCCGTCAGGGTGGGGCCGTGGGCCGTGGGCCGTGGGCGGTCGGGGGCAGGGAGGTAGCTTCTGGAATAGTGAAGCTTTATACATCGCATAGCCCAGTTAGAGGCCCAGCCCAAACCATCGCAGTAAGCGAAAAGCCCACGACTCCTGCTTCGCTTCTGGCGAATAACATCTCCAGCAGCGCGAGATGGGCCGAGCCTAGCTTAATTCTATTTTCATTTTGCCTTTTCTATTCCATCTTTCTTTCTTTCTTTCTTCCTTTTCTAAACGCTCTTCTGCAAATGCTTCCACTAATTCAGTTTATAATAAATATAAACCTTTCAATAATTTGAAATGTTCAATTATTTTATTCTAAAATCTATTTCAATATTTTCTGACACATGTTTGCTCAAATGTTGAAATTCTAAATTGAAATTGTTGAAATAATACATTCAAAAATTGATAAAATTTATACCCATCAAACATTTTTAAAAAAAACGTGGTTCAAAATAGGCCAACATGCTAAAAATACTATTTCAACATTTTTAAGCAGTATTGAATAAGTGTTTTGCTGTCTTTTTTAACAAATAAAATAAAAATAGGTGTATTTTGGATCTCATTTTGTTGATTTTATATAAGCATCACTATGCTTCAGCCGGTTCTAAAAAAATGCTGCAATAAGAGAGAGAAGTGTGGTATTTGAATTCTAGAAATCAATCAAAACAGCCCATTGCTCGTAGGGGTGAATGTGTGTGCGTGTGTGAGCGTTTCTGAGTTTGTGCGAGTGTTTTTTTTTAAAAAATAAAGCCCAACGCAAATGCTGTATTTTTTTTTTTACTGTTGTCCGTTTTGGTTCTACACTAAAGTTCCTTCCAAACGAGTCAACATCTTCAATTTGAGAACTTGGATTATACGTTCTGCCTAGGGCTGGACGAAAAGCTCGTGACTCGTTAGCTCGCTCGGCTCGTGACGAACTCGGCTCGGCTCGATTTATTAATGAGCCAGCTCGAACAACCATCTTATCTCGTTAGTATAACGAGCGAGTTCAAGCTGCTCACGAGCTGGCTCGCGAGCCAAACGAGCTGCAACATTGTAGCTCAACGAGCTGCAAGCCTGGTCATGTGATGATTGTATACTTGTGTTCAATTGCATATTTGCATGTTTGACCTTATCTGTACCATGTGAATGATTGTGTACTTGTGTTTATATCATTTATATGAAATTGTGAAAACCAATAGTTATTTATTTGCCAATATTTGTATTACATGTTCAGCTCACGAACTAAACGAGCTGGTTCAAGCGAGCTAACGAGCCGAGCCGAGCTGACTTTCTAGCTCGGCCGGCTCGTTATCCTAACGAGCTGGAACGAGCCGAGCCGGCTCGTTATCCGGCCCTAGTTCTGCCTATTATCTCAAATTCTCAATGCCTATAATTCCAGAGCACATAAGCTCTCTTAAATCCGTGACAATCTGACAGACCCTTGGAGTCATACACATCGTTATCGCGTCGGATTCGGGCACTACTTCTCAAGAGTAATATCGACACGTCCCCAGGTCGCTCTGCCACTGTATATCCCCGAAGTGCACACGCGGGAAATCACCAAATTTCAGACTACATCGAAGAACCTCCACCAGAAATTAAACACCAGGGGTGTTACAACTATAGCCTATTAAATAATACCAAAAAAAATATAATGTATTTTTCTAATGTAAGTTATGATGTGGGCAATCACATTGCAGTTTTTAAAATTCAAACCCTGTTTGTATGTGGAGATAAAAAAGACAAATCCGATTACGGTGTAAGTTGAACCGATTGACAATTTAGGTGTTATTTGAATAAAAAATAGTTTAAAGTGTTCTCCAAACTTTAGCTATAGTTGAGTGGGTAATATAGACTTTTTTCGGTTATAAGTGTAGGCAAATATTTTACAAGATTACCCTTTAAAAATCATGAATTTCTAGTATTTATATGTCTGAAAACTACTAACTCGTGCAAGGGGCAGGTTGATGGGCCAGTGACATATAGTTTGGAATGAAGAGAGCAAATTCAAATTTGATAGAGTTATTAGGCAACAAATAAAACATATACACCGGTACTAGTACAGTTAATATTCCTGCTGTTGGGTGTAACTTCCCACACAGTGGAGAACACAAACACTTCCCTAAGTCCTAGGAAAACAACATATTAAACAACCAAGTGCTTTATGTCTCCCAAAAATCCGATCCCGTATCACGAGCCGGTGCTCTTATTTATAGAGAACATATTACAAAGTTTGATTACAATCGTACCCTTGTACAAGGTGTCTTTGGTCCTTGATTACAATAATGCCCCTGCGGGCCGTACCAAAGTTACCCCTACTTGGGTCTTTTCCAGTCGCGGGCCCACTCGAAGTCCGTACGACTCCTTCATGGCCCACAAAGCTTCGGTGCCTCCGCACACTTCGCGCCTCCCGAAGTCCTTGGAGTGGCTTCGCCCGACTTCGCCCATTAATCGGAGTCGCCCAGCATCAGCCGGGACGACGCCGTGGCCCACGTCAAGACCGAAGTCGCCCGAAGTCCCGTCATCCTGCAAGCACTTCGGTAAGAACTTGGTCAGCCAAAAACATGTTCACGTCCGGAGGTCGTGCTGGGCGAATCTTCCCCAACAGTAGCCCCTCGCGAGCGAGGGTCAGGGCTGCTCCGCTGGGCCGAACTTGCGATTTCACACTTCGCGCTTATCTTGCGCGAGGGGAGCCTTGAGCCTGATGAGGCCAAGCGAACTCCGGCTCTTCCCGCCCCCTTCGGCTCGGTGGATGCTGACCGTGCTTGCCGTTGATTCTTAACCGCCCTCTGTGACGGTTAAGGTAGCTTTCTACAGTTAAAACGACCACGCTTGAGGGGTAAATTGGTGAAACCTCAAACTGAACCCTAAAATTTTAAGATTAAACCGACGCTGGCGCGCCAATCGAGGCGCCCTATGCCAGGATTTACCCCGCGCCTATATAAACCCCCATGGTAAATTCATCTTTACTCTTGCCTTGTCCTTTGGAGATTTTTTCGAGAACTCGGCGACTTCGCTGCTCCACCTTCGCAAGTAAGTCTCTTCGTGTCCATTTCGGTTTTGCTGTTAGCCCTTGCTAGGGTTCCCGGTTGAAGTAGAACTTACACGGCGTTACGCCCGAAAAACAGTCTGCACTTCCCCTCTCCGATTGAGATGGCTCCCCCGAAGACTCGCACAGAGGACGAAGATGAGATTCCCGATCCCGGCGTTCCAGCGACTACAGTCTTCGGACGAAGCCGTGTTACCCCCGCCGTCCTGAAGACATACCGCGAACGCGGTTTCCTTGCTGCCGACGCCGGGAGAGCCCCTGAGCCCTCGGAGACGGTGCCGCATCCCCGCGACAACGAAGTCGTTGTTTTTAGGGACCTATTCACTGCTGGGCTTCGACTCCCTCTGGACCCTGTTTTGATCTCCGTACTCCGGGAGTACGACCTCTTCACCCATCACCTGACTCCGAACTGCATACTTCGCCTTAGCCTCTTCATGTGGATATGCAAGACTATGGGCGTGACTCCGACGAAGGCAAATTTTCTTCGGGCATTTTCCGTGCATCACCAGCCCAAGTACATCGAGACGCTCGAGGCTGCTGATACCTTGGTGAAAAAGAATGCTCAGTTCGGCTGCATCAACTTTCGCTTCCGCGGTGGCATCATCAGCCCCGTGACCGCCTATCAGAACAGATGGCCCGATGACTGGCACAACTTCTGGTTTTATGCCGAAGTGGCTCCAGAAGCCGATGGAACGCCCAGCGGACTCGTCTGCAAAGTCCTGAGCGACCTCCCCAAGGCAGACGACTTCTTTCGCCCTGCTCCGACCGAAGAGCCATCCCGCCTCTTCGTGCACGCCTTGCGCGCCCTTGCATCCGAGTTCGGGACTCAGGATCTTGTGGAAGAATACTGCCTTGCCGGAGTCTTTCCGGTTTGGACTGGCTGGAAGGTTAAAGAGTGGGACGACTTCGACAGCAAAATCAAGGTTCCCAACTTCGAAAAGAGCTTTGGGCTCAAAAAAGCTGGTGAGTTTGCGATGACCCTCGACCTTGGGCCAGAAACATGCTTGTGCCCTTTTCTGTTATTAACTGCACTTGCACTTTTGCGATGCAGATGTCTGCCCCCTTACCGCCGAGCATCGGGCGAACGCCATCCTGGGGCCGGAGTCCCCAAAAGAGACGAACGACATCGCATCTCGCCTTGGCGGTGCCCGAGACAACCGAGTCTTCCGCTTCTTCAAAGTAGAAGCGCCTGTTCGCGAAGCTGTGTCTGCTCGCCTCGAACAGGCTGAAAAACGGCGCAGGAACCAAGGGAAGCGCGCCCCGACGGAGCCACACGCTACCGCTCGCGCCGAAGTCAAAAAACGCCGATTGACTTCGCGACCCAAGGCGCCCTCCGGCCGGAAGACTTCGTCCATCCCGGATCTGCTGCTGAATATGGATGAGGAGAAAGACAGCTCCCCAGATCCTGTCGAGGGCGATGCCGGCGACGCCGGGTCGAAGAGCAAAGCTAGCCCAGGCACTGCCGAAGACGTGGTCACTTCCCCTCGCGGCCCAGCCCCGCGCCCTACTCCGGCAACTTCGCCGGTGACTTCGCCTCAAGATCTCCCAGAGGCCGCCATCCTGGAAGCTCCCAAAGACAACGCGCCACTTAAGCCTGTGAGCCGCCTGCCATATCAGATTGAATACAGCGATATGGAGGCCGAGAGCGATGAGGAGACTCCCGAAGTCGATGTCGTCTCTTCGACTCCCCAGGCTCAAGCTGAGAAAGAGACTGTTGATCTGAGCCCGATGAAGCCTGTGGCTGGCCCCAGCGGTGGTTCTGCCAGAGGTTCCGAGGAGAAGAAGTCCTCTTCCAGCGAAAGCAGCGCTGGCACCGCTTCGGGCGCCAGCCCAGTGAGCAGCAGCAGTGCGTACTTTGTGTGCACTGACGATGTCCAGGACGTGGCTAGCCGCATGAATCTTCCTGATGCAGTCCAGCTCTGGGGTGGGCAAAAACGCGGAGTGCTCAAGTTTGAGAGCGGTCGCCGCGAGAGACACCTGCTCGAGAAGATGGGAAGCCACTTCTGCGCGCCGATTATGGAAATGGACTTACAGAGCCTCGGAGTGGACCATGCCCTGAACTGTGCGAAGGACCTTGCTCTGAAGTCCCTTATCGCCAGCCGCGTTGCACAACGTGCTTATCATGCAGAGAAGAAGTCATTGGAGCTCGAAAGCATGAGCAACAGCGGGGCCCTGAGCAAAGAGATCGAAGTGGTCAAACGCCTTCAAGCTGAGAAGGAGGCCCTTAGCAAGTCCCTGAACGAAGAGAGAGCAAAGACGGCCAAGCTACAAAAGGACTTCGATGTGCTCTATAAGCATGCTGAAGAGCTGACAGAGCGCAACGAGGCTCTTGCTGTTGAGCGTACCGCCTATGACACAGCGATCAGAAACGCGAAGACGCATCAGGATCGCGCGAAGGTCTTGGAGGAGGAAGCCAGTGTTGCCCAAGAAAAGCTTCGCGACCTCACGTCGGAGGTTCGCTCAGGGCTGGCCTTTGTTAAAGAACAATTCGACCTCACGCTCCAGAGCTTCGGGGTACTTGGGCTTGCCCAGCCCCTTGACGTGCAAACCACGACGCTGGAGGAAATCTTCGCCTGGCTTGGCGCTTGTGCGCGCGAAATGGACGGGGCTGGCCGTGCCTTCGGTGAGCTTGGTGCCGTTGTCGCTGCCCGCACCCTCGCAATGAGCGTATGCCAACTTCTTCGGGAGCCGGACACGTCAGCGGGGCAGGCGGAGCCTTTCCTGACCAAGAGCGACCTTCGCCGTCTTCGCCAAGCGGATTTCCCCTGGCCTTTGGAGCTGAACCCGGAACAACTTCCTGTCCTGGCGAAGAACATTGCCAAGAACTTCATCTCCGGCTTCTTCCACCGGGTTGGGTACCGCTTCGCCGTCGCCGAGGGCGAACGACTTGCCGAACAGGTGCTTTCGAGCCCCCTTTCCCTTTTGTCCACTCGTTTAATTACTTTGCAACGTGACTAACCCGTTTGACTTCTTCTCAGCGTCGCGCTCGCCTGGCTTCTGAAGCTGCGAAGCGCCTTGCGGATGAAGGCATCGAGATTGCAGAACCTAGATCTTCGCGTCCTGCTGGGTCAACCGAAGCTCCGCCCACCTCTGCTCCTGCTGGTGACAACCGCGAAGACCGTCATTCGACCGACGCTCCGGAGGTGTGAGGCGTGTAGTTAGCTGCTCCTTGTGGAGAAGCTTTTGGCTTATCAGCCCCTATTGTAAAGACTGATATTTTTGTGGTGACTGCGCAGGTCCCACTGCCGGAGCCTGCGCAGATGACCGAAGGTGTAACTCCCTTAACAATGTGCTTTGGTGACTTTTTCGTTTCGGGATCCCTCTGGGAGAAATTTACTCTTCGCTTCCCGCGCGTTTCATTTGCAAGTTTTTGGAACTCGAAACTTAAAACTTACGTGAGACGCAATCATGCGGCGAAGCGAAAATTTGCTGAGTTGCATTTGAGAGCCACGCTCGAAGCTACCGTTTCTGAGTTCGAGGTTGTGAAGACTGAGGAACCGGATAGTTATGAATTCCCGGAATATCAATACCTTCGCCCTTCTTCGCGCCCCCTTACCATGTCTCTGCTTCCCCGGTCTAAGTAATGGCCGGTTCTTCACAGGGCGGAGTGGGACCGAAGACTGGCGTGCCCCGGGAATTCCTTCCGAAGATGTGCTTCGAATGATGGCCAACAACATCCTTGACGAAGTTGTAACCAATTTGATTGATGAGATATCTCATCGTGTAATTCCGTGATTGTAAACTTTGAATAAAGCTTGTAACACACTTGACTGAATGCGAAGTGTTTTGTCATAGCTCTTAGATACTGCAAACTCCTGCGTTTACATTTTCAAAGGCTCGCATCCCATGTCTTCGTTTCTCGAATTTTACGGGTAAGGCTTTGCCCTTCCGAGCGCTTTGGCGTGCGCGCCGCGCCGCCCTTCGAGCTTAACTGCTGCGAAGGTTCGCAGAGCGGTGTCTCGCTCGCTTCGCCTTTTCTGGCTTGCCACCGCTGTTTTTGCGCAGCGTTTATTGTATTACTTCGCGCATATCCGCTTCGAAGACGCACTGGCCTTTCACCGCACGATTTTACTGAGGTGGCCAACCTCTTGGCGTTTCTGCCATATACTGCTTGTCTTGCCAAGCACCGTTGTCTCGAGATTCGATAAGTGAGGGATGATGAAACGCTCCGAAGATGCCGCTTCATCAGCCCCTCACTTACCTCGGCACGAGACCAAATTATCCTCGAAGTTAACCCCTCGCGAAGGCGAGAGTTTTAACATCGAGCCACACCTCCGTTTCTGGGGGTACATTGTTTATATTTCACAATGAGATTACAAAAAGGTGCCGCCTCGTTAAAAACCTTACGCTTCCGGGCACTGCGAAGTGACCCCGAAGTTCCCCCTGTAAGGAAAAGAGTACGGCACCGAAGTACAAAAGATTCATAAAATTCATGAAGAAGAAAGAGAAAAAACAAGCGGACTCGTGACTGAGTCCGATTAAACGAAGTACTTCTTCAGCCTGTCTTTGTTCCAAGTGAACGGCTCTGCAGTGCCGTCCAACTTTTGCAATGTGAACGCCGCTGGCCTATCAGTTTGCGAAGTCAAGAAAGGACCTTCCCACTTCGGCTCAAACTTTCCGGCGGCCTCCGATCTTTCGCAACACCATATCTCCCGTGGAAATGTCTTTGTATCTGAGACGCTTGTTTTTCCATCTCCGGGTTTCATCTTGATACTCATCGATGTTCTGGGCCGCTTGCAGCCTGATTGCTTCGACCGTATCCTTCGTGACTTTCTCATCTTCGATATCTTGCGGGGCGAATGATCTGAATGATTGCAGTTTCAGCTCCTCTGGCATCATTGCCTCTTCGCCGTAGAGTAGCCTAAACGGCGTGAACTTCGTTGCGCGTGAAACAGAAGTGTTGTGGGCCCATATCACCCTCGGCAACTCTTCGGCCCACTTGCCTCGTGGCTGATCTGTGATATTCTTCTTGACACCAGCAAAGATGATGCCATTTGCCTTTTCGACAGCTCCATTGGACTGGGGGTGATACACCGAAGCGAAACAGAGCTTAGTGCCGATTTGAAAACAGAACCTTCGAAAGCCTGCGCTATCGAACTGCTTCCCGTTGTCCACTGTCAACTCCCTGGGCACACCAAAGCGGCACACAATGTTCTGCCAGAAAAACTTCATTATGACAGCCGAAGTTATGCGCTGAACAGGCTTCAATTCTATCCACTTCGAGAAATACTCCACAGCCACAAGGGCGAATTTGTAATTTCCAGGAGCCGGGGGCAGTGGACCGACAATGTCCAAGCCCCATCGCGCCAGAGGCCAAATAGGAGGTATGAGCTGAACTTCGTGAGCAATACTTCGACTGATAGGGGCATGAAGCTGGCAACTGTTGCATTTTCTGAGAGTGTCTTCCGCATCTGCTAGTGCCGTTGGCCAGTAGAAACCTTGCCTGAAGGCTTTAGCAACAAGTTTCCTGGTTCCCATATGCGAAGAGCACATGCCGCCGTGGATGTCTTCGAGCAGCTGCACCCCTTCTTCCTTGGAGATGCATTTCAGCAGCGGTGAACATACACCCCTCTTGTACAAACCTCCTTCGATCAAAAGATAATTTCGTGCCCGATGTTTCAACCTACTCCGATCTTTCTGATCTTCGGGTTCGACATAGCCCTTGAGGAAAGCTATAATCGAAGACCTCCAGTCTTCGCTGGAGATGGCATTAATGTACTTCGCCGGAGCCTCGTCGTTGTCAATGGACTTATGGTGCAAGACTTCGTAAAACACGTCAGGCGGTCTCTGAGTTTTTTGAGCTGCCGCTTTCGCCAAAGCATCTGCCTCGCCGTTCAAGCTTCTGTGAATTGACTTCACCGTGAACCCCAAGAAGTATTTCTCCATTGCTCTTACTGCCCCAAGGTACCTTATCATTTCCGGGTCCCTGGCTTTGTTGCTCTTCGCAATGTGACCCTGAATGAGATCAGAGTCAGTTTTGATTATCAACCTTCGTGTGCCTAGAGCTCTTGCTTTTCTGAGTGCCAGCAATAGCCCCTCATATTCTGCCACATTGTTTGTCACTGCCTCAAAATTCAGCCGCACTGCGTACCGAAGCTTGATGCCCGACGGCGAAGTTAAAATTGCCGAAGCTCCGGCCCCGTCAGAACAATATGCTCCATCGCAATGAACCTCCCAATGATCCACCGCAACTTCATGATCCTCCTCCGCCTTTGGCGTCCAATCCGCTACGAAGTCTGCCAACACCTGCGACTTTATAGCCTTCCTGGAGACGAAATTGACGACGTACTCCGCGATCTCAGCGGACCATTTCGCTATACGTCCCGAAGCTTCTTTGTTTTCGAAGACATTACGCAACGGGAACGAAGTGGGCACGGTGATGCTGTGGCTCTGAAAGTAGTGGCGAAGCTTCCGAGAGGCCATGACAACTGCGTAAGCCATTTTCTCCACTTCGGAGTAAAATTTCTTCGCCCCCGACAGAGCTTCCGACACGAAGTAGATAGGTGCTTGAAAGCTCTGGCCATTCTTAAGCCGCTCCTCGACTAACACGGCACTGAGAGCCGAATCTGACGCGGCGATGTACAGGAGTAGATCAGCCTTCGGAGTAGGACTAGTCAGTACCGCCGTGTGCTCAATATAGTTCTTCAAGTCTTCGAAGGCCTGCTGTTGCTCTGGCCCCCAGAAGAATGTCGAAGTGACTCTTAGTGCTTCAAAGAATGGGAGACTCCGCTCTGCTGATTTGGAAATGAAACGTCCCAGAGAGGCCAGTCTGCCCGTCAATTTTTGCAGATCTTTCTTCGATCTCGGCGGCTTCATATTTCTGAGTGCCATAATCTTCTCCGGGTTAGCCTGAATCCCAGTCTTCGAAATCATGCAACCCAACAACTTGCCTGCAGAAACTCCGAAGACACACTTCTCCGGATTAAGCCGCAAGCCAAATCTCCTCAAGTTGGCGAAGGTTTCTGAAAGATCCTTGACGTGATCTTCGGCCTTCCTGCTTCGCACCACCACATCGTCAACGTAAGCGGATACGTTGGTATCAAATTGCCCCCCAAGCACAGTTCTAATCATTCTGTTGAAAGTGGGCCCTGCATTCTTCAAGCCCTCTGGCATGCGAACGAAGCAGTGCAGACCGAAGGGAGTGGTGAAGCTTGTCTTCTCTTCGTCCGCCCGCTTCATCCAGACTTGATGATACCCCGAGAAACAATCCAGCAAAGAGATCAACTCACAACCCGCAGCGGAGTCAACCAGAGCGTCGATCCTCGGCAGTGGATAATCATCCTTCGGGCATGCCCTGTTGAGGTCTGTGAAGTCGATACTCATGCGCCAACTTCCATTCTTTTTTGGCACCATTACAATGTTTGCCAACCACTTCGGATACTTTACTTCGCGTATAACTCGTGCGTCCAACAATTTCTGCACTTCGGCTTCTGCCGCTTTCCTCCGCTCTTCGGATAGGACCCGAAGCTTCTGTTTCCTGGGCCTTGCCCTCGGATCCACGTTGAGCTCATGTTCAATGACGTCCCTCGGGACTCCTGTGAGATCCCTCTTCGACCAGGCGAAGACATCCTGGTTCTACACCAAGCAAGCCAGCAATTCTGCCTGGCGAGACTGGTCCAATTCTGCACCAATGCACACCACCGCTCCCGAAGTAGCGCCCGGCAGCGGGATCTTCTTTATATCACCCTGAGGCTGGACCCGGCCAACCTCCTCCTTTGCCTCCGCGGAGTCACCGGGAGCTGTGTCTTCGATAACATGAATAGGTTTTTGCAAAACTGCCGTATTTCGCTCCCTCCTGCGAGCATCCTCCTGATCCCCGAATACCGAGACCACTCCTCCCAAAGTTGGTATCTTCATGCAAAGATAAGCGCTGTGAATGACAGCTGAGAATTTGTTGATTATGCCCCTGCCGAAGATAGCTGTGTAAGGGTACGGGATGTCCACTATATCGAAGTTTATGACCTCCGCCCGGGTCTGGTGACCTTCGCCAAATGTGACATTGATGTCCATCTTTCCGATTGCTTCGATTCTCCGCCCCCCAAAACCGAACAAGGGAGTTTCGGAGGGCGACAGACTTCGCTCCTCGAATCCCATCTGCAAGAATGCTCTGCGGAAGATTATGTCCGCGGAGCTTCCACTGTCAACCAGAATGCCTCTGAGATCCATGCCATATAAATGCTTCTCATTTTTGCCCACGATTGCCCTTATAACCATCAGGTCCTCATGAGGGTAGTGCTTAAGGCGCAGGTCCTGCTCTGTGAAGGTGATGGGTACATGGGACCATTCGCTGTGAAAGACAGTGCCTTCGGACACATGATTCACATAGCGCAGATGCTCACGCTTCTGCATCTTCGAGAGAAAAGCTGTGTCTCCTGATCCTCCTGTGATGGTTCACAACATTTACTCTTTGTTGCGAGGACTCCGCCCGTTCCTCCCTGTCTTCGGCCCTTCTCTCTTCTCTTGGGCGCTCGGAGGAACGTCTGGGCAGCTCGATACCTTGAGACTGCGCTGTGCCCCCCCACGGCACCGGGTAATACGGTGGGTGCGGCTGCGCGAAGACCGGCGGCGGTGGAGGCGGCGGGAGCGTAGGCACGTAGCTGCTAGCCACGTAAGATTGGCCCTGCAGCCAATAATTCGCCGGCCTGTACTGAGTAGAGTCGATGTTCGCCGAAGTGTAGCTCACAACCCTCATCGGCTGATGCTTTTTCCGCTCCTCTTCCTCTGCCATCCGCCTCTTCGTCTCCATCGCATCAGGACATTCCGCAGTGAAATGACCCTGATCCCTTCCATGAAAGAAACAGTAAGGCGTTTTCCCCTCGCCCTCCTTCTTCTGGCCTCTTCCTGGACCCTTGCCGCGTCCACCTCGACCTCCGCGACCTCCGCGGTCTGATCCTCCTCCTCTTCCGGAGCCCCCCGCGGCCGAGTCCGACGCTGTTCCCCCCTGCGACTGCTGGCTTTGCCGCGGAGGTTCACCTGCGACGCTGTTAACAGCGCGGCCCTTGCCCGGGAAGTCTCCCTTTCCCGAGGGCTGCTGCTTCTGTTCTTCCCACTGGCCCTGCGGCCAGAACTTCTTGCTCTTCTTCCCCTGATTCTGGTCTTCGAGCCGCCTGCGCCGACCCCGATCCGACCTGCAGTATGTCTGCATGATCTCGAAGAGCTCTCTCTCCGACCGAGGCCGACACCTGTCCAGGAATTCCGCGCATGCCCCCATTCTGAGGCCCCTGATCGATGCGTCGATGACGGTGTCTTCGCATACGTTCGGTGCCCTCGAGCGAAGCTGAACGAAGCGCTTCATGTATTCCTGGAGCGTCTCCTTGTCACCTTGACAGCAGGAGTGAAGATCTCCCGCTGTCAGCTCCTCCGGCTGAAAACCTTGGAAGTTCTCGTATAACTTATCACGTAGCTCCTCCCAGGCGTATATCTTCCCCCGAGGCAAACTCGCGTACCACTGCTGCGCCGGTCCCTTGATTGCCATAATGAAAGCCTTCGCCCTGACTGTGTCATCGCCCCCGGCTGCCAAAATGGCTGTTTCATACCTCAGCAGAAACTCCCTGGGGTCAGACTGCCCATCATACTCTGGCATAGAGGCTGGCAACCTAAACTTCGCGGGCCACGGCGTGTGTTCCAACTGAACGGAGAGCGGAGTGGTTGGCAAAGGCATCCTGCACGACCTTCGCGGCTCCGGGACGAACCTTGTTGGCCTGGGTCCCAGGTCCCCTTTCGCTACTTCCTCGACGTCTGACTCCGCACCGCCCTCACCGCAGTGCTCCACAAGTTGCGGCGAAGCGGCCGGCGGGCGAAGGGTTGCTATCTGGTCCTGCAGCTTCTTGTTCTCCTCCGCGAGTTGAGCCAGGGTGACTAACAACTGCGGGTCTTCCTTTCGGTGGTGCGCGTCCTCGCGCAAACACTGCATGTGCTCCAGCTGCTCCCTCCTCTTGGCCACCTCCTGCCTCAACAAGTCGAGGCGAAGGTTGTCTTCGCGCTGCTTCTTCGCCGCTTCCTCCTCGGCCTGGGGGTCGGCCCCCTTGGCGACCGCAGCCGCCGTCTTCGAGCGAGTCTGCGCCTGCGAGGACGAAGGTTTACTTGCATTGTACTTTTGCAACAGCAAACCTTCGACCCTACGCAGCGCCAGTATGTCTTCTTCGGGAATTCCTGCCTCCAGGAGACCCACTTCGAGGTCCCCGGTGGCCAGGTCTTCGAGTGACGGCTCTTCGCCCGGCGGACCTCGCGGTATCTGCGAGTTCGCCGTGGTCAGAGCTTGCTACGGATCATCGGGCGGCTTTTGTGTAGTGGCTTTTGACTTTTTGCTGTTCGGCATGGTGGTACTTCGGAACGAACCACGGACGGCGCCAAACTGTTGGGTGTAACTTCCCACACAGTAGGGAAAACAAACACTTCCCTAAGTCCTAGGAAAGCAACACGACAAACAACAAGTGCTTTTTGTCTCCCAAAAATCTGATCCCGTATCACGAGCCGGTGCTCTTATTTATAGAGAACATATTACAAAGTTTGATTACAATCGTACCCTTGTACAAGGTGTCTTTGGTCCTTGATTACAATAATGCCCCTGTGGGCCATACCAAAGTTACCCCTACTTGGGTCTTTTCCAGTCGCGGGCCCACTCGAAGTCCGTACGACTCCTTCATGGCCCCACAATGCTTCGGTGCCTCCGCACACTTCGCGCCTCCCGAAGTCCTTGGAGTGGCTTCGCCCGACTTCGCCCATTAATCGGAGTCGCCCAGCATCAGCCGGGACGACGCCGTGGCCCACGTCAAGACCGAAGTCGCCCGAAGTCCCGTCATCCTGCAAGCACTTCGGTAAGAACTTGGTCAGCCAAAAACATGTTCACGTCCGGAGGTTGCGCTGGGCGAATCTTCCCCAACAATTCCTTCTATAGAAGAAACAAAAATTAATGTATTATACTCCCTTCATTCTAAAATGTAGTTCACTATTGATTTTTTATACATATTTGATCATTCGTCTTATTAAAAAATTGCACTAGTGTCATTTATTTCATTATTATTATACTTGTTTTTATTATCATTGGTACTTTAAATATGACTCTCATTTCTATTTATTTGTACTAATTTTTTAATAAGACGGATAGTCAAAATTATATTTTAAAAATCAAAAGTGAATACAATTTAGAACAGAGAAAATAGTAGACTTTGATCTGTTGCCTTCAAATCCGACTCGGCCCTCGTTAACCCGACTCGGACCCGTTCTATCAGGTACACAGACACGTACATCTCCGAAGTGCACACGCGGGAAATCACCAAATTTCAGACGTACTACATCGAAGAACCTCCACCAGAAATTATCGGCCCCGCCGGCCGATCACCGGCCACGATGTCGAAGCAACGCCGTCGCCGTGGAGCTCCTCAACAACTGCCCAAGTCTTCCACGGGGACCACAACGCACACGGAGGCTCTGCCCCCGCCGGTGGACCACCGCTCCTACGCCGGCGTGCGTGAGTCCGGGGGGCTCCCGGTGTCGTGCGTCCACGATGGCGGCGCCCTCTTCGGCGAAGCGGCGCTCAGCGAGGCGCTCATGCAGAGGATCTGCGGGCACTACGACGCCGCCATCAAGCTCCTCCCGGTCGCCGAGCACCCCGAGTTCGTGGCGTGCCTCAACACCGGCGGCGCGCCCTGCGTCGGCCTCCTAGAGCCCCGCTCCAACATCGTCGTCAACGCCGTCGTCGACCACGGCAGGCGTCAGAGACGCAGCCGCCGCAAGCGCGCGGCGGCGCCCTACGACGACGACGCCAGAAAGGACGCGGCGGCGGCTGCTGCCTTGGGCGATCCGACGCGGTGGCTTGACCCGGCGCGGCGGTCTGTGAACGCTCTAGTGTTTTTCCTCTAGTACTACTTCCGCTACCTCTCGCGGCCGCAGTCGCTGGGGTACCTGTACCTCGCCGACGCCGACCTGGTGGTCGCCTTGGGGCTCGTCGAGACGGACCTCGCCAACGGCAGCGGCAGCTGCAGCCACTTCACGTTCCACTCGCCCCGCACCGCGTGGAGGGCGAGAGGAGCTCTATATAACGCCGTGCTGGAGACGCGGCAGGACCGCCTGACCGACGCCTCCATCTCCGCGTTCGTCAACCGGAGCTTCGACGGCGGCGTGGCATGCAGGTTCCAGCCCGACTTGGGCAAGCACCCCATCGCCGCTGAGTCCCTGCCCGACCTGTTCCAGTTCCTGACAGGAGACACGGACACCGACGAGGAAGACTACGGCGAGCCCCGCAGACGCAAGAAAGAGATCAGGCCGCCCATCACGGTGTGGGACCTCCGCCGCCGCAAGTACGGCCTCGACCGTGTCGTGGTCTCGCCGCCGCTCACCTGCGTCCGGATGCCGAAGCCGATGCAGGGGGAAGACGACGAAGCTTCCTCCTGCGCGTACGAAGAAACTCTGAGGAACATCCTCCTCGACGCCATCCACCTCTGCTATCTGCAGGCCTTCGCTAGCCTGGCCGACCCGGCCGTGGTTGGCGCCATGCATATCCCCATCGCCAGATCCGGCTTCTGCTTCGGCCCTCTCGACGATCCCGTCGACAACATCCTCGTCAACGCCGTCTGGTTCAAGACCGCCTACCCGTCCCAGTCGCCGCCGCCGGCGGCGGCCGACGACAAGCTGCGGCTGCTAGTCTGCAACAAGAGGCTCGCCGTCCTCGGCACGCGCTCGCTTGACGCCGCCATCGCCTACCTCTGCGCGAGGTTCGGCACCGTGTCCCGCCACGACGCCACGCTGCTCCTCTACCGCGCCGGGGGCTGCGACGTCGCGCGCGCCTGAAAGAGATCGATGCTCGTGATAGCCTAAGAGGGGGAGGGAGTGAATTAGGCTTTCTAAAACTTTGGCCTACCACATGAAAGCTAATTGCACAAAAGTAAACTACGACATGCTACCTAGATGTGCAACTTAGGTTTTCTTCTAGTGTTTGCACCCAGCTAATTGCACAAAAGTAAACTACGACATGCTACCTAGATGTGCAACTAAGGTTTTCTTCTAGTGTTTGCACCCACCCAAAGAGTTTTGCAACCTAGAGCCAATCCTATCAAGATACTACTCTAGAAAGGTAAAGTCACACAAATTGCAAGTATGAAATGCGGAAGCTTAAGGGTTAGAGAGATGCAAACTTGACACGAAGATTTATCCCGTGGTTCGGCTTACGCCTACTCCACGTTGGAGCTCCACAAAGGATATGCTCCCGGTCGCCAAGTCTTGATTCCCGGTCAAGGACTTGAGCTTGCCACAAAGGCTTCTCAAGAGGGATGATGAGCAAGTCACCAAGACCTTGCTCTCATCAACCTACTCTCTCGGAGATCTTGACGCCGCCTCCACTACGGAGCTTCTCCACCAAGGAAGGGGTCTCCTCTTCCCCCACACAAAGTCATCGTCGCCGCTCCACACCAAGCCGGAGGGTCGAAGACTTGCCGGCGAGTCACCAAGACTCCAAGGGGCCAGCACACTAAGATTACAAGTGTTGGTTCACACCAGAACCAAGCACAAGGCTCAACACCTTGCAATTCACTCACTAGGCCTATCCTAGCTCTCTTACTCACTATGGATGATCTATGTAGCACAAATGGTGGCTTGGATGTCTTGTAGGTGTAGGTGAACTTCTCTGGACTCCAGCAACCTCAAATGACCGAATGGGGTGGGTATTTATAGCCCAAGGGGCTCAACTACCCGTTACCCAAATTCTGCACAAAAGCTGTGAGCGCCGTATAATACGCCGTGTGCAGAAACCCCACCGGCGTATAATACGCCGCATGCTTTTCCAACGGTCAAATGCCTTTTCCAACGGCTATCTGTGCACGCCGTATGCTTTTCCAACTTGTACGCTGTTACCGGCGTATCATACGCCGTGCCTCTTCTTCTTCCTCCACTTGACATCGCCACTGAGTAACTTGAACGCCGTTACTCCGCCGAGGTCGCCGTATAGTACGCCGTGTAGAAACTTGACGACCCTGACTTGATCTTGATCAACCCATGTACGCCGTATGATCCGCCCCGGATACAAACAGTGCCGGCGTATCATACGCCGTAGGCTTCTTTCAGGTTCCTTGGCACGCCGTAGACTTTTGGGATTGTACGCCGCGGCCGCCGTAATGTACGCCGTGTGGAATATTCCTTTTTGGCTTAATCTGCTTCCACACGCCGTAGCCTCTTTGATTGCACGCCGTTGCCGGCGTTTCATACGCCGTTTGCTTAACTCTGCAGGCTTTGGAATCATTCTTTGGGGTGTAATTTCCTAAGTATGACACTTAACAAACACATTAGTCCCAAAGACTATGTTGTCATTCAATCACCAAAATCACAATATAAATGGCACAAGGGCCATTTTCGTTACAATCTCCCCCTTTTTGGTGATTGATGACAACACAGTCAAAGCAAGTATGAAATATGCGAAAATTGACCAAGTTTGAGCTCTTACACTTGCTTGAATGATTACCACTCTTTTCATTGGATTAGAGAGCCATCTCCCCCATATAGTTTGAAGTAGCACCATGGGTGTGGCCTCCCCCTAAGTCCAATATCTCCTTCATGACTTCTCCCCCTACATGTATCCTCCCCCTTTCTCATGGCTTCTCCCCCTATCTCATGAGGTCTTGTACATTAAGCTTGCTTTGATCCCAAACTTCTCCCCCTTTGGAATCAAATCACCTAAAAGGACCTATCAAAAACATCATATCTCATAGAGGAGGTTAGTAGCCTAGGGAGTTAGTCAAGTATCACTTAAAAGTAAATAACAAGAAAGAACAAGTGTGATACTTAACCAAATGAGAATGTATGAGNAATGTATGAGCACATAGCCTATGAACTTAGATATGGAGATCATAAACTCGATAGGCCAAGGCTCAATTATGCATGAAAGCACAAGTTTTCTATAATCATACACATAGAGTTGTAAGATCACATTATGAGTGAAGCACATTCTCTAAGTATGATATGGCACGGCATATGGAGACAATAAGAATAGGCTTGATAAACAAGTTAGTCTCCAAAATCACAATCCATAAGCTAAGCTCCCCCTAAATGTGTGCATTTAGTGTTTGAATCACTATCAAGTGTATGCACATTGTTTTGAACAACAAATGGGAAGATAAGCTTATAGCTTGTGGTCATGGTACTCAATTCATACCTTGTGAAGCTCATGTACCATGAAAGTGACCAAGTGTAGAAAACCTACACAACTTTGTAAACCATGTAAGTTGCTCATGGGTTAGAGTGCATGGCACAAGCAACTTACCATATGATAGTAACACTAGAATTTGCAATAGATACCACATGAATGCATTAGATATGAAGGGTAGCACATGCAAATCTAGCAAGGTAAATAGGCAAAGAATTTGAATTGTATTACCATTACCTCTTTTACCTTAGTGTGGGGGATTTGGGTACATGATATCCAATCTTGCAAGCTTGGCTTTCTTGATGTGATCTTTCTCCTCTTCTTGTGAGCCAAGCTTCCAAACCCCCCAAAGCCAATCTTGGGCTTCAAGTATCCTTTGGAACCCAAACCTTTTAGGGCCCCTTCATGTTGGTGATGACTTTCTTGGGCACCCAAATGGGTAGGTTCCATCCCCATTCCTTCATCTTGGGCTTCCCAACCGTACTAGCAACAACCTTGCCATTAGCATTCTTTTTAAGGACATAGGTGTTGGCTTTTACCTTGTTCTTGCGGTTGGGCTTGGTGTAGATGAGGGAGCTCTTGATGGTGGTTTTGGCCTTCTTCTTCTCACTCTTGGGCGTCCCCTTGACAAGTGGGTATTGATAGAACTTGTGGCCTTCCTTGAAGCACTTGAAGCAAGTCACGGTTTCACCCTTCTCAAGCTTGTTCACCATGTCATCACGGTTATCTTGAGGAGGTTGGACATTGCTTCCAATGCTCTTGCCCTTCAAGTTTGCCAAGCTTTGCCTAAGACTCTCCAATTCTTGCTTAAGCTCTTCATTCTCCTTGGCAATGAGATCATCTAGAGTTTCTACAACAATTTTCTCAAAGCATTTCTCATTGCAAGGGGGTGAGCAAGATTCATCAATTAAATCAATGCAAGAAGTAGAGGCATCAACCTTGGAGATAGGAATATCACAAGAAATTGATTTCTCCAATTTTAACAAAGAGTCCTTAGATTAATTGTTAAGGCTCTCAATTTTGAGTTCTTCATGCTCCTTGCTAAGCAATTGATATTTGCCTAATAAATTGTCAAAATTTGAGCAAAGGAGAGCATTAAGATCATTGAGAGCCTTATTTTCTTTGGTTAATTTCTTAAGGCCCTTTTGTTGTTCATGAATCAAGGTGAGAAGTTTAGCGGGGGATTCATCATCGGAATCGGAATCGGAATCGGAGTCATCACTTACATCGCTTTCCATACCTTTGCCCATGAGGCATAAGTGTGATGATGGAGAGGAGCTCTTGTTATTGAGTGTATCATCACTCACCCATTCTCCGAATGTGGTGAAGGCTTTATGCTTGGGCTCCTTCTCCTTCTTCTCCTTCCTCTTCTTCTCATATTTGATCTTCTTGATCATCATGTGTTGATGATGCTTCCCATCCTTGACGTGGACCTATGTACCCCATTGAGTTGATCTTCTCCATGCTCTTGATCAACTTCTTAACTTGTCTTTGGAGCTCGGGGGACATCTCATCACCATCACTTTCACTTGAGGAGGCATCTTCTTTTTCTTCTTCTTCTTCTTCTTCTTCTTCCTCACTTGAGCTCTCCTCCTTCTTCTTGCTCTTCTTCTTCTCTTGGTTGCTCGCAAGAGCAATGCTTGGAGTAGGTGAAGAAGATCTTGGCTTTGGCTTGATTCCATTGCGAAGCTCAAAAGCCATCACCTTGTTGAGGACTTGATTTGGTGTGCTCTTGGAGAGGTCTTTCTCGTCGAGAATAGCAATCATCAAATCATAGTCCGGCTTGCGAAGGCTATGGAGCAACAACCGAATGATGCCCATGTCGTCGATGTTGTTGACACCTAAAGAATTTATCTCATTCACAAGCATGGTTAGGCGTGAGTACATTTGTTCAGCATCCTCATGCCCAAGTTGCTTAAAGTTGTTTAGCTTATCCTTGAGAACATGATATCTTTCATTTGCCACATCCTTTGTGCCCTCATGGTTCTCAAGGATAGCGGTCCACAACTCATGAGCATCTTTGCAAGTGAATACACGATTGAAGATATCATTACTAAGAGAAGATAACAAAATGCTCCTAGCTGTAGAATCATATTGCATTTCGCCTTTGGAGTCACTTTTTCTACCTTCACTAGTCACACGCCAAACATCAAGCCCCTTTGCTTGAAGGAAAGCTTCCATGAGCACTTTCCATCTTTGAAACCCCGTGCCATCAAAACGTGGAGCTGATCCTAAGAAATCCATCCTCTCCCCAATGAGCTAACTCACTAGGCGGTGAAGCCTAACCGATCAAATGAGCCGGTTTCACAAATTGCCAATTGAATGGGCGTTTTCTTGTGAAAGATGTGAGTCCTGGCTCTGATACCACTTGAAAGAGATCGATGCTCGTGATAGCCTAAGAGGGGGAGGGGGTGAATTAGGCTTTCTAAAAACTTAGCCTACCACATGAAAGCTAATTGCACAAAAGTA
>CM014272.1:10406284-10423279 GCA_004135705.1 Alloteropsis semialata
TCTAGATGTGCAACTAAGGTTTTCTTCTAGTGTTTGCACCCACCCAAAGAGTTTTGCAACCTAGAGCCAATCCTATCAAGATACTACTCTAGAAAGGTAAAGTCACACAAATTGCAAGTATGAAATGCGGAAGCTTAAGGGTTAGAGAGATGCAAACTTGACACGAAGATTTATCCCGTGGTTCGGCTTACGCCTACTCCACGTTGGAGCTCCACAAAGGATATGCTCCCGGTCGCCAAGTCTTGCTTCCCGGTCAAGGCCTTGAGCTCGCCACAAAGGCTTCTCAAGAGGGATGATGAGCAAGTCACCAAGACCTTGCTCTCATCAACCTACTCTCTCGGAGATCTTGACGCCGCCTCCACTACGGAGCTTCTCCACCAAGGAAGGGGTCTCCTCTTCCCCCGCACAAAGTCGTCGTCGCCGCTCCACACCGAGCCGGAGGATCGAAGACTTGCCGGCGAGTCACCAAGACTCCAAGGGGCCAGCACACCAAGATTACAAGTGTTGGTTCACACCAGAACCAAGCACAAGGCTCAACACCTTGCAATTTACTCACTAGGCCTATCCTAGCTCTCTTACTCACTATGGATGATCTATGTAGCACAAATGGTGGCTTGGATGTCTTGTAGGTGTAGGTGAACTTCTCTGGACTCCAGCAACCTCAAATGACCGAATGGGGTGGGTATTTATAGCCCAAGGGGCTCAACTACCTGTTACCCAAATTCTGCACAAAAGCTGTGAGCGCCGTATAATACGCCGTGTGCAGAAACCCCACCGGCGTATAATACGCCGCATGCTTTTCCAACGGTCAAATGTCTTTTCCAACGGCTATCTGTGCACGCCGTATGCTTTTCCAACTTGTACGCCGTTACCGGCGTATCATACGCCGTGCCTCTTCTTCTTCCTCCACTTGACATCGCCACTGAGTAACTTGAACGCCGTTACTCCGCCGAGGTCGCCGTATAGTACGCCGTGTAGAAACTTGACGACCCTGACTTGATCTTGATCAACCCATGTACGCCGTATGATCCGCCCCGGATACAAACAGTGCCGGCGTATCATACGCCGTAGGCTTCTTTCAGGTTCCTTGGCACGCCGTAGACTTTTGGGATTGTACGCCGCGGCCGCCGTAATGTACGCCGTGTGGAATATTCCCTTTTGGCTTAATCTGCTTCCACACGCCGTAGCCTCTTTGATTGCACGCCTTTGCCGGCGTTTCATACGCCGTTTGCTTAACTCTGCAGGCTTTGGAATCATTCTTTGGGGTGTAATTTCCTAAGTATGACACTTAACAAACACATTAGTCCCAAAGACTATGTTGTCATTCAATCACCAAAATCACAATATAAATGGCACAAGGGCCATTTTCGTTACAATCTCCCCCTTTTTGGTGATTGATGACAACACAGTCAAAGCAAGTATGAAATATGCGAAAATTGACCAAGTTTGAGCTCTTACACTTGCTTGAATGATTACCACTCTTTTCATTGGATTAGAGAGCCATCTCCCCCATATAGTTTGAAGTAGCACCATGGGTGTGGCCTCCCCCTAAGTCCAATATCTCCTTCATGACTTCTCCCCCTACATGTATCCTCCCCCTTTCTCATGGCTTCTCCCCCTATCTCATGAGGTCTTGTACATTAAGCTTGCTTTGATCCCAAACTTCTCCCCCTTTGGAATCAAATCACCTAAAAGGACCTATCAAAAACATCATATCTCATAGAGGAGGTTAGTAGCCTAGGGAGTTAGTCAAGTATCACTTGAAAGTAAATAACAAGAAAGAACAAGTGTGATACTTAACCAAATGAGAATGTATGAGCACATAGCCTATGAATTTAGATATGGAAATCATAAACTCAATGGGCCAAGGCTCAATTAGGCATGAAAGTACCAAAATTTCTATAATCATACATTAGAGTTGAAAGATCACATTGTGAGTGAAACACATTCTCTATGTATGATATGCATGGCATAAGGAGACAATAAAGAAAAGCTTGATGAACAAGTTAGTCTCCAAAATCACAATCCATAAGCTAAGCTCCCCCTAAGTGTGTGCATTTAGTGTTTGAATCACTATCAAGTATATGCACATTGTTTTGAACAACAAATGGGAAGATAAGCTTATAGCTTGTGGTCATGGTACCAAAATCATACCTTGTGAAGCTCATGTACCATGAAAGTGACCAAGTGTAGAAAACCTACACAACCTTTGTGAACCATGTAAGTTGCTCATGGGTTAGAGTGCATGGCACAAGCAACTTACCATATGATAGTAACACTAGAATTTGCAATAGATACCACATGAATGCATTAGATATGAAGGGTAGCATATGCAAATCTAGCAAGGTAAATAGGCAAAGAATTTGAAATGTATTACCATTACCTCTTTTACCTTAGTGTGGGGGATTTGGGCAAATGATGTCCAATCTTGCAAGCTTGGCTACTTGATGTGATCTTTCTCCTCTTCTTGTGAGCCAAGCCTCCAAATCCCCCGAAGCCAATCTTGGGCTTCAAGTATCCTTTGGAACCCAAACCTTTTGGGGCCCCTTCATGTTGGTGATGACTTCCTTGGGCACCCAAATGGGTCGGTTCCATCCCCATTCCTTCATCTTGGGCTTCCCAACCGTACTAGCAACAACCTTGCCATTAGCATTCTTTTTAAGGACATAGGTGTTGGCTTTTACCTTGTTCTTGCGGTTGGGCTTGGTGTAGATGAGGGAGCTCTTGATGGTGGTTTTGGCCTTCTTCTTCTCACTCTTGGGCGTCCCCTTGACAAGTGGGCATTGATAGAACTTGTGGCCTTCCTTGTAGCACTTGAAGCAAGTCACGGTTTCACCCTTCTCAAGCTTGTTCACCATGTCATCACGGTTATCTTGAGAAGGTTGGACATTGCTCCCAATGCTCTTGCCCTTCAAGTTTGCCAAGCTTTGCCTAAGACTCTCCAATTCTTGCTTGAGCTCTTCATTCTCCTTGGCAATGAGATCATCTAGAGTTTCTACAACAATTTTCTCAAAGCATTTCTCATTGCAAGGGGGTGAGCAAGATTCATCAATTAAATCAATGCAAGAAGTAGAGGCATCAACCTTGGAGATAGGAATATCACAAGAAATAGATTTCTCCAATTTTAACAAAGAGTCCTTAGATTGATTGTTAAGGCTCTCAATTTTAAGTTCCTCAAGCTCCTTGCTAAGCAATTGGTATTTGCCTAATAAATTATCAAAATTTGAAGCAAGGAGTGCATTGAGATCATTAAGAGCCTTATTATCTTTGGTCAATTTCTTAAGGCCTTTTTGTTGTTGATGGATCAAGGTGAGAAGCTTAGCGGAGGAATCATCATCGGAATCGGAATCGGAATCGGAGTCATCACTTACATCGCTTTCCATACCTTTGGCCATGAGGCATAGGTGTGATGATGGAGAGGAGCTCTTGTTGTTGAGTGTATCATCACTCACCCATTCTCCGAATGTGGTGAAGGCTTTATGCTTGGGCTCCTTCTCCTTCTTCTCCTTCCTCTTCTTCTCATATTTGATCTTCTTGATCATCATGTGTTGATGATGCTTCCCATCCTTGACGTGGACCATGTACCCCATTGAGTTGATCTTCTCCATGCTCTTGATCAACTTCTTGACTTGTCTTTGGAGCTCGGGGGACATCTCATCACCATCACTTTCACTTGAGGAGGCTTCTTCTTCTTCTTCTTCTTCTTCTTCTTCTTCTTCTTCTTCTTCTTCTTCTTCTTCTTCTTCTTCTTCTTCTTCTTCGCTTGAGCTCTCCTCCTTCTTTTTGCTCTTCTTCTTCTCTTGGTTGCTCGCAAGAGCAATGCTTGGAGTAGGTGAAGAAGATCTTGGCTTTGGCTTGATTTCATTGTGAAGCTCAAAAGCCATCACCTTGTTGAGGACTTGATTTGGTGTGCTCTTGGAGAGGTCTTTCTCGTAGAGAATGGCAATCATCAAATCATAGTCCGGCTTGCGAAGGCTATGGAGCAACAACCGAATTATGCCCATGTCGTCGATGTTGTTGACACCTAAAGAATTTATCTCATTCACAAGCATGGTTAGGCGTGAGTACATTTGTTCGGCATCCTCATGCTCAAGTTGCTTGAAGTTGTTTAGCTTATCCTTGAGAACATGATATCTTTCATTTGCCACATCCTTTGTGCCCTCATGGTTCTCAAGGATAGCCGTCCACAACTCATGAGCATCTTTGCAAGTGAATACACGATTGAAAATATCATTACTAAGAGAAGATAGTAAGATGCTCCTAGCGGTAGAATCATATTGCATTTCGCCTTTGGAGTCACTTTTTCTACCTTCACTAGTCACACGCCAAACATCAAGCCCCTTTGCTTGAAGGAAAGCTTCCATGAGCACTTTCCATCTTTGAAACCCCGTGCCATCAAAACGTGGAGCTGATCCTAAGAAATCCATCCTCTCCCCAACGAGCTAACTCACTAGGCGGTGAAGCCTAATCGATCAAATGAGCCGGTTTCACAAATTGCCAATTGAATGGGCGTTTTCTTGTGAAAGATGTGAGTCCCGGCTCTGATACCACTTGAAAGAGATCGATGCTCGTGATAGCCTAAGAGGGGGAGGGGGTGAATTAGGCTTTCTAAAACTTTGGCCTACCACATGAAAGCTAATTGCACAAAAGTAAACTACGACATGCTACCTAGATGTGCAACTAAGGTTTTCTTCTAGTATTTACACCCACCCAAAGAGTTTTGCAACCTAGAGCCAATCCTATCAAGATACTACTCTAGAAAGGTAAAGGCACACAATTGCAAGTATGAAATGCGGAAGCTTAAGGGTTAGAGAGATGCAAACTTGACACGAAGATTTATCCCGTGGTTCGGCTTACGCCTACTCCACGTTGGAGCTCCACAAAGGATATGCTCCCGGTCGCCAAGTCTTGCTTCCCGGTCAAGGCCTTGAGCTCGCCACAAAGGCTCCTCAAGAGGATGATGAGCAAGTCACCAAGACCTTGCTCTCATCAACCTACTCTCCCGGAGATCTTGACGCCGCCTCCACTACGGAGCTTCTCCACCAAGGAAGGGGTCTCCTCTTCCCCCGCACAAAGTCGTCGTCGCCGCTCCACACCAAGCCAGAGGGTCGAAGACTTGCCGGCGAGTCACCAAGACTCCAAGGGGCCAGCACACCAAGATTACAAGTGTTGGTTCACACCAGAACCAAGCACAAGGCTCAACACCTTGCAATTCACTCACTAGGCCTATCCTAGCTCTCTTACTCACTATGGATGATCTATGTAGCACAAATGGTGGCTTGGATGTCTTGTAGGTGTAGGTGAACTTCTCTGGACTCCAGCAACCTCAAATGACCGAATGGGGTGGGTATTTATAGCCCAAGGGGCTCAACTACCCGTTACCCAAATTCTGCACAAAAGCTGTGAGCGCCGTATAATACGCCGTGTGCAGAAACCCCACCGGCGTATAATACGCCGCATGCTTTTCCAACGGTCAAATGCCTTTTCCAACGGCTATCTGTGCACGCCGTATGCTTTTCCAACTTGTACGCCGTTACCGGCGTATCATACGCGCTGCCTCTTCTTCCTTGCTTTTCCAACTTGTACGCCGTTACCGGCGTATCATACGCCGTGCCTCTTCTTCTTCCTCCACTTGACATCGCCACTGAGTAACTTGAACGCCGTTACTCCGCCGAGGTCGCCGTATAGTACGCCGTGTAGAAACTTGACGACCCTGACTTGATCTTGATCAACCCATGTACGCCGTATGATCCGCCCCGGATACAAACAGTGCCAGCGTATCATACGCCGTAGGCTTCTTTCAGGTTCCTTGGCACGCCGTAGACTTCTGGGATTGTACGCCGCGGCCGCCGTAATGTACGCCGTGTGGAATATTCCCTTTTGGCTTGATCTACTTCCACACGCCGTAGCCTCTTTGATTGCACGCCGTTGCCGGCGTTTCATACGCCGTTTGCTTAACTCTGCAGGCTTTGGAATCATTCTTTGGGGTGTAATTTCCTAAGTATGACACTTAACAAACACATTAGTCCCAAAGACTATGTTGTCATTCAATCACCAAAATCACAATATAAATGGCACAAGGGCCATTTTTGTTACAGCGCCGGCGAGCTGGCCATGCTCGCCGGCCACGCGCCGTGCGAGGATGACAGAGCCGTGGCCGTTCGCGCCGCGGTCAAGGCCACCGGCCTCCCCGAGGAGGCTGCCATGGCGGACTTCGTCCACAACCTGAGCCCCGAAGCCAAGACACGAATACTGGCGTGGCTGTGGCGTCTGCGGCCCATGCGCATTGCTGACCTCGACGACATTGCCAGGGAGTCCGCCCTGGATTTCCGCTTCCCTCTCGAAGTCGAAGATGACCTTCTTCACCCGGCCGATCATCTGGTGACCAAAAAAGGTCGGAGATTCCTAAAAAATCAGATAAGCATTTACGAGGATAAGCAGCGGTTCATCATGAAAAGGCTGAACAAAATCCTTGACGAGGGGACAGAGGTAAATAACTAAAATCTTCACTCTCTCCATACAAACAAGTGTTGTTTTTCCTAATCAAGTACTATATATCTTGAATTACTAGATGGTTTCACTATCTGAACTGTTCATTCCGTTTTATCTGATCAAACTCGATTCCCCTATTTAGGTCCTTTGCGTGTTCGGTGCAACATTATCCAGGGAAAGCGATGCCGAGACATTCTACCATGTGAATTTTCTGGCTCGTAATGTGGATGAAGCTCAATGGAAGCTTTTCTTTGCACAAATCTGGGACAAACACAAGATTAGATACCATATTAATGACAAACCCAAGAAATCGGTTTTCTTCCCGTTGCTAGGGTCAGCAAAGCTAGACACCTATATGTCAAGAATTGAAGGTACCAATTTGCTAGCGGAGGCCATGTATGCAGGTATGTGATTGATCATCCCCTTTCTTGTGTACACTAACCCAATCCTAAATGTATCACAAATATATAACTCCATTTTACAATCCTCAGTAATGTCCAAAATGTGTCTCTGATATGGTTTTGGAGTTTCATACAGAGTCCTGATATGATTCATATGTCTCTACAGGTCGTTGCATCTATTGCGAGCGGAGCAGGACGACTAAGATTTTTCATCCGAATTATGGGAAGATGTACGCGGGAAATCATGGTATTTTTGGGCGCGCAGTATGTGAAGATGAGGATGACTTAGAGTCAGATTGTGTCTACTTCAATGATCAAAGGGATATCAGAGTTGCTGAGCGGCTAAATGCATGGTAGAGCTTTATGAAATAGAAATAGGGTTTCAAAACAGTATTAAGATAACAATAGTCACAACTTCGAGTTCTTAAAACAAAGACGATGTTCCCTTGTTGACTTTTAAATTAGAAGAGATCCTTAATAGACATTTTGGTTCAGATCCGTTGGATACATCAGCAACTGCACTGTTATTTTACAAATATAAATCATGACAGAAAAAAATAGTTTGTCAATACTATTCTCAAACATAGTAGATATCACTAACAACAATCATGTACTCGACAAACATGATTAATATTTAGTTTACAGACTCGTTATATAATGGTACAAAGCAAAGAAAAAAGTCAATGAGAGTAATACCGTGCCTTGTGCCTCCCTAACATCCTCATCCATAATGATTTTCTCTGTGAGAAGCCAACCATATTAGACAAGCTAAACCGAATTATCGACCTCTTGACCGATCTGACTTAACTCATGAACCCATAGATTATGGGCATGGGTTTGGAATTATAGCACACAGACCCAAAAATCCATGGTTTTTTTTAAACCCGATCAATCTTAGGAAATTTAGCACATATATGTCCATAATACTCCATATATTGCTATTGCTTGTTTGTCAATTGATGTAATATGTAAGTTAGTACGTGACTATATGTTGCTGCTCATCATGCGTTGAAGTGTTGAACATTGAACTTGGTAGTTTAAGAGCTAGATTATGCATTTGTGTCATTAGTCTTGGGACTTATGTGTTGTTGTTGACGTCCAAAAAGTCAGGCGTTGACTCTTGAAAATTAACACTGTGGCCTGGAAGATTTGCTTCACTTCAGTGCAGATCCAAAATCTCGAGGTTCGCGGCGTGCCAGTCAATTTGACCTGAAATTGACAAGGTAGAGTTTAATCAGTAAACAACAAGGAACTCATCGGCCAAAGCCCCGATTCGTCCCAGCAAAATCGGATCGGATTGAAGAATAGTCCGATTTTGGAGCATGAACCATCGGCTATGAGTTCGATTTGTGAAGATGTGACAATTATTAAAACATACCATCGGCTATGAAAAACCGAATCGTGAGAATATGACATTAATTTAAACCATCGACTGTGGAAGCCGAATCAGAGATAAACTTGATCTAAACATTTTCTTTAATATACATCTCTCCAAAGGTGATAAACAAACTGAATCGTATGTCACTAACGATCGGATCGATTGCGAGACAGCGTCGCTAGCAGGGCACCAACTAGTTCGTTTATTCCGATAGGTCGATATATATCAAAGAACGTGTTTAAACAGATCTATTTGTAACTTGTAGATGAGATCTAAATCAGCTATATAGGCAATAAGAACAGATCTATTATGAAACTTGAAATATGATAAAACAAAATAGATCTATCACAGATGTAAGCCGATAAGATAAAATCAACAAGATACGGTAAAGGGTGAGCAATCTAAACGAAGAAGGGCGATACGCCTCAATCTAAAGCCTAGAACAACTCGATAAATTGGTGAATTAACTAAACGAAGAAGGGCGATACGTCTCAATCTAAAGCCTAGATTAATTCGGTAAAGGGTGTCGGACTTACAGACAAACCGGAGGTCAAGATGATGCAGCCCTGCTTGCTGAAGAACACGACGAAAAGGGTTTGGGTGGCACGTTAGGCCGAAAGTTGTATTTGATTGAATGGTTGTGTGAACATTTTTTACAATGGCGCAGGGTTCATATTTATACCCTGAAAATCTAGCTAAAACTTGCCGGCTACGACAATATCTCTAATTTAATTAAAGCAATCTAATCTTAAACTTCTATATTTATTACAAATCTTGACGCACAATCAGGCCCTGAAGAAGCTTCCAGACATCTTCCTCCTGGTTAGTCGTACGTGCTTCGGCCTCCTTTGTCTCGTGTCCGATCAGGACTCCTTATCGGACGAACTCCGATCGGAATCGGTCATCTCCCAGGATCGGACTCGGCCTCTGCCTGGACTCTGTTATGCACATACCCAGCCAAGTCAAAATCTGGTGTCAACACATGCCCCCCAATTTTGGGATAAAATATTATTTTGTTCCAAAATTCTTCCGAGCAATAATGACTCTGGCAACAAACAGCATATGGAAACCCGCACCCTTCACTGTTGCAACCCTCGAATCCCGTGCGGATTCAGCGCCGTGGCCTTCGGGCGGTTTCTTCTCCCATAAGCCTATAAATGCAGACCTGAACCGTCGTCTTCCTCAGTCCCGCATCTGCTATTACGTTCGCACGTCCGCCATTGCCATCCCTGCAAGATCTCTCCCGGTGAATACCTGATCTTCAAGCTCCAATCTTCCATCGCGAATCAAGTGAGGGACTCCTCCGCAGATGATTCATGTCGCTCATATGATTTTAACTACATTTTCCTGCAGATTCTCAGTTCTTTCTCGTTTCACTGTTCATTATAGATCTACTTCCTTTCATCAATGGCGGCTCCTCTTGACAAGGCTGATACTGATCAAGTCCCTGAGGTAAAAAATATCACCCAAAAATCCTCACTTAAATCTCTGCATTTTTCCTTTTCAGAACCAACCATGAACCTCCATCTCCGCATTTACTATTTTATTTCTCCGATTGTAGCATCTCAAGAACAACCTGGTTATCCCCGTCTCTCATGTCGAGGCCGGGTATTACCTTGGTCCGATGGGTGATCCCGATCCGACGGACCTAATCAACATGGAATCGGAGAGACTCCCTTTCAAGGGATCGGATCTGCAAGTTGCCGATTGGACCGGCTCCTTTCGATCGTGGCCTGGCAGTGTCCCAGGATGGAGGAATTGGTTTCTTCGGATGCAAGCTGCCAAATCGGCTTTTTGGGATGAAAAGAGCATAAACCAATGCCTTACCCTATCTCTTGCTGACATGGCCAAAAATGAAAACCTTCTGGCCTCGAGCTCTCTGTTCTGGTCCGATGCCCTCAATGCTTATTTGTTTGGCCACAGTCCAATGACACCAACTTTAATGGATGTACACATGCTAACCGGCCTTGACACCGTAGAGAATTCCAACCCCAGGACACTTATTCGTGATTTGGAATACAGATTGGTCGGCACGGGCTCTAAAAGCTGGAAGAAATACGTCGCCGATCATACCAAAACTGGCACAGTTGGAGACAGGGAGCACGCAACTTTTCTTAACATGTGGCTAGAGAGATTTGTATTTTGCGGACCGACCCTTGGTGCCACATCAAACATGCAACTGATTGCAGAAGCTTTATCTCGTGGCGGATCGGTGCCGCTTGGACGCCTCCTCCTTGGTGCAGTTTATCATCTGCTTCAACAAGTATCGGTCAAGCTATCGGAAGGCCAAGCAGTTGGGCATATCGGAGGCCCTTGGTGGTTTATCCAATTATGGCTACATACCCAGTTCCGACCTGCCCTTCAGCTCAACTTCAAGGATCATCAATTCCCAAATTACTACACAGAAGAAGAAGATGTATCCTATCGTCGATGCACATCATTCGGAGAAGCAGCATCATCGTGCTTTGGGTCAAGACTCGACGCGAAGAATATGGCCACTTATTTTGAAAGCTTTTACCATGGGATCGCATCGGAGCATTTTGACTATTTCGCCTACGCCGATCCCGATCGCAATTATGAACTGCCATTATTCAATATCCAAAATGATCTTGCAGCGATCATGCCGATTCTGAAGTCCTTCATTACTCCGGCCATCCTTGGAAGTAACATCGTATTCAGCCGCAAAATTTCATCTTATGAATTTTACAACCCATCAGTAGCAGCTCGTCAAATGGGTTTCGGCCAGCTCCCGATCGGCCTTTACTTCTCCAATAAGATAAAGCATAGAGAATCGGTCTCATCATCCCTAGAGATGGACAGGATCTTATCACTTGCCCCCGAAGCTAATTTTGAAATACCAGAATGGCTATGCACCAGCTTCTCTTCCAGGCTCTTCAGAAATTGGTGGAAAGAATTTCGCCTTCACATATTCAGACTCCCGGCCATCACTTTTTGCACCCTTATAGACTCCGATTTTGAGGCCATGGATAATCCTGTAAGTCTTTTGAATTCTTCTCATTCTAACTCATCTCTTATTTTAAACGAATTGCTTATAATTTGAATTCCATCTTTTAACAGCCAATCGAAGAGAATGCACCGGCGGTGAGCATTAGTGGCAAACTGATCCAATATGCCATCAGGACCCCCTATCCAAGAATCAGCTCCAACGCTCCATCTCTAAAGGTCATAATGGACGGCAAAGGCAGGATCGGTTCTACTGCTCTATCTCTGAAGGACAGCATAGATGGTAAAAACAAGAGAAAAACCGCCCCCACCAAGATTCTTGAATCAAAGAAGCTGAAGAAAAGCCAAGTGGTACGATTTCCTTATCTTTCCGATTCTCGTTTTAGATTCACATCTTAAACAAATAGTCTTCCCATACAGCCCCCTGGAAAAATCCTTGGTCAGTCGACTTCCAAGGCTGCCGAGGAAACCGCACAGAAAGCTGCCGAGGGCGCAAAGATGCTACTTGATGCAATATCGGTAACAATCCAATTTTTCTATATTTACTTTTCTTTAAATTGAATCGGCACTAATAATTCTCCCTTTTTAGCAAACAAATATCGTATTGCCCGATCCTCAACCAGCTCCAACCCAAGACATACAAGCAGAATCGGCTCAACAGGTGAATTTAATCCAATTCACATTTCCTTCAAACACATGCGCTTGAACTAACCGACTCAACCTGTAGACTGCCCATTTGCAACCAATCATCGAGGAACCAAGCAAATCTGCTCAATCGGAGACCGTCCATCAACAAGCCGAAGATACAATCCAATCGAAGATCATTCCCGAGCAACAAGTTGAAGAGAATATTCAATCGGAGACCATCCCTGAGCAACAGATCGGAGAATCAGCTACAAACACTCAATCGGAGGCACTTCATGAACAATCGACAATAATAACTCCACCAGCGTCTCCTCCGATTCAACCAGCTCAGACTCTCCAAATAGCTGCCCCCGGCACAAGCACTGTCCAACCTCAAGTAATCCCTGATTACGTCCGAGAAGGCCAATTTAAACTGGTACCGATTCGTCACCTTGCGTCAACATCTTATTATTATAATAACATATTTTATTAACACTCTTTTTCAGGCACACGATCCATTGGCAACGAGCTTCACATCGTTCGACCTGGACGCCGCCATCGAAGAAGAAGAAGTTAGCTCTGCACAATCGGCCTCCATCATCTCCGATGAGATCAAGGCTAAACTTCAAGAAATGCTGAATCATCTCAACAAGAGCATTGCTATCCTGGTCGAAGATGCCGAACCGATTCGCCAAATCTTCAAGGAACTAAAGGGTCTATTGCCGTCGGAGTTGGAAAACGCGATCATCCCTGCGGCTTTCATTGAAGGTCATCAACCCCAGATTTCCGCCGCTCGTCAAAGAATATCGGATCGGCTATCTCAACAAGATTTATCCAAGAAGCGCAACGACGGCAAGGACGAGCTGAAAATAATGCAGGCCCACATCAAAACTTTGGAAGCCGAACCAGCACGACTAGAAAATCAGATGAAGCATCTCCATGGTGTTGAAGCCGAACTACTCGAACGACTCGCAGAAGTCCGCAAGGAGATATCGGAGACTCAAGATGAGCTCAACCAAATTCCAACTTCCATCACATTGGCACGAGAGAATTTGAACAAACACTTGGAGGAAGTGCGTCAAATCCACAAAAGTATCAAGAAAATCCCCGGCTTCGATGTGGAAGACTTGGAAGAAATCAAGAAGATTGACAGCATTCGGTTAAGCGCGATCGAAGCGATCCGCAAGTTTCTGTAATGTTTAAACTCTTAGCTATGCTGCTCCGATGACAGTGATCATCGTTGAACCTGAGTGATTCCGACGAGATCGATCGTCGATGAACATCCATTTTGTGTAAATATTTTTGCCCTTAAGGCGATACATATCGTATCGGCTATCTTAGACAATATCGCTTAGATCATCGGCTTTAAGAATCGATCCAAATGCTTGGATAATATTTCTTCAAATATTTTCCGTTAAGCGCCTTTGAAAACTCTTCTCCCTCCAACGTTTCCAAAATATATGCATTTCCTGGAACGCACCGATTTACACGATAGGGACCCTCCCAATTAGGCGACCATTTTCCAAACTTAGAACTTTTAGTCCCTATCGGCAAAATCAGCTTCCAAACCAATTCTCCTTCGATGAACTCTTTTGGCTTAACCTTTTTATCATAATACCTAGCAATACGTGCCTTATTATTTTCAATATTTTCCAATGCCCTTAATCGGGTTTCAGCCAAATCATCCAACTCAAAATTCATCAAACTTTTATACTCATCGGCAGTCAAGTTTCCTTGTTCCGATATTCGTCTTGATCCAATTTTGATCTCCCAAGGCAAAACAGCTTCATGTCCATAAACCAAATGATATGGGGACAATTTAGTAGACCCATGACACGCCATCCGATATGCCCACAACGATTCGGTCAACGTTAGATGCCATCGCCTTGGTTGTTCATCAATCTTTCGCTTGATGATTTTGATAACACTTTTATTTGATGCTTCTGCTTGACCATTGGCTTGCGCATAATAAGGAGAAGAATTCAATAATTTAATACCCATACTGGCAGCAAAATCTTGAAATTCATTAGACATAAACATAGTCCCCTGATCGGTTGTGATAGTTTGAGGAATACCAAACCGATATATAATATGTTCTTTGACGAATTCCACCATATTCTTTGAATCGGCGATCTTTAAAGGAATCGGTTCAACCCACTTAGTGAAATAATCAGTTGCCACCAATATGAATTTATGACCCTTGCTCGACGATGGATAAATCTGCCCGATCAAATCAATTCCCCATCCTCGAAAAGGCCATGGTTTAATAATCGGATTCATGGCTGACGCAGGCGCTTTTTGCACATTCCCAAATTTCTGGCACTCTTGGCAACCTTTATAATATTCAAAACAATCCTCTAGAATCGTTGGCCAAAAACAACCCGCCTTTCGAATAATCCATTTCATTTTATAAGCCGATTGATGTGCACCACAAACCCCTTCATGTACTTCATCCATCATATCTTTGGATTCCGATTTACTCAAACATCGGAGCAAGACACCATCAATCGTCTTATAATATAATCGATCATCAAGTAATACATATTTAACAGCCATGAATCTTAACTTTCTGGAAACCTTTTGTGATGGATCCTTGAGATAATTTATAATTTCATACCTCCAATCTCCGATTTCTGGCTCAATCGTCATGATCTCATGAAAACTCCAATAGCCAGAAGCAGCTTGTGCCAAATTGTTAGCTTCCTGATTTTGAGCCTTGGGGATATGTTCAATATTGACCATCACAAATTCTTTCATCAATAATCGGCATTCATCAAAATATTGGATCAAAACATCATCTTTGCATTCATATTACCGATTAATTGAAAGATCACCAACTGGGAGTCTCCAAAAATCTCAACAGTTTCAGCTCTGATTTCTAATAACAATTTCAATCCTTTGAGCAATGCCTCATACTCAACTCGATTGTTGGTAAAACTTGGATCCATCGGATAACTGAATTCAAAATTTGCCCCCCGAGGCGAAACAATAACGATTCCGATGCCACATCCTTGACCACACGAAGATCCATCAAAGAACAGCGTCCAAGGCATTGGATCGACCAATTTAACTTCTTTTCCGATATGCTGTGTTACGAAATCGGCCATTACTTGTCCTTTAACCGCTTTAGCCGATTCGTATTTTAAATCGAACTCTGATAATGCCAGTATCCACTTTCCGATTCTCCCTTTTAACATCGGCATGGACAACATATATTTAACCACATCGGTCTTGCAAACAATTGTACACTCAGAAGATAACAAATAATGTCTCAACTTAGTGCATGAAAATACAGGCATAAGCATAATTTTTCAACCGGCAAATATCTTGTTTCCGCATCAATCAACTTCCGACTCAAATAATAAACCACTCTTTCTTTTCCTTCAACCGATCGCCAATTCATCGGTCGACAAATATAATCGGAATGGCTTATCTTTCTGAGGTGGAATCAAAACTGGCGGTGTCATCATATATTGCTTTATTTCATCAAATGCCTTTTGTTGATCTTTTCCCCAGACGAATTCTTCATCGGCTTTTAATTTCAGCAGCGGGAAAAAGGACGAATTCTCCCAGATAAATTTGAAATAAATCTTCTGACAAAATTAATCTCACCGATTAACGACTGGAGACTCGTCTTATCGGTGGGTTGCTCAGCATCTCTTATAGCCTTCATGCTCTTTTGTCCGACTTCAATTCCCTTTTCATGCACCATGAAACCCAAAAATTGTCCGGCCGATACTCCAAACGCACACTTATTAGGATTCATCTTCAAACCATGCTTCCTTGTACGTTCAAGAGTTTCTCGTAAATCGGCCAGATGCTGTTTATATCCATTAGACTTCACTACTACATCATCAATATAAATTTCAACAATCCTGCCGATTAACTTGTGAAATATATAATTCATTGCTCTTTGATATGTAGCACCAGCATTTTTCAAACCAAAAGTCATTACGACCCATTCATATAATCCAAGTGCACCAGGACATCGGAATGCAGTTTTAGGAATATCTTCTTCCGCCATAAAAATTTGATTATATCCTGCATTACCATCCATAAAACTAATCACCTTATGTCCTGAAGCTGCATCAACCAACATATCGGCAATCGGCATCGGATACCCATCCATCGGAGTCGCCTTATTAAGATTCCTGAAATCGACACAAACTCGCAACTTCCCATTTTTCTTGAAAACAGGAACGATATTAGATATCCATTCAGCATATCGGCAAGGTCGAATAAATTTAGCTTCATATAACCGAGTTATTTCGGCTTTTATCTCTTGGTCTAATTCGGGCTTAAATCGTCTCGGCGCTTGTTTAAAAGGCCGATACCCCGGTTTAATCGGTAACCGATGTTCAACAATAGATCGGCTTAAACCTGGCATCTCGTAGTATTCCCAAGCAAAACAATCACGATACTCTTTCAATAACTTTATTAATTCTTGTTTAAACTCAGGATCCAACTTTGCACTTACATATGTCGGCCGAGGTCTATCTCCTAAACCTATATCTATTTCCTCTAACTCATCGGCCGACATAAACCCTTGACCAAGTTTACCTTCATCTTCAATAAAATCATCCATTAATACAGACTCTCAGAGCCGACTGCTAGGATCGGCTTTAAACCATCATCGGACACTTGGATGAAATTGTCTTCCCAATTCCTGCCCGATAAGCACTCGATTCCTTCAAACTCCCAAACCGTCAAATCGGCGGTGGCGACGCTGACCGATTCATCGGCTTGGACAGTCTCGATGTGATCCCCATGCCATTGAATAAGGCATTGATGCATGGTAGATGGCACACAGCAATTGGCATGAATCCAGTCACGACCCAAGAGCAAACTGTAGGACCCTTTGCTGTCGATGACGAAGAATGTAGTAGGCAAAGTCTTGTTCCCGATCGTCAATTCAACATTCAATGCCCCCCGAGCCGGCGATGGATTTCCGCCAAAGTCCTTGAGCATCATATCGGTCTTGATCAAATCATCAGGTCCTTTGCCAAGCTTCCGATATGTAGTATAAGGCATCAAATTCACAGCAGCTCCCCCATCAACAAGCATCTTGGTCATCGGCTTACCATCAACATATCCTTTAACATATAAAGGCCTCAAATGCCGATATTTCTCATCAAC
>CM014272.1:10424279-10488407 GCA_004135705.1 Alloteropsis semialata
GCCAATTCATCGGTCGACAAATATAATCGGAATGGCTTATCTTTCTGAGGTGGAATCAAAACTGGCGGTGTCATCATATATTGCTTTATTTCATCAAATGCCTTTTGTTGATCTTTTCCCCAGACGAATTCTTCATCGGCTTTTAATTTCAGCAGCGGGAAAAAAGGACGAATTCTCCCAGATAAATTTGAAATAAATCTTCTGACAAAATTAATCTCACCGATTAACGACTGGAGACTCGTCTTATCGGTGGGTTGCTCAGCATCTCTTATAGCCTTCATGCTCTTTTGTCCGACTTCAATTCCCTTTTCATGCACCATGAAACCCAAAAATTGTCCGGCCGATACTCCAAACGCACACTTATTAGGATTCATCTTCAAACCATGCTTCCTTGTACGTTCAAGAGTTTCTCGTAAATCGGCCAGATGCTGTTTATATCCATCAGACTTCACTACTACATCATCAATATAAATTTCAACAATCCTGCCGATTAACTTGTGAAATATATAATTCATTGCTCTTTGATATGTAGCACCAGCATTTTTCAAACCAAAAGTCATTACGACCCATTCATATAATCCAAGTGCACCAGGACATCGGAATGCAGTTTTAGGAATATCTTCTTCCGCCATAAAAATTTGATTATATCCTGCATTACCATCCATAAAACTAATCACCTTATGTCCTGAAGCTGCATCAACCAACATATCGGCAATCGGCATCGGATACCCATCCATCGGAGTCGCCTTATTAAGATTCCTGAAATCGACACAAACTCGCAACTTCCCATTTTTCTTGAAAACAGGAACGATATTAGATATCCATTCAGCATATCGGCAAGGTCGAATAAATTTAGCTTCATATAACCGAGTTATTTCGGCTTTTATCTCTTGGTCTAATTCGGGCTTAAATCGTCTCGGCGCTTGTTTAAAAGGCCGATACCCCGGTTTAATCGGTAACCGATGTTCAACAATAGATCGGCTTAAACCTGGCATCTCGTAGTATTCCCAAGCAAAACAATCACGATACTCTTTCAATAACTTTATTAATTCTTGTTTAAACTCAGGATCCAACTTTGCACTTACATATGTCGGCCGAGGTCTATCTCCTAAACCTATATCTATTTCCTCTAACTCATCGGCCGACATAAACCCTTGACCAAGTTTACCTTCATCTTCAATAAAATCATCCATTAATACAGACTCTCAGAGCCGACTGCTAGGATCGGCTTTAAACCATCATCGGACACTTGGATGAAATTGTCTTCCCAATTCCTGCCCGATAAGCACTCGATTCCTTCAAACTCCCAAACCGTCAAATCGGCGGTGGCGACGCTGACCGATTCATCGGCTTGGACAGTCTCGATGTGATCCCCATGCCATTGAATAAGGCATTGATGCATGGTAGATGGCACACAGCAATTGGCATGAATCCAGTCACGACCCAAGAGCAAACTGTAGGATCCTTTGCTGTCGATGACGAAGAATGTAGTAGGCAAAGTCTTGTTCCCGATCGTCAATTCAACATTCAATGCCCCCCGAGCCGGCGATGGATTTCCGCCAAAGTCCTTGAGCATCATATCGGTCTTGATCAAATCATCAGGTCTTTTGCCAAGCTTCCGATATGTAGTATAAGGCATCAAATTCACAGCAGCTCCCCCATCAACAAGCATCTTGGTCATCGGCTTACCATCAACATATCCTTTAACATATAAAGGCCTCAAATGCCGATATTTCTCATCAACTGGTTTGTCAAATACAGCTTGTTGTGGTTGTAGAATCAACTGCGCCATAGCCTCCTCAACTTCATCGGCCTCATCATCGGTTGAACTTGCATTGTATTCAGCAGGCAGCACAAACACCATGTTCACCGATGCCGATGGCCCATCATCATCACGTTTAGGCTTAGCTCTCCAGACCTTGGAATTGTCATCTCTTTGACACTTTTCCTTCAACAATTCTTTAAATCGGAGACGCTGAACCCTTCTCTTCTGAGTCTTGGTCAAACCATCAGGACACCATTGCGGATTGACCCCAGGACGCAAGTCCGATTTGACCTCCTTCTCCGATTCCTGTGCGTCTTCTGGCTCTTGAATAATTTCTTTTTTCCTGTACACCAGACGATCGTACACAGAAAGATGGTCTGCTTTATAATTTAGGCGATCATCATACCTTCGGCGATCATCGTCCCATCGGTCATAACACCGATTCTCGTACTCACGCCGATCATGGTATTCACGCCAATCTTTGCGCTCCTGTTGATAAGCCACCTCATCATGCCAGTTGCATCGGCGTCCGAAATCTAATCGGTCATGCACGGACTGACGCTTCCTTTTTGAATCCCTGTAGTTTTCATATTGATCACTGCATTCTGGACAATTATAAATCGAAGGAAGCCTCAACTTTTCATTCCAACAGAACCTAAAGAACAGACACCCCCAATGATCTTCACTATCAAAACTTCTCATTGGAGGGCTCCGATCTCTTTCCTGTTGGCGCATATACTTTTCAATGAGTTGCCCCGATGTAACTCTAGGTCGCTCGCCACGTCGATGATCATCCCGATAATGCTGATGGCTCCGATTTTGCACATCATCGGCCGTTACTTGGCAATCTGGGTCAACAGCTCCTGATTTCTTCGCATTCTCTGATGTAAGAACTTTAGCTTTCATTTTTCTATCGGGTGCTCCGATCTCAACCATATTTTGAGGAAACGGATGCCCATCAAGTTTCATCGGTTTCTTACCAGTCTCAACTTTAATGATTCCTTTCTCAATCGCCGATTGAATCTCATTACGGAAAACTTTGCAGTCATTGGTATGATGAGAAACTGAGTTATGCCATTTGCAGTATTTTTTTTTCTTTAACTCTTCGGCAGAAGGAATCGTATGATTTGGGGAAAGCCTGATTTGTTTCTCTGCTAGCAATAAATCAAATATTTTATCGGCTTTTGTAATATCAAAGCTGTACCTTTCTGGCTCGACCTTCACCCACGGACAGGCAACAGAATTCTTGTTCTTGGTCCACTCAGCCAGATCGACCTCAGCTTCGTCCCCATCGGAATCATATTCAATGTTGGCAATTTTTCTCTGGAACTTCTCTCTCCGATAATACCACGTCCTTCATGCTGAGAGAGCTTTTGAATCATGTGCCCCAAGCCTTCAAAATCTTGACTTGTATATCGGTCCCTGACCTGAGGCAACAAACTTTGAAATGCCAAATCAACCAACTGTCCTTCCGATAGATTCAACGAATAACATCGGCTGCGCACATCTCTGAATCTTTGAACAAATTCGCTAACCGATTCACCATTTCTCTGTCGGAGCGTTGTCAGATCGGACAATCTGGTCTCTTGTACTCCCATGAAGAAATAAGCATGAAACTGTTTTTCCAAATCGGCCCAATTACTGATGGAATTTGGTGGCAATGATGAAAACCACGAAAAGGCCGATCCAGAAAGTGACATGGGAAATAGCTTAACTTTCAATGGATCAATCGATGCCACTTCACCACATTGAATTGTATAACGACTGATATGCTCGATGGTGGTAACATCTCCTTGTCCAGAAAATTTGTAAAAACTGGAATCCTGAATCGGGCTGGCATAGGCAATGTGTCAAACCAGTCCGGATACGGCTTCCGATACAGATAAGACTGACCCTTGGGCTTCAAACCAAACTGAGTTTTCATGATGTCAGCAATCTTATCTGCCCAATCCTCCTGAGTGTAATTTCCCTAACTAATCGGAGCACGAGTCATTATAATGGGTGTTTCATTAGGTCCGATGGACGGCTCCCGATTGTCGGCTCCCTTGTTCTTTGGTGGATTCTCGGTGTTGAAGAAAGCAGGGTATACCATCTTGCCATCGACTACAGGAATCCGGCTGCCAAACTGATCAATATGCTGAGTTCCGCCATAAGTCTTGTCTTCCGATTCACCTTCCTGTTCTTCTTCACCTCCTTCTACCGCTTTATCTTTTGCTTTCTTTATCTTGGGAATTTCGTAACACTCAGGATGAGTTTCTGGTGATGTAGACGAAGCAAATTGTGTCATCTTTTTCTTGATATCCTTAATTGCTGCAGCAGCTCCAGTATCAAAGTAAGCAGGCCCCTTCTGGGCATCTTTTAATATAGCTCCATCCAGCAATTGAGCAATTAGTCCCACCACCGTGTTAACCAATATTCCAGATTGGTTAATTAAAGCATGACTCAAACCAGCATCAACAAAATCTTGGAAGAATTTTCTTTCCTCGGCAGTGATCCGATCGAACGCTTCTTGAGGAACAGGAAACTGATTTTTCTTGATCACCGCGTTACGAGTTTTACTGAATGAGTCTAGGCACAGGTTCTTGAAATCTTCAATTTGTGCTTCCACAAGTTTCTTCTATTCATCGCTAAGATCCTCCATCGTGACCGCAGGGACCACAGCTGGTTCTCCAGGTGCCATCGCAGAAGCTTCTTTGTCCCACCGAGCGTGCCAAAATGTGTTGACGTCCAAAAAGTCAGGCGTTGACTCTCGGAAATTAACACTGTGGCCTGGAAGATTTGCTTCACTTCAGTGCAGGTCCAAAATCTCGAGGTTCGCGGCGTGCCAGTCAATTTGACCTGAAATTGACAAGGTAGAGTTTAATCAGTAAACAACAAGGAACTCATCGGCCAAAGCCCCGATTCGTCCCAGCAAAATCGGATCGGATTGAAGAATAGTCCGATTTTGGAGCATGAACCATCGGCTATGAGTCCGATTTGTGAAGATGTGACAATTATTAAAACATACCATCGGCTATGAAAAACCGAATCGTGAGAATATGACATTAATTTAAACCATCGACTGTGGAAGCCGAATCAGAGATAAACCTAATCTAAACATTTTCTTTAATATACATCTCTCCAAAGGTGATAAACAAACTGAATCGTATGTCACTAACGATCAGATCGATTGCGAGACAGCGTCGCTAGCAGGGCACCAACTAGTTCGTTTATTCCGATAGGTCGATATATATCAAAGAACGTGTTTAAACAGATCTATTTGTAACTTGTAGATTAGATCTAAATCAGCTATATAGGCAATAAGAACAGATCTATTATGAAACTTGAAATATGATAAAACAGAATAGATCTATCACAGATGTAAGCCGATAAGATAAAATCAACAAGATACGGTAAAGGGTGAGCAATCTAAACGAAGAAGGGCGATACGCCTCAATCTAAAGCCTAGAACAACTCGATAAATTGGTGAATTAACTAAACGAAGAAGGGCGATACGCCTAGATTAATTCGATAAGGGTGTCGGACTTACAGACAAACCGGAGGTCAAGATGATGCAGCCCTGCTTGCTGAAGAACACGACGAAAAGGGTTTGGGTGGCACGTTAGGCCGAAAGTTGTATTTGATTGAATGGTTGTGTGAACATTTTTTACAATGGCGTAGGGTTCATATTTATACCCTGAAAATCTAGCTAAAACTTGCCGGCTACGACAATATCTCTAATTTAATTAAAGCAATCTAATCTTAAACTTCTATATTTATTACAAATCTTGACGCACAATCAGGCCCTGAAGAAGCTTCCAGACATCTTCCTCCTGGTTAGTCGTACGTGCTTCGGCCTCCTTTGTCTCGTGTCCGATCAGGACTCCTTATCGGACGAACTCCGATCGGAATCGGTCATCTCCCAGGATCGGACTCGGCCTCTGCCTGGACTCTGTTATGCACATACCCAGCCAAGTCAAAATCTGGTGTCAACAGTTGTGTAGTATTATGGTTGGTAAACTATTATCTTGCTATGTGTTTATATTAATTTACATGAATGATGCAAGCATATATGTGCATAAGTATATATACATGACTATTGTTGTTGGCGATTTTTCTTCTCGAGCATGGGCAACCTGTGGGTATCCGTTAACCTGACAGGCACAGGTTTGAGCATAAAACCAAACTCGTGACGAGTCATGTGTTTTTTTTAACGGACGGGTTTCATTTTCATGGGCACGGGTTCGGGATGGCAAAACCCAGCGGGTTTGAACCCGTTGCATCCCTACCTATGGGTATATAAACAATATTGTGTACTTAAGGGGGTTAAACATCCAATTTTGTAGTTTAGGAAGGGTGAAATGTTTCATATTCAGTAGTTTGGAGGGTTATGTAAATGTTTTGGTCAGATCACCGTCCACGTTAGCCGCTACGTGGCAAAAAGCACCTCTAAAACCCGCTTTTGGAGGTTATTTAAATGGTATTGTATAGTTGAGGGGTTAAACATCTGGTTTTGTAATTCGAAGGGTGAAGTATGCCATCTTTAATAGTTCACGGGGTTATGTAGACTTTTTCCCATATAGATACATACTGCACGTGTTTGGCATGTGTAATTTATCACTTAGTTTGAGCTTCATGTTTAACATGGAAATATCATAGCTTTTTCATACATTATTATTTTCAATAACTTTAACGTAATTTTTACTTTGCATTGCATCTGTTTGACATATGCTCAAAGAATACTTAGTTTGAGATATTGACATGGAAATATCATAGTTTCTTCTATACTTGTAGTACATGTATGTGTGGTCAATATGGTGACTCACCTATCATGCATACCTATATCTTAAGTTATTATTTTCTATATTGACAATGGCAGAAACAGATAATTGAAATAATATATCGATATGATTTACGATATTTTTTATAATGATAGGTATAGTTAATTTTGATACTTATTTAGGGTTACTGTAAGTTATATTAAATAATTGCATATATGGCTATTTAGGTGCGAAGTTATGGGTTGTACTTTAGATATTTTTGCATAATGACATAAGTGGGTAATTTAGAATAAGATTAGGCGGTTAGTTCAGGTAATTTTTATAATGGCTGAGGTGGATAATTTAGATACGGATTTAGAGGATAATTTTATCTATTTCTGTAGTGATATAGGTGGTAGTTTTTTGAAAGCATAACGGATCTTCCTCTAAGGTTGATCCTTCGGGCGCATTGGGTATTTTCTAGTTAATCATAAGGTATAACCATTATGGCATCCACATGTACCATAGTACCATATTACTTGTTTATCTTTATTACTATAGTCATTACGACCTTATTCTTCCATAAAGCGCAACCGAGTGTTGTGTAGGGCTTTATTTTTATTCTTGTTTAGGCATGCTAGATAGAAGTGTGCAATTCTAATCGTGGTGATTAGCCTCACTGAAAGCCATATAGCTCACATTTGCTTTCTTCCAACGAGATGAGTAGCATAAGTTGGAGCTGTGGAAGGTGAGTAGTTTAGGATACCCGCAGCGCTAAGTAGTTTAAAAAATGATGATTTACAAAAAGCCCCCTTGAAGAGAACTTGCCAAAGTATTTGCGAAGGATCGCAAGGGTTGCAGAATCCTATGAGACGACTATAATTCCATTTATCCTTCTGCTGGAAGGAATATTAATTGTACCAAGGGTATGTTCTTTTATTTGTTGCCCAAACACTCCTTCCATTCAAAATTGCTGCCTTATTCCAAATTATGTTACTAGTCCATCAAGCCATGCTCGCGCACGACCATTAATTTTGAGACATATAAACATTAGAAATTCATGATTTTTTGGGGTAATCCATGAAATTTTTCAACACACCTAATAATATTTTTTGTTCTCTCTTATTTTTATTAAATATCCTAAGAAATTACTCATTGTAGATACACACTATCATTTTTCTTGATATCTATTTTGTATGTGTTTACAAGCCCTAGTTTAAGCTATCTACCTATACCTATACTAGTCACATGCTCTCAAGAAAAATCCCCGCGTTAATTGATAAAAAACAATGTAACCATCTATTCATGTGGGACTGACTTATAACAGTTGAGGTGAAGGAGAAAAAAAATCTCATACTCCTTAGTTTAAGGTACGTGCTTAACATGGAAATAGAATCACTTAATTGTACATAATTTCTGAAAAAAATCATAGCTATTTTTCACTTTGTGTTGCACTCAATATGTGTTTGACTTGTATCTAAATGAACCATTTTAGATACGTGTTTAACATAGAAATATCATCGCCTCTTGTACACACGTAGGCCTATATTGAAATCCTCCATTTCGTTCAAAAAAACCTTCAATCCAATGGAGCCATCGGCATCAAGCCATGCTTGGATCGGGCAACTACAGTAGTACAGTTTTGATTTGAGGAGCACAACACGGGCGTAGAATGGCGGTTGATTGGTCGGTCAGACGTTAGATTGCTGAGTCCCAAAAAACCTCTCTCCCTCTTCTCTCTCTGGTGTCCCCACAGACAGGAAGACAGCGGCACCACAGAACCAGCCACTTTGGCATCAGCAAAAGGATATTTTAATATTATTCTCTACTCCGTTCATTTTTATTTTTAAATAGCAAGTGGTGTCTCCTCCTTGGTATTGGCTCACCTCCTCTGACCAAATCTCCTCCAGTCCGAGCAGCACCCGTTCCCAAGCATCCATCATCCCTCCCCGAGTCGCAAAAACGAATCCGATTCAGCTCAGCTCAGCTCACCCCAGCTCCACCCATCAAACCACCAAGAACAAACAAGATCTGAGGGTAGGCAGCCAGCCAGGCAGAGCCGGAGTCAACTCAGCAGTCAAGCAAGCTGGTCAGCAGCCATGAGTACCATGAAGTTTTGCCGTGAATGGTAAGCTCGCTGACGGCGACGGTGATGTCGCCTCGCCTGCCCCCCTTTCCTTGTTCGGCTCGGATGGAGGTTTCGGTAGTGGCGGTCGTTGTGCTCATTCCATGTCCTTCCTTCCCTTCTTTGGCAGCAACAACATCCTGTACCCCAAGGAGGACCGCGAGCAGAAGGTGCTCCTCTACGCCTGCCGCAACTGCGACCACCAGGTTCTTCTTGCTTCCTCTCTCCTCCCCTCCTCGATCCATCGTCCGCTTCACCTTCCTGTCGGATCCATTCGAATTTCTCTCTAGAGTCTGGAGCAAGATGCAGATCGAAATAAAAACAGATATTCAGTACAATTAAAAAAGAGATTCAGTACAATGAAAAAAAGAGATTCAGTACAATAAAACCAGAGATCAGTACAATGAAAACAGAGATTCAGTACAATAAAAATAGAGAGTCGAATGTCGAGGATGTACACGAACTTTGAACTGAATTTGGATGCTCGCGTTGTCAGGCTGTTCTCACTCTGCGATGCGTGGAACAGGCTCTTGGTTTTTGGTCTGTGCAGTTTCTGAATTCTCTGATGCTGTAGTAGCAAACTGAAACGCTCTGCTGAAACTTTGCCGCAGGAGGTCGCGGAGAACAACTGCGTGTACCGGAACGTGGTGCACCACAGCGCCGGCGAGTTCACCCAGGTGCTCCAGGACGTGGCCGGCGACCCAACGCTGCCCCGCACCAAGGACGTGCGCTGCGCCGTCTGCGGCCACGGCGAGGCCGTCTTCTTCCAGGTCGGTCACCTTCCTCTTCTTCTTCAGAATTTCAGAGACCATGGCAGCTGAATATGCTTCAGAGTCAGAGCTAGCATCTTCAGAGTCCATGCCCAAAAGTTCTGACCAACAAGGCCTCACCGTGGCTTCTGGTTCATCTTGTTCTGCAGGCCACCGCGAGGGGTGAGGAGGGGATGACGCTCTTCTTCGTCTGTTGCAACCCCAGCTGCGGCAACCGCTGGAGAGAGTGAGGAGCTCATCAGCCGAGCAAAATGATCCCTCAGATGCAATAGCCGCAAAGGGACATGATTTTTGAAATTTTCACCCATGCTACCATGAACCGATTGTATGTTGAGAACATTAATAACTTCAGGAGGGGGATAATCAGGCCCACTGGGATCAATTTCCCTGTGGTTCATTTTCATCAAAGAAAGGATGAGATGAGGCCAGTTTGGATTTCGGTCACCATTTTAATGTGTTCTGCAGTTTTGTGGTAGTTTCAGTAGTAAGAAGTAAGCAACGATATCCTCAAGTTTCATCCACTCAAGCAAAATTAACCATGAGCTGCAGAAATTGGTTATTCAAGTCATTTACTTCTTGAACAGCCATGAACATAATTGATATTCACTAAAATGACCATCCGAAAAAAAGAACTAGCTTAACATTCTATTCTGCATTTGAGCTACGGAACATTCTATTCTGGCATGCCTTCGAAAAGTAACTTCACTACCTGGATGGTTTTGTGACAAATTTTCTGTATATCTTGTTGAACAACAGCGGGTCTCCTGGCTCAACATGAGAGCATACATTTCGACCCAATACGAAATACAGATTTTGAACATCAACCAGTCGAGCTGTTATGACACCTAATACGGAGTAGTGCCCTTTCTCATGATAACTAACCAATGCTGCACCCAGAAACGAGCTCCAAGATATGCTTTTGACAGTTCAGAGTTGCCCAGTAAGAAAATTTCTGTTACCTTGTTGATCAACCAAATAACCCATGGTACAACATGCGTGCATACACTTGCACAGTCAAAAGGGAATACTACAACAAATGACTCAATTTCTCTACAGTACAAATGCTACAAAAAGTCTGAAGCCAAAAACTGTGCTGCAACAGTCATCTCAGCATTTGTGAGAACCTATTCACAAAGGAAGGATTTGATAAACATCCTCCCAAGAAAGGTGATCACTGACCTACTTCCAGACAGGGGCTCCAAGAGATCGCTTTTGCAGTTCAGAGTTACAGGCTTGGTGGATATTTTAGTGTCAACTGGAGCATTGTGTATCACAATAAGAAAGTGAACCTTACTCCATTGTTGAGATAAAATCTTTCGCCCATGAAGGAAGAGGTGACTGGAAAGTGACAGGCAATCCAGTGATAGGGTGTACAAATGACAAGCTCTCTGCATGCAATGCATGACCATCACACTCTAAGCCGTTCCACGCAATCACCCCACCATACTTCACATCACCTCTGATTGGGAACCCAAGATACTGGCAGTGTAGACGAATCTGATGTGTTCGTCCACTTTGAGGATAGGCTCTAACCAGAATTACACTGTTCTTCAAGTCATCATTACAAGTCTGGTCAGCTGCCTTTGCCTGTACAGTAATTGACTCAATATCATCGCTGCAAAAGTTGTAGGGTTCTCTAAACTGCCCTTTACCATTGACCCCTAAAACTTCAAATTGTGTGCTCATGTCCCTTACAACAGAGCCCCCTGGTAGTGACTGGCCAACATCAGGCATAGCATACACACGCCAAGCACCATGTTTTGACCGCCCATGACCAGAACATATCTTAATCTTCTCCCACGTTGGTGGGCAACCAATGCAAAGAGCAAGATATGTTTTCTTGACTTTATGATCAGTGAACGCCTTCACCAGCTTCCCTGCAACTTTGTTGCATTTGGTAATAATCATGAGCCCACTGGTATCACGATCCAGTCTGTTGGCAAGGTGAAGGTTAGGTTTTGTAGCTGAATCCTCTGCAAGTCACAAAAATATTTGCCCATAGTTAGGACTTAGAAATAGAGTTGTAAAATAATAATAATGCAAATTAATAATTCAATTGGTCTGAGCATCCGATATTGAAATTTAGATAATAAATATAGCAAAGAAATATTCTGATATTTGGGCCACTTAAATATTGATCAGAAAAATTGTTTCCTCACCTCAGCCTGGGCATCAGTTGCATCAAAAGTACAAACTACTAATCCGCCATAACCAATTCCATACATTTTGGGAGACTAGGCGAGAAACAAATGCCATGAAGTAACTATTATAGCAGTATTCAATTTAAACTCCTGAACAAACGACGAGATGCACACACAAAATCTAAACGATGAAACCATATAGGCCCAACTGGTCCACTATTACAGCTTATATTCAGTGGAATCCTATAGCCATTAGTTTGTATTGATATTGCTTGAAGACAATAAGAAACTAATGCAAAGTAAATTAAGAAAATGTTCTAAACAATGATATATCAGTCTGCATACCTGCACAACATTTGCACTTATGCTTCTGCATCCACTGAACATGACCCTAGCTCTAGAATAAGTTGTGTTGGAACATTGGAAAATGGGTTCTAAAGTGTTTTTCCATCTCATGCAGGTGTCTCAAGTCTACACATTGTATTTTTTTTCACATAAAGCATGTCATACTTTTTGTTTGAAAGACCAATAGAATGTAATACTTGAGTACGGGACAGGGGACACTCACTTGCTAGTAGAAATTGTGAGTGCATTACAGATCACGCTATATGGACTTGGATCATTTGGGACTACAACGAGAATCAACGGTTGAATACTTGAATTATGCTAGTTTCATGACTGTCATAGTTCTTCTACACTGTAATTCTCCTAAATAATATCCAATGTTTACAAGCGAGACCTTTTCTGAACTCAAAAGGGACACATCATTTCACCTGAGGCCGCGAAGCGAGGGAGGGAGGTGAGGAGGGCGTCGCAGTAGACTCCGGCGGGCTTGTTGACGACGGCGAGCCACTCGTCCTCGAACACGACGTCCGCGGAGGCGAACACCGCGGAGCGGGCGGAGGCGGTCATGGCGCGCCGGAGCTCCACGTCCTTGGAGGCGGCCGGGTAGGGCGGGGACACCGGGGACGGGTACTCCCCGCTCACCGCCACCGTTTCCGCCGCCGCCGACATCGCCGCGACGCGGCGAGCGGGTGGCAGGAGGGATCGGAGCTGGGAGGCGGCGCCGGCGGGAGGCGAGAGGAGGAGGAGGGGCAGGGGCAGTTTCGTCATAGAGGTAAAATACAGTAGCACGTGACCGTCTCGTGTTTCTCTTCTCATTGAATAAAAAAAAAAAGAAGAAACAAACCCTCGCCTCCGCTGCGGGCGCCGGCGACTCTCCCGGATCTCCGGTGAGAGACCCCGTGGGTAGAGCGCTTCTCCGGTGATCTTGAAGCCTCTGGGCTTCGCCGGTATCCGGGGGGCACGGTTAGTGGCGGCGGCGTTTGGTGATTTGGGGGCGGATGAGGAGGGTGCGGTCGTCGTCGATTGCGGCGCCGCCGGAGGGGATGCTGGAGTCGCTGAATAACAACAGAACCGTCCACGGCAACGTGGGTATTCGCATCCCTTCCTCTCCAAATCCCCTCCGTCTGTTCTCGCCATGCTTCTTCTGGGAATTTGTAACGCGCTTTACATCACTTGCTGCTGTATGAAACTATGAATTGTGATAATGTTATTATCCAACTTGTCTCTCTTCGGGGCAATCGGATTTTTGCTTTTCCTTCCAGGTGTGTGCATTGTATAAAACAGATGGAGTTGTGTACCCTGTGACCAAATTGCTGCCAGCCTGAGTTAAATTTTACTCCTGCTTAGGCTATTGTCATCCAGTTGATGTATATAGATGTCTTGATTCACGGTTTCATGACATCACTGTCTGCCAGATTTACTTGATTTCTGGAGAGCATTGAACTTTTGAAATTTGATTTCAGGAGGACATGACACAACACACCATGATGATGGTAGAACTAAACAAAGTTCTGAAAACTCCTAGTGCAGAGATGAATTCCAAGGTGGATTTCTTTGATGCACCTCAACAGGAACTGGAGTAAGCACCTTTCTTTCATGAACAGCTCCACAAGAGTTGTATTGCATTGAGCAAACATATTAGTCTTGATAGCAGGACATCGTTCAGTTTGGCTCTGGTCACTAGCAGTAGAGAGTTTATCTTGATGGTATCGATGGTTTTATGCTATGTAGCATTATTAATTTTGGCGCTCTCACTTTATCGGAATGTCCAATGAAGCTCATTTTCATAGTATATCTTTTGCTGCTTTCTGCTGCTCGGAGAAGTGGTGATGATCTAGCTCTCATGATATTTCTAGTACAACAAAGGCATTTGCTGTTTGTTGTCTGATGTACCATTTGTATTACGGAAGCCATGTAATTTTCAAATTTAAAATCTTCTATATTTGTTTTGTGCACAGTTTGGAGCTCCACATCTCAGAAGATGGGTTCATTTTTTGTCACTAGAATGCATATTGACAGCATTCCCAGTTTTGTTTTCAACTTAGCCTATAGCAATGAATATTTCCTATTCTCATGCAGGAATAATGCATACTCACAGGAAGAGTGTGTTCATGTGAAGGAGTTGCAGCGAGCAGGTATTCATGCAAAGGAGTTACACACAACAGGTCCTGATTCAAAGAAGTTGCATGCAGCAGCTCCTAATGCTAAGGAGTCACGTGCAGCAGCTAGCCATAGTCATAGTGTGCCGCCTCAGGGAAATTTGTATTATGCTTCGATGGATGATGAGGATATTTTTGTGGATGACGAAGCAGTCCCTGTGGATATTGAGCTGTGGGCTGAAGCTGACACACAAGAAGCAGCCAGAAAGAATCAAAGTGAGGAACTTCAGGTGGAGCCTATTTTTTGTGCTGACACTGCTGCTCCACAAGTTCCAGTTGACGATAACCCAGACGTAAAGCTCAACATTGTGTATGACAAGGAAAATCCAAGAATCAAGGTAAATGAATATTTCCCTACTATGGAGGACTTCAGGATGGCACTGAGACAGCATGGAGTAAAGAAGGGGTTTCAGGTGCACAAAGTGAAGACCGATAAGACTAGGTATAGAGCTGAGTGCAAGGCAGAAGGCTGTCCATGGAGAATCGTGGCTCGCAAATTACGGGGCCTACCAGCTGTTGTGGTACTACTCTAACTTTCCTAACTTGTTATTAACCTGTCTAACTTGTGTAATCTGTCTAATTTGTTTTGTGTTTGCTGCTTTGCAGATTACCATGATACCTGAAGAGCATAATTGTATGTCTAGTAACCTTGTTGCCTCAATGGCATCTCAAAAATGGGTTGCAGAGAAGGTCATTGGTTGGTTGAGAGAGAATCCAGATCTTGGAGCAAAAGAGTTGCAAGACAAACTGCAGGAGGTCTATAGTGTAGAGGTTGTCTATGCTACAGTATGGGCTGGAAGGCAGAAAGCACTGAACAAGATTTTTCAGTCTTGGGAAGAAAATTTTCAGATATTGTACAATTTCAGGGCTGCACTTCTTTCTAGGTCTCCAGGCTCAGTTGTGGAGATTTCCACCAAGATGTGTGGAACTGATGTGCACTTCGACAAACTTTTCTTTGCTTTGCAGCCATGCATAGATGGCTTCAAAAATGGCTGTAGACCTGACATTGCTCTCGATTTCACAGACTTGGAAGGTATGTACTCAGGGAAATTGGCATGTGCTTGTGCCCTTGATGGTCACAACTGGATGTACCCTGTTGCATGGGCCATTTTAGACTCTGATTCAAATGATAACTGCACTTGGTTCATGGAACAATTGAAGAAGGCTGTAGGAAATCTACCAGGACTAGCAATTTCCACAGATGAACGTGGCTTTCGTGATAAGAATCCAGCTGAAAATTACTACGAATGGACTATGAACATAAGGGAGATGCCTTTGGTTGACATGGTTGATAGGTTAAGGCAGATGACAATGGAGTTGTGGTACAAGAGGAGTAGTATTGGGAGCAAGCTCTCTGGCAATATTCTCCCTGTGGTTGTTCAAGAACTTAATGCAAAAATAGCAAGTTTGAGAAACGTCAGGGTCTGTAGATGCGGGTTGCAGATTGGTGAAGTTTCCGGTAACTCTCAGGGCTTGACGCCATGGAGGCATGTGGTGGACTTGAACAATCGCACCTGCAGCTGCGGGGAGTGGCAACGAACCTGGAAGCCTTGCCTCCATGCTCTGGCTTGGATAACTACAGAGACAGATGCTGACATCGAATCCTTTGTCCATGACTACTACTCTGTAGAGAGATTTAGGGCAGCATATAGTGGTATGGTTCCACCCATGCCGGACAAATCGCAGTGGCCTCAAGTGGACCCTGGTTTCAAGCTGTTGCGACCGCTGTCAAAACAAGGAGCTGGGAGGAGGAAGAACACGCACAAGGCGAGCCAGGAACAGGGTGCAAGTATGCAGCAACACTGCGAGCAATGTGGAGAAGTTGAACATCCCGAGAAGGGCTGCACGCTGCATTGCCCGAGGAAGAGGTTGATGCACTAGATGGGTTTTTTCTTTTCTGTACATGTTTAGTGCTTTACGTTCGAAGTGTTACTGTCATTACTTTTATTGCAGGAAGAGATGCCAAGCTGAGAGAGAGCAGGAAGGCTGAGGATGGTGCTAGCTGAAACAGTACCTCCAGGAGCCAATGCACCACCAAGAGACGGTAAATCGACCAGGAGGTGAAGATGCTCTATTACCTCTGCTGCTACAATGCCTATGTTGTAGTGTCCTGGGAAGGAGAGGTTTTAGGATTTAGTTGCCATGCCATTGTCGAGATCAGTTACTGTCGAATGAATTTGCATCTGTAGCTGACTGGTTGAACTAAGCCCGCTCATAGGCAGTGTCTGGTAAAGGAAATGGAACCCACCTGAGCCGTTGTGAAAGCAAGTCTTGGTAACGCGTGGGATTTTTTTTTTTGAATTTAGTTAACATGTAATCATCGAGCTCAGTTAGTGCTAAACAGAACATCATCTGTAGCTGGCTTTATGTGTATGCATGGTTTAACTTAGTTGATGCTGTCATCCAGTATTGTCGAGTGTGATATAAAAACCGATGCATGGATGTCTAATGCCGTGTGGACACTCTCTTCTGATGTTGGTTCCATTGCATCACTATTTGCTCTTAACATGGTTCAAATGCCATGCCAATATTTGACACATTCGGGATAGATGCATGAAAATCAAATTAGATGCATGAAGATCAAATTAATACGCAGTGTGCTCTTCAGATACCTCCAGATTTGCAGAGCCCTGAAGAAACCAGCCTCCATTTGACCTCAAGCTTGTAGTCAAATCATAGTAGTATCTCAGTTTATTAGTCTTTCAGATGCCCAATCTTCATTGTCCATTTTAGTGTCCTGATCAGACTTACCTAATCGTGTAGCCAGCGACGCCACCAGCAAACAAAGATTGATATGCTTGCCGGGTTTCACACCTGAACCTGCTGAGCATTCATAATGACTCTCCTAATCACATCTGAACCTGCTGCACATTCCAACAAAATTCCAGGGAACAAAGGATATCTGAACCTGCCTTTGCCATTGCACCGAACAAAAACATCAGCTTCTTGCGAGCGTATATTATACGCGTACAATTTACAAAAACACTCTCGTACACAAAACCGTAATCCGCGTGTGCCCGACGGCCCGCGGTATCGTTTTCCTAACCAAACCAACCACCACCTACTCCGTCTGCGAAATGGGTCCCACCGTGCGCCCGGTCCCACCTGTCATGCTCTTTGGTCCGTCGCATATGTCCCCCGCGCAGCGGCGGGGGTGGGGCGCCACGTCACCATTCGACGCCCTCCGCCATCTCCAAGATCCGTTAAGGATTCCTCCTTCGCCGCCGCCGCCGCCGCCTGCTACGCCGGCGGCCTAGAGGGGAGGAGGGGAGAGTGCGCCGGCGGGGTCCGGCGATCGAGCGGGCGGCGCGGAGATGTTCCTGGTGGACTGGTTCTACGGGGTGCTGGCGTCGCTGGGGCTCTGGCAGAAGGAGGCCAAGATCCTCTTCCTCGGCCTCGACAACGCTGGCAAGACCACGCTCCTCCACATGCTCAAGGATGAGGTTGGGTTAAAATCACTTCTTTTTAGCCCTTGTTCAGACTATACTGTGTGCTAGTTCTTCTGGTGATGGTTGGATAATTGGATTTGGAAAAAAGGGGACCCTTTCCTACTTTCGTTTGAGCTCAAAGGTCGCTGCTTTGTGGGGGATTTTGAGTTCTGAATCGATATGAATCGCCTGTAATTTTTAACTTCGGTGAGGTTTGGAGGAATTGTGATGATATGGTGGATCCGCATGTGTTACTTAAATCCGTGCAGTTTCAAGGGGAATTGTTATATTTACTTTCTGGAGTAAAATTGCAGAACCTTAAGGGCAAACATGTGTCTATGCACGCCCTTTTCTGTAGGGTCAAGGCTGTTGCTTTCAGTCGAATTTTAGTTTTCTGACAGTATACCTTCATTTGAAGGGTTGAGTGTTCTGGGTGTTTTTATAATGCAACAATTCGAAGTGTAGCCCTTGTGTAATCAACTATTCAAGTGCATGCGTTGCAAAAGTGTCTCCTTTAGGTTGAGGTTGAGGAATGGGGACAATTCGATCATATCAACTTTTGCTGGATTCGGTTTAGTAGCATTCAAGGATAACGACTAAAAACAGTAGCTTCATTGGTGAGAATTTGGAAGAAGTAAAGATTTTTTTACTTACCGCCTTACCGGGATGCCTTGCTGGGAATGGCCTAACTTCAACTCTGAGCACTGGAATACTGGATTGCTAGCTAGACCTGGAAAAGTTCCATACTGAAGAATTCTTTGCTCCTTTCAGTTATTTGGGCACAAGATTCCTTGTTGATTTTCTGGAATAATAGGGTGCAAAATGGGGAATGGTTGTTTGTTTCAGTATAGATCTGGTTGACTGCCTATCTGGAAATATACAATTTGTCAGGACTTCAACTTTATGTTTCTCAAAAGAAAAAATACTTCCAACTTCCAACTATAGAACTATTACTTTGTGTTTGCTCTCATTATTAAAACTCGTTGAACCCTGCTGAAGAACTGCATGTGCTGAAGTTAAGCATACATTTTTATATTAACATTTCTCTACTGAAGAAGTTTGTGTTTGGGATCTGTGTTCATTCTGGCAGAGATTAGTTCAGCATCAGCCTACGCAATATCCAACTTCTGAAGAGCTGAGTATCGGAAAGATCAAGTTCAAGGCATTTGATTTGGGAGGACATCAGATCGCTCGCCGTGTGTGGAAGGATTACTATGCCAAGGTTCTACCTTCCTCTTCGTTGTTTTGCTTTGTTTTTCTTCACAATCACTGCATAATGTGTTCTTCTACTATGGGTGTGATTTCTGGAGATCCCAGCATTTTGTAGTTCTTTAGCTCATTCTGAAATTGAGAAGTACTAGTAACCGTGTGTCTTCCTGTAGCCATAAATGTTTTAATTGATGTCATTATCAGAGGACATTGGAATATGCCGATCTTTACTTTTGCTCCCACTAGCAACGCATGTTGCTTATTACCAAATTTTCATCAAGTGTTAAGTGGGTGGTGATTAGTGAGTAGAACTGCAAGTAGCTGATTGCCCACCACTATATGCTATGCCCACCTTGGTGCAGCCATCTAATATATAGCTACATACATATAGATATGAACTTTTGGATTCTTAGTGGGAAATATGCTTGACGGTCTGTAGACACCATGATCTTTTGAAATTGTTGGTCTGGACTTCTGGTTTTGTCTGTTTTTCTGTATCCAAGCATATGCCTTCTTGCAATTATCATTCTATTTATTCATCTATATGCCTTTTTTTTTCGTTTTCTATTGTTATATGAGGTGGTGGTGGAGCTGGCTTAGTGGATTGGCAGATATTCCTCTGTAACATGAGGCAATATAAAGAAACATTTGAACTAGTGTCTGGAGTTCACTGGAACTGGTAGCAAACTGGAACTTTTCCTTGCTAGGTAAAAAGGCAGGAAGGATTTTAAAAGGTCTCCTGTTGGAAGGAGGTATAGATAGGGATCCAAGGATGGATAGGGTCCAGAGAAAGCCCAAATTAGAAACTGCAAATGAACTAAGCCTGCAAACCAGAACGTGTGAATTCCTGATAAGAGAAGACACGTTTAGGAATCTGAGACAAGTAGGAGTGCCTGACTGAAATGCATCTTCCCTTGTGCGGTGCATGACTTACACTGTTACCCTACGCCATTACCGAATTCTTTATGTTTCAAGTTACATCGTACCAATTTCTAGTACTCATTGTCTTGCGTTTTAACAAAAAATGTTTCCTCTACTTCAATATGTGAGGCTTTTATTGTGAAAATTCAGCCTAGAATAAGGTGTTTGGATTTGGGAAATGGTGAGCAGTAGGTCCTAACTTCACATGCAGCACAGCAGCAGTATTCTTTTGGTTTGAAGCAGGCAATGGTTTGACAACTGGTGTAAAGATATGAGCGTTGTCATCTTACCAAAATCATGCAATGATCCCATGACTGATGGAACATAACCTAGGACGAGGCAGCTTCTCAGAGAGTCTGGTTTGGTGCATTATTCTTATGCTCCTGCTCCTGCAGTCCTGCTGCATACTTGTATAGTAGCTACTTTTATTATTCCTCATGATCAAATTCTCACTTCCTAATTAAAATGCTGTTGGATTAGGACGTGTGTGCTTTTGTGTTTCAACATCTATTTGCTGAACCTTCCCCTTTTCATTCTGAACAGGTGGATGCAGTGGTGTACCTCGTGGATGCCTATGACAAGGAGCGGTTTGCTGAATCAAAGAAGGAACTCGACGCCCTCCTCTCGGACGACTCCCTGGCCACCGTTCCATTCCTGATCCTGGGGAACAAGATCGACATCCCCTATGCCGCATCGGAGGAGGAGCTCCGCTACCACATGGGGCTGAGCAACTTCACCACTGGGAAGGGCAGTGTTAGCCTGAGCGACTCCAATGTCCGCCCCCTGGAGGTGTTCATGTGCAGCATCGTCCGCAAGATGGGTTACGGCGAGGGGTTCAAGTGGGTGTCACAGTACATCAAGTAGTGTTAGCTGGCTACCATGTTACTCCTGTTTCTACCTTAGCTTACCACAAAAGAGATAGGGAGCTAGCTACCTTGGTCATGGGCTCATGGTGGTTCATGGTGCCAGTACATATGTGGTCGTTATGGAAGTAGTGCAAAGTCTGGGATCTTGTGCTAGATTTGCCTTCAGTTACACTGATTTTGGAAGAGAAACATCCTTAAAACTTCTTTGCTGGAGCTCTTCATTTATTTTTGTTGTTTGTGGGCTGCTTCATCAGTGATGCAGTGAATATTTGGGTGCAGAGCATCATGCCGTCCATTCAGTAACTTCATCTCTGCAGATACCTCAGTCCTAAAATAAATCAACTTTTACAGCTGTCTTTAGTTAAACTAAAAGTTTGACCAATTTTATGGATAAACATACCAACATCTATATGGCACCAAATGAGTACACCAAGGAAAATATATTTCGTTATAGATCTAATGAAACCAATTTGGTGTCATGAATGCTGATGCATTTTTAGTCAAACTTAGCATATATTGATTTTTGAGACAACTTTAGAAATTGATCTTTGTAGGACGGATGGAGCAGCGTTTGATTCCCTCCAGATTGCAAGGAGCAAATGTCCATCCAGGACGCGCTTCCATCCAGGACGCGCTTTGAACAAGTGGCATAGTTCAAGCGAAAGAACACAGAACAGATGACAGCAAGCAAAAATGCACGTTGACTAAACAAAATAATATCATTAATTCATTACTGAGACGGAAGATCACCTGAACGATCGCTAAACCATCAACCCTAACAAAAATGTGTCGACATTGTGTAAGAAACCTAAACACCTATTGGAAACCCAGTTGCTTCATCATGAGAAACTCAGTTGCCCCATCATGACAAGCTCCGTCAGAAGAGTGGGGCAGTTGGCCCTCAGCTTCTCGAAGCCTTCAGTCGGCATGAGTCCATGACAGCCTTCAGGTTCCACGGGCAAGCCATGAAGTCCCAGCACGCGGCCCTGAGGCCGCGGCAGCCATGGCGCTCCGCCACCGCCAAGGTTTCCGCCACCGTGCCCACGTCGATGCGCTCGCACAGCATCTCCTCGCACATCAGCTTGAGCCGGTCCAGCTTGAACTTCGCCGCGGCGGCGAGCAAGGCCGGGACCATCGCCGCGGCGTCCTCCAGCTTCTCCGGCAACGCGTTGGTGTACATGTACTGGAGTACCGCCTGGAACACCTTGGGCTTCACGCCTTGGATCTTGATGATGAGGCGCTCGTGGCTGCCGGGTTTCTCCTTCGAGGCGAGCAGCTCCGCCTCCAGTACCGGGGACCGCGCCGCGAGGGCACGGGGTTCCCGGACTGATCGAGCAAGCTGAACTTGTACTCGATGGGGTGGACGTGGCTTGGACTGCCAGAGGCGCCATGGTCGAGCTCGAGGTAGAGGGCGATGTGGCCGCTGTTGCCGTGGGGGAAGTACCTGACCCGCCAGCTGTAGCCCCCCACCTCGAATGTCATGACCCAGATATGGACCAGAAGAAGCCCAAGACTGTCAAGCCCATGTACTCTAGTCCAGCCCAATAGTCAAGGCCAACACTACAAAGAGCAAATCACAGGGGAAATCGGAGGGATAGATCTCGATAGAGGGGAGGAGGAAGACGACCTCCTGTTTCCATTCTCCCTTTTTCTGATTGATTTCTGTTCTGCCCCTTTCCCCGTGTGCTGCTGCTCTTTGTGGTGTTGGTCTTGACTATTGGGCTGGACTAGAGTACATGGGCTTGACAGTCTTGGGCTTCTTCTGGTCCATATCTGGGTCATGACAGGGCGATTTGGAGGCGCTGGCGGCGGATCCAGTGCTCTGGCTCGATTTGGGCACCGTTTCGATCCGCGGCGACGACTCCTTCTTCAAGCAGTGCTGCAGTGAGCCAACTATCCTCGGCGCGCGTCCGCAGTTCAATCGCGTGCTCCGTCGGCTTCAGCTTGCGGGCGATTTGGCCTCGGCGTGGTCGATTTCTGGTGGCAGCGGCGACTTCATCGTCTCCGCGCGCGACGAACCTGGGGCGGCGACGCATCTTTCCCAGCACCATTCCTGGGGGCGTGTGGAGCTGGAGACATCGGGCGTGCAGATTGCTTCAGTCTGGGAGTTGCCCACCAACTGTTCGACAGAATATCTCAATAAGTATCAGCAGACCATGAATGCAAAGCGGGATGTGTCCAGCAAGGTCCTGGAACAAATCCTTAAAAATCAGCAAACATTGGCTCAGCAGATAGAGATCACTGGAAAGATAGTGGCCCAGCTGTCACTCAATCAGATGAACAATTGGGAGGAAGAACCATCAAGTTCAACATGTTTTGATACAGCTGTTGATGATGTACCTGTTGAGGTGGTCTGGGATGAGGAAATGGTGTCTGCACAGCAAAAGCAAGTGCATATTCAAGCTTCAGTAGGTTGGGGTGATGAATTGATTCACAACATGGACACAACTGATAGTCTGAGCTAGCTCATGGCGATAAGTACATGGATGCTGGTTGCAATGTGTTTGATGAAAGGCCTCAAGTGGATGTTCTATGGGATGAACAGATGCAATTTGATAACGGCATGAAAGGCCTCAAGTGGATGTTCTGGGAAGACCAGTACCAGCCCTTGAGGGCCTTCTTGGACGCCGCGCACCCGTCAATGGTGACCTTGTGGCTCCCGCTCAGCTCTCGTGCGACGATGCTGGAGGCCGTGAAGCTCGATTGCCGGCGGGCGGGCGGCGTCGGCGGCGGTTGCCATGGCACGAGCGGATTGGAGGCAGATCGATCGATCAGGGAGCAGCGCTCGATACGTGGTAGACTATAAAAATTAAAAATACGTGCATGAATGGGCTCGGATAAAAGATAGATGAGCCGAAAATGATCCACGTTAGACCTGGTTTATTTGTTTTCCTTTTCTTTGTGTCTTTTTCTTCTTCAGATTTTTATGTTCCTTTTTTTACTTTACTATTTCTATCTATATTTTTAGTTTCAAATTTTCATTACTTTGATTTTATATTGTTAATCAATAGTGATGCTTTGATTATTCTCTAGCCTATTTTAGTTTCTAACAAGATAGTTTATTCGTTCTAACAATATTGCTCCTCTAGACTGTTTTTGGTGTTCTACAATATTTTTGGTTTTTGGTTAATTAAAAACTAAACGGATCATGTACACTCGATTTTCCCTTATTTGTTTGTATTTAGATTGTTCCAGGTATCAAGTTTTAATTTTCTATGGTGCACTTAACTGTTCTAGCAATGATAAATCGTTGTTCTAGTGACAATACTATTGTTCCTCTAGAATATACTTGAGGTTCTATATCATGCTTTTAGTTAATTTTGTTTAACAAAAAATATTTATTCATGGTTTATTCAGATTTGCTAGCTTTTTTTCTTTAATTGTCCCAAGGGAAAGTACATTGGTATCGTCCAATAGACGGTCTCATGCAGTGACACGTAATCTTAAAACCGTTTAACAGATAATATGTACAATATGTTGTCTTATAAATTGTCTCATAATAATTAATGATTTCTTAATTTGTGCATATAAAAATAATTATTTGTGAGTGGCATGGCAACAACAACTCGTACAATGGCGATTGAGTGGTCTCATAGTCCTAAATTTTAGTTTTGATGTGATTGCCTCGCGAAACAACCGCCTCATTCTCTCACCACCCTCTCTTTTCTCCATGACATCAAAAATCCTACGTGGAACTGCATGAGGCAACCTATCAGACCGCTTACGTGTAGCAATGTAATTGCCAGTGGCGAAGCCACGTTCACTTTAGGTGGTGCATGTCCAAAAAAACAAATCCCTTTGTAAAAATTTTATTTTGATAAGTAAAATTAGTAAATTTGTTTATAATTATACTAGTGCGTACCACCCTAAATTTTACTCTAGCTTCGCCCCTGATACTTGCCCTAACAATGGAGTTTTAGTAGTTTGATTATCTACTTTAGATGTGCTTGTACCGGTAGCGACAAATTACTGATCGTTCGGTTTAATATTTGCTCCAATGACATGTTCTCTTTCATGATATAGTGTAGGGAGTGCTGACATAAAATTGATTTTCAACCGAATAAAAAACCATAACCCAAATATTCTTTGTGGAGAGTTTGGAGGTAAGATAAGGGCACGTTGAAAAGTTCATATTGAATCTTTATCTCCCAGTAAGCAACAAATGCTGTTGCCACACAAAAAACCAAAACAGAACAGAGCAAGAAAAAGCTAGGTCATCGATCACGATGAACCATGCCCTAGCCAACAAAATCTCTCTAAATCTGCCTACCAAACGATTGTTGCATACCGTGTCGAAAACTAAAACACTAATTAATTGATGCCCTAAAAAAGAAACAAGTATATATGCAGTTCATCATCATTTCTTGTCATTCAGGGCAGCCACTTGCTTCATGAAAACCTCCATCATAGCACCAGGCCAGATTATTGCCTTGGCCTTCTCGTAGCCTTCAGTCTCCATGACCGCCTTCGTGTTCCCTGGGCGAGCCATGAACTCTATGCACGCGGCCTTGAGGGCCCTGCAGCCGTGCTGCTCCGCCACCGCCAACGTGCCGGCCACCGTGGTCACGTCGATGCGCTTCGACAGCGTCTCCTCGCACGTCAGCTTGAGACTGTCGAGCTTGAACCTGTCCGCCGCCACGAGCAAGCCCTGCGCCATCTCCATGGCGTCCTCCTCCCCCTCCCCCTCCGTCGTCTTCTCTGGCAGCGCGTCGGTGTACATGTAGTGGAGCATCGCCTTGAACACCTTCGGGTCCACGCCCTGGATCTCGATGCGGCGGTTGGCGCCGGCGCCGGCGCCGGCGGACTTCTTCTCCTTGGAGGAGGCGAGCAGTTCCGCCAGGACGGGGGAGCGCGCCGTGAGGAGCCACCCGTGCGCGTCGATCGTCGCCTCGCCGCCGACGTCGATGGTGACGTCCGCCCCAGTTTTACGCTTCCATAAAAGGTCGATGAGGTTCTCGTGCAGGTTGGGCGGCGCCGCCGGCGCCGGCGCGGCGACGCTCGGCGGATTGTCGTCGTCGTCGTCGGTGCGCGTGGCGGAGCCCAGATCCGCCGTGAAGTTTACGTCGCACTGGATGGTGAAGGCGTCGTCCTTGAGGCACCCCGACTCCTCCAGATCCTCCCACCGGATAAAGTCGCTGAAGCCGCGGACGAAGATCGCCGACCGCGTGAAGGAGCACGCCTCGGGGTAGGCGCGGGTGAACTTCGGCACCGGGTTCCCGGACTGGTCGAGCAAGCTGATCTTGAACTTGACGTCGTTGGCTTCTTTGATGGGGCTACTAGGATCGAGCTCGAGGTACAGGGAGATGTGTCCGTCGTTGTCGTAGTACTTGATCCGCCAACTGTGGCCGCCCACGGGGAAGGCCTTCGAATCCCAGCTCCAGTACCTTTTGATGTTCTTGGAGGGCTTGCACCCGTCGATGGTGAGCTTGTGGGATGCACTCACCTCTCGCAGGACCATGGTGGAGGCGGTGGAGCGCGAGAGCCGGCGAGCGGCGGCGGTCATCAAAGCGGCGGTGGACGATGCCATGGCAGGAGCGCTTTGTGTTGGAGGCAGCCAGATCGATCGAGGATGGGATCTGAATATCTGATACGTGCCTATGGGTAGATTTTATATATAGAGCTAAAACAAAAACATGCGTCGCACGAATGGGCTCTGATGATAATGAAAAGAGAAAACCTACAATATTTTGCACGTGAGGAAACGCGTGTCTGGCCTGGGGTCTAGAAACTGCTCCCTCCATCCATTTTAAATTTTAACAAAATTAAAGAGATTTAAAAATATTTTATCAAAATTAAAGAGATTTAAAAAGATTTATGACATCCAATAGATAACACTATTTAAAGTATATTTAATGAAGAATTCAATGGTACCTATTTGGTTCATAATCATGGGTGCTTTGTTCAATAAACTAGATCAAATTCGAGATGGCTTGACTTTTCAAAGAAGTTGAAATCACTTCAATTTGAAATGGTGGACGTAGAAGACATGAATCATTTATCTTCCAATCTTGAATTCAATCCGAACCACACTAAACAACGCAACGTATGTATAAATATGTAAAAACATATGAATGGAAGTAGTATAGGTTCCATGGTTGTTCATGCTGACCAGCACTTATGTGACCTTGAAAGCAGCGCACAATCTGCTGGGACGGCGTGCTATCCATATTTTTCGTCACAGTACGGGATTATTGGAAGCGACTGCTCATGTCGTCAGCTCGGTCACAAAGGGACGGCGCGAGGCCAAGGCTGTGAGCCTGTGATTACAAGTTGGCCAGAGGCAATCAGGAAAGGAACAAGACCATTTTACCTCCCTCAACTGTGTCTAAAGTCCAACATTCCTTCATAAACTTCAAAACCGGTTAATGTATCTCCCTCAACTTTAAAAAACCGTTCACTTAAACTCGTTGCCCCGATTATAAGCGGTTTTAAAGACGATTTTGTCTTTTTCCAATTAGAAATAAATCTAGTAAATTTCTAATTAGGTAATTAAACCACGAAAAATATCCCTAAGCTTCTAGAAATTTTGAGAGAAATCATAGTGATAGAAAACCCAAATAACATATTTGTATCTTGTGAAAATTTATATGGAATATTCCAAAAGTTATATTTAGCGATAGAGTAAAATAATAAAAATATCCAAAGATTCATATGTGTTTACTAGATTATATATATATATTGTTAATAGTAAAATAAGAAAAATCGTAGAGGTAGATCCTTTGAAAATGCATTCAATGTTAATATATGTTACATTTATGATAGTTACATCTCATATTTATATTATGAAAAGTTCCTAAAATTATTTTAGACGTGAATTAGAATATTGTGGTAGTATTCCAATTTTTTGGATATTTTTCTTATCTTACTTGAGGTAAATGTAATTTTGTAAGATTCTATATATATTTTCACAAGATTTAAATATATTATTTGGCTTTATCATGTATCAACTAGAAGCTTAGATATATATTTTTTGTGGTTTAATAACCTCATTAGCTATTTACTAGATTTATTTTTAATTGAAAAAGACAAAACTTTATTTGAACACCGCTTATAACCAGGGCAGTGAGGTTAAGTGAATGGTTTTGAAAGATGAGGGACGTGTGTTACTCGGTTTTTGCGTTTAGGGATGAAAGTGAGACATTGGGCTTAGTCGAGGGAGGTAAAATGGACTTTTTCCATCAGGAAAAGCCATCGGGGATTTGGGCCAGCCCAGCTGTGAAACATTTCAGGCCTTTGAGACCAAAATGAACTACAAAACTTTGGTCATCTCTCTATCACATGATCTCAAAAAAAAAAATCTCTATCACATGACCGGGGATGAGATCGACATCCAAGTGTACCTATCTTTCTGAAAATAAGTAGTTCCAAATCCTTGGCAGATTAGCTGTGAGAGGTGACGAGGGTCTAGACCAGGGTTGACCAACCACTACAACACACCATTTAATCTGCGACGGAATCCTGGCGACGGTTTCAGAAAACGTCAGCATTTTATTCTTAGCCCAGATAAGCCCAGAATCTGTGACGGAATTTTCGCGACGAAGTCTGAGAACGTCGCAGATGTGCAAATGGCCCATTCGGGCTCAGATTCGGGCCCAAATTATGTGACGAATTTCAGTAACCGTCGTAGATTGAAAATCAAAATCGTCTTGATTTAATACCTGTTGATGGTCCTTAAGTGCTACTTTTGACCGTCAATTCCTGCCAAATATATGTCAAATATAATCACCAAACGTAGTGGTAGGGTTTATTACTGACTATTTCCACAAGTTCTGGTGTTTTATCATGTCATGCAGGAATTCACACATTAGCCTGAGATAAATGCAAATATATCATTATCACAAAGTATCTCAAATGGCAAGATGGATTGCACCACTGCGTAGAGCTCATCGAGACGATCGAAATGAATATATATTTCATATTTTTTAGAGCTCGGGATAAAAAGATGCAAAAACCCCATTTTATTACGCAGCGCTGACGTCATCGCTGACGTCGGCGCTGCCGACGTCAGCAGCTGGGCACTGGCCCGTCGAGCGGCCCACAGCGCGGCCCACCAAGCGGAGACGCGATTTCGCGTGGGAGCAGGAGTCCACGGGGCCCACCTGGCAGCTGCTGATGGCGCCGGCGCAGAAGACATAGTGCGGGCCGGTTTTGCGGGAAGACAGGGACACGTGGCGCGAGGAGATAGGGCGCGGGCTGGCTGGACGCGGTTTGGCGCGGCTCAGGCCGGTTTTGCGCCCCGGGCCGGCGGTTTTGCGCGGTTTATTCTTCGAGATTCTGGTTTTTTTGTGGTTTTCGCTGGTTTTGCTCTGGTTTTCGCTGGTTTTGCTCTGGTTTTCGCCCCACCGACCCCAGAACGTCGGTGGGAGCTATTCTCCCGTGACTACCGACCCTGGAGACATTTTCTCTTTTTAATCCGAAAATAAAACTTCTATCTAGTATTTACCCCTCATATGAACATCAAATTTGATGGTTCTTTTTTCTAAGTTTTTCTAAAATGACGCTCTATCAAGTTATATAACTTATTAATGCTATTATTTTGAAAAATCTTCTCGTGTGAGTTTATTTGAACAATCCATTTTTTGAATTTCAAAAATGACAACTACAAGCACGGTTTTTTTTACACTAAATGATGTAATGGAAAAGTGATGAATACCAAAGTTTCATATCTCATCAAGATCTACAATCTTTATTTAGGTCATTTTGTCATTTTTAAAAGTGATAATAACATGTAGTACAAATTTGACAAGTCTCTAACATAGTTTTCTTAAACTATGTGAGTGAATCTAGGATTAATGGACAATGTATACTACCACTTTCTCAAATGAAAAAATAACCTAAATAAAGATTGTAGATCTTGATGAGTTATGAAACTTTGATATTCATGACTTTTTCAGCTGAAATCATTTAGTGTTCCAAAATCTTGCTTTTAGTTATCAAATTTTGAAATTCAAAATTTGAATTATTCAAACTTTGTCACATGGATTAATGAACTAAATAAAGTATGTAGATATCGATGAGTTGTACAACTTTGGTATTCATAACTTTTTCATTTGAAATCATTTATTACCCTAAAAAAATATGTGAATTTCTCAACTTTTGAAATTTCAAATTTAAATAGTTCAATCTAACTCGGATGGGGAAGTGACCAAAACAATAGTTATAGATCTCGAATAGTTCTACAACTATTGTATTGACAACTTTCTCATTTGAAATCATTTTTGATGTCTTAGAATTTAATATATTTCTACTATCAAAATAAAAAAAAAAACGTTTGGCAGAGAAAAAAATGATAAAAGGCCCATTCAGCAGGTTTGATTTGAATTCAAAGTTTGGTTTGAATTCTACAACTCAAACAAAAACCAAATCTTTTTTCAATCTTTAAACCCTATATCTGGGCCAAAAGCTGAGTCGGCCCGCCTCTCTTTCCTTCTCCTATCAGCCCACCAGGCCACCGGGCCTCTCTCCCTCCCTCCCTGGGCCGGCCCAAGACTGAGCAAGATGGTTTCTCTTTTTAATCTGTAATTAAAACTTGTATTTGATATTTCTCCCTCATATGAACTCCAAATTTGATGATTTTTTCCTAAAAATTCCTAAAATCATGCTCTATCAAGTTATGAAACTTATTAATGCTATTATTTTGAAAAATCTTATCGTGTGAGTCTGTTTGAACAATTTAATTTTTGAATTTCAAAAAATAACAACTACAAGCACGATTTTTTTACACTAAATGATGTCAAATGGAAAAGTGATGAATACCAAAGTTTCATATCTCATCAAGATCTACAATCTTTATTTAGGTCATTTTATCATTTTCAAAACTGGTAATAACATGTAGTACAAATTTGACAAGTCTCTAACATAGTTTCTTAAACTATGTGAGTGAATCTAGGATTAATGACCAATGTATACTACCACTTTCTCAAATAAAAAAATAACCTAAATAAAGATTGTAGATCTTGATGAGTTATGAAACTTTGGTATTCATGACTTTTTCAGCTGAAATCATTTAGTGTTCCAAAATCTTGCTTTCAGTTATCAAATTTTGAAATTCAAAATTTGGATTATTCAAACTTTGTCACATGGATTAATGAACTAAATAAAGTTTGTAGATCTTGATGAGTTGTACAACTTTGGTATTCATGACTTTTTCATTTGAAATCATTTATTACACATGTAGTTCAAATTGTAATTACTTTCCATGACCACATTGAAATTCATTTAAACTATTAAAAATAAGGAATCAATTCTAATTTTTTGAAACTTCCACATGACAACTTATATGCTGTATATTACATTTAGAAAATGTATTTGTGTAGTTAAGAAAATAAGGGAAGAGATCGACTTACCACTGAGCTGTGAGATGGTTTATGAGTTTTTTGTTTGTGTGGTTTTCTTTATTCAAAAACGTTAAGCAGTGAAGAAATGAAATAAGGCCCGTTCGGCCCAAACGGCCCAATTGTTTTCAGCCGTCCATTGCCAATTCAACGGCTCTGATCGCATTGACATGGTATATAATCTACCCAGACCAAACCCTAGCTCTCCCTCGCGCACACCCTCATGCCGCGCCTCCCTCTGCCCTCCGCCTCCACCGCCCCCCTCAACTCCCCCACCGCATGCCGCCCTCCTCGCCTCCCCCGAGCCGTCCCGGCGGCACGGAGCCCCGGCCGAGGCGGCACGCGTGCGTCCTTTCTCCCGCACGCCCGGGCGCCCGGCCTCCGACTCCACCCTCCGGCCGCGCCCCCCGCATGGCCGCATCCACCTCCGGCCGCTCCCTCCCGCCTCCGCCTCCCCCCTCAACACTCAGCGCGCTGCCGGTGCCGTCCTCGACGGCGTCGCCGCCGACGCCGTCCTCCTCGACCTTCCTCGCCTCCCCTCCCCCCTCAACACCTCCACCGCCCCCGAGCCACTACGGCTGGCGGCGCTCAGATCCGCCGGCCAGACGCCTCTCCTGGTCGCCCCTTTCGTCTTCGTGGCTGGCCCCGCCCCCTTCCTCTTCATGGCCAGTCCCGACCTCGGCGTGGAGGCCTCAGGGACTCGGTCCGGGGACCCCGCGGCGCGCACGGCCGGCACGCTCAGGCCTAAGTTTTTTTTTATGTTAAAGCATACAATTCATTTGAAGCAGGAGCATTGCAATATTCTAGTGGCTTCTTCTGTTCATGCCAGAAAATATGGATTTCAGTTTAATACGCCAGACATATTTTAGCAGATTTCACTAGTGCATTTTATTCCTATATAGCACAATGCCAGAAAATATGTTTAGTTTATGTATAATGTAAATATGTTTCTGTTTTTCCTTTCAAATAATAAGCATGGCTAAGTGTTCATGACTAAGCATCACAGTAAATATGTTTCTGTTTCTGTTTATGTATAATGTAAATGAGCTGAGCTGAGATCTGTGCTGGATTTTCCTTTTTTTTAATTTTCTGGTTGGCCTTTCTTGCAAGATAGTGTGCTCCAGCAACTTATGTATTAACTGTGATGCAGCAACCATTTATTGTGCCTTGATTTTTTGAATATTAAAATCTCATAGCAGCTAGAGTAGTATATTAAAATCTCATAGCAGCTAAAATCTCATAGCAGCTAGAGTACTATATATATTTGTGTTGATGCATATTTTTATTTTGGTTGCAGATTATTGATGAGAAGGTCCACTGGATGCAAGATGGAAACATAAATGTAACTAGTTATTTTGAATATAACCTGATATATTAAATCTAATATGTTGTAATTCTGAAAACTTGGTATGTCTTTTGGGCTGAAATAACTGTTGTGTGATACTGATTGATTTTTGCTAGGCTGAAATGTTTATGAGGATTTTTGGTGAGCTGAAATGTTATGGGTATTTTTTGTTGCCCGAAATGTTCATGGGTTGAAATGGTTGTGGGCCAAATTGTTTATGGGCTGAAATTTTGGTCCAAAAGTGGTCCACTTTCAAAATGGGCCCATGAATAAATGGTCAAAAAGTCAATGTCCATGTCATCAAGCGTGCCATGTCAGCAGCCACGTCATTGTCAATGTGGACAGCCACGTCATTGTCCCTGTAGGCAGCCATGTCATCGTCTACGTTGGCAGCCACATCATCGTCCGTGTTGGCAGCCACGTCAGCGTCCATGTTGGCAGCCACGTCAGCAGCAACCGTGACGGTTATTTTCGTCGCTAAAACTGGGCTTTGGGCTGGGCTGAGTGGGCCTCGGGCTATTCTGCGACGGTCAAAATCCGTCACGGATTGTTCAATCCGTGACGGTTTGTTAAGAACCGTCGAGCGATTTAATCAATGACGCTCAATCAATAACGAAATCTGAAACCGTCACGGAAATTAATTTGCGACGGAAAATCGACAATCCGCGACAGATTCATTCCGTCACGGATTAAATAGTGTGTTGTAGTGAACCCTCCCCTAAATCAACGACACGACATCAAACGATCCTTCAAAAACAAGAGCTGATACCCCAAATCAAACAGACCCGCCTCGTCCGGGCGGCTCTAGGCCTGCCTGAGAAGACCCGCTCGCCCGACCACTCTCCGCCTCGCCCGACTGGTTCACTCCTTCGGGGCTAAGCAACCTCCGAGAGGACTCGCTCGCCCGACGAGTTTCCGTCTCGCCCGACGAAGTTTCTGTCTCGCCCGACGAGTCTTCGCCTCGCCCGACCAGTCTCCGTCTCGCCCTACTGGTTCGTTCGGCGCCGCCCCTCGCTTTTACCCATTCCGGGCCATACCAACTCGGTGCCTGCCATGTCAGAACAGGATGGGCGCCTGTCCATCGCCACGGCAGCCACAGTCATTGTTCGCCTACTCGGCCGTTTAGCCCGTTTACACGCCCTTTAAACGCTACACACTGCATAGCCGTGTCCGTTTAATCAACCGTTTATCTCGTTTAATGACCATTTAACCCATTTAAATGACCGTTTAGCCCGAATAAAGAGCTAAATGGTAGGTGATTGACTGTTTAGCGTTTACCGTTTAGGCTAACATTGGCCACAGGAGCGCCTGTCTCGTCCAAACAGGAACACTACAGTCCCGAAGAAGGACGCTCGCAAGCTTGAGCGACGATACCTGGAGTCCAAGGAGGCACAGTGCGAGTCAACGACTACCCAAGAACCACTCGGGGACACACCCGGGAGGCTGCCTACACCAACCACCCGGACGCCGCCATCCCCCCCCCCCCCCCCCCCCCCCCCCCCCCCCCCCCCCCCCCCCCCCCCCCCCCCCCCTCCCCCCCCCCCCCCCCCCCCCCGCCGCCAGCTCCGGGTCAAATGGAACGCCCATTCCATCAACACCAACTACAACAGTGAACAACTATTCGCCGTGTACGGCCCGGGACGCCAGACGACGGCAACAAACCCCGGCGCTGTAACTCACCTTATAATTCCTCCTTTTTTACCCCCCTCTTTCCTTATTCCCCTTGCTGCTATAAAAGGGGACCAAGGGAAGATCGATGGGGGACATCGAAAGAACACACGTGAACTCTCACGCAAACACCCCACAACACAATACACAGGGACTTGGGACCACACTCCCTCTCCCGACTAGTTTGTAACCCCTACTACAGACTTGGGCTCGAGAACATCGGTTCACACTGGATGTAGGGTATTACTCTCCGGATTCCCGAACCAGTATAATTTCCTGTGTCTCTTGAGCCACCATCCGGTGCCCTGACACGCGATCGTACAAATATTACTTGCCAGTGGTAGAGAACCCCGACAGTTAGCACGCCAGGTAGGGGGAGGTTCGCGTGTCGGTTCACTCCACCAGGGCCTGGATGGCCCATGGAGGCGCCATGTTGGCACCAGGCGCTCACCTGCGTTTCGGCTCCCTCGACTTTGTCTTCAGCAAATCGGAGGAGCCCCTCATCGGGGCCACCTTCATACACCCTGAGCCCACCTTCAACGACGACCCCGCCGCGATCCACGACAAAAGGTCCAACCCTCCACGTGTCGCAACGGGCGCCACTGCCTACATCCTCGACATACTAGGAGAGGACCTGGCGGCGGCTCTGGGACGAAGCCCGACCCAGGAGCATTTCCGCAACATCTCCTACATGATCACAAATCTCGCCCTACAAGCTGGAGGGGAAGAGCAGCTCCTTTGGGACGAGTTCCTCGACTACTACGGCGCCATGTACCCGGAGGGACAGCCGAGTCTGCTGCACAATCCAGCGGCCGCCTCCCCACCGACAAACTTCAGCTCCCGCACTGCGCCTGTCAATAAGGGCGCGACAGACGAACGGGACTCGAACCCGCAATCAACCCGGGTTCCATCGGCGTTCTACGACCCCACCCGGGAGTGTTTCATGTGCCACACCCCGGATGCGGAAGTACGGTCCGATAGCAGCTCGATGGAGGGCAAACCCCGCCAAGCACTACCCCGAGACGACCTCACAGGCGATGCTCGGTGGGCCAGGCTGCAGGATCTCAACGAGGCGCAGCGTCAACTCGAGGACGAGCGCAGGCAACTCCACCACGAGCTCAGAAGAAATGCGGATGGAGGAGCCGCCCGCGCGCGTGCACGGGACATACGCCAGCGCATAGTCAGCGATGACAACAACGACGCCGACGACGCACCGATCTTCATACGAGCATCCCAAAACCTTGCAGCAGCTGCTGTCCTGTTTCGCGAACACCCTGAACCCTCGACCCCCGAGGATTGAAGGTTCCATCAACAGCTCCGCACGCTCCTGGAAACTGCAGCAGTTCAGCAAGCGGAGAGTTTCGCGTCACGTCAGCAGGCTCCCAAGGAGCAGGGCCGAGAGCAGTCCGTACATCATCATGGGGCCGTGGCGGACAGAGACGCCCGGCAACAAGACGAGCACCGAGGGCACCGCCGACGACGAGCCTACAACAAGCGGCGCGGAGGCCGCTACGACAGTGGCGAAGACCGGAGCAGGAGTGTCTCTCCTGATCCCAGGGGGCCGCGCGCTTTTGGACCTCGCGTCCACGGCGCTTGTTTTCCTCCGCGCTTCCGAGCTCCAACGACGGTGCCCAAGTATGATGGGGACACGAATCCCAGCGTCTGGCTGGAGGACTACTGACTAGCGTGCCACGTGGGCGGAGCACGAGACGACTACTTCATCATCAAGAACCTCCCCCTCCACCTGGCCGACTCGGCGCAAACGTGGCTAGAACACCTCCCCGATGGCAAAATCGACAGTTGGGCACAGCTGCGCGACGCGTTCATCGGCAGCTTCCAGGGTACCTACACATGCCCTGGAAACCCATGGGATCTGCGTAACTGCCTCCAAAGGAAGGACAAAAGCCTGCGCGACTACATCAAGCGTTTCTCCAAGCGGTGCACCGAGCTGCCCAACACCGCCGACACTGACGTCGTCTCGGCATTCCGATTCGGAACCACCTGCGCGACCCTCATTCACGAACTAGGGCGCAAGAAGCCGCGAACCATCCGTGAACTCCTCGACATCGCCACTGATTATGCTGATGGGGAAGATGCAGTCGCCGCCACCCTTGACCGATCCCAAAGCAAGGGCAAGCAGTTGGAGGGAACTGGCGAAGGCGCCTCTACTCAGGCCGACAAGAAGAAGAAGAAGGACAAGCGGCGGCGCGACGGCAACATGGTGGCGGCAGCCGAATGAAAGGCTGCCAAGCCCAGAGGGAACAAGCCGAAGGGTCACTTCGAGAAGCTTCTCGAAGCCCCATGCACCAATCATGAAGGCCCTGTCAAGCACGTCTTGAAAGATTGTATGCTCATGAAGAGTTTCCTCGCTGGGACCCTGAAGAGGAAAACCCCTGAGACAGCCAAAGATGAAGTTAGGAGCCCGAACGGCGACGACAACGAATACCCCAGGGAAGATGGCACTGTAATGATGATCTTTGGAGGGCCCGCGGCCTGCCCTTCAAAGCGCACGGAAAAGCTGGTTCGGCGGGAGGTCTGTAGCACGGAGCCCGCGGTGCCCTCCTACCTCAAGTGGTCGGAGGCCCGGATCACTTTTGATCGCTCCGATCACCCTGACCACGTCCCACAGCCGGAGAGATATCCACTCGTTGTCGCTCCCCTTTTCGGCACAAAGCGCATACACAAGGTGCTGATGGACAGAGGAAGCGGCCTCAACATCCTCTACGCCGAAACCCTTGACGAAATGGGGATCCCGCGGTCCCGACTGCGGCCTTCCGCGGTGCCCTTCCACGGGGTTGTTCCTGGCTTGGACGCTGTACCCCTTGGGCAGATCGACCTGCCCGTCACCTTCGGAACACCGCGTAACTTCTGGAGGGACACCCTCACTTTCGAAGTGGTGGGATTCCCGGGCACGTATCATGCCATCCTCGGGAGGCCAGCGTACGCGAAATTCATGGTCGTCCCGAACTATACGTACCTCAAGCTGAAGATCCCCGGGCCCAAGGGCATCATTACGGCGGGAACTTCCTTTGAGCACGCATATGGATGCGACACCGAGTGCTTCCAGTTCACGGAGGCACTCGTTCGGTCCGAGAAACTCACCGCAGAGCCTTCTCCCAGGGACCTCGATATCCCCGAGTCGTCTAAGCGAGCCACGTGCTCCTTTGAGCCGGCCAAAGACGTCAAGGAGGTCACCGTCGCCGACGACGGCCGCACCCTCCGTGTCGGGACGGCGCTCGATCCAAAATAGGAAAGCGCGCTCGTCGACTTCCTCTGAGCAAACCTCGACGTGTTTGCATGGAAGCCCTCGGACATGCCAGGGATTCCAAGGGAGGTCACCGAGCACAAATTAAACATCAAGCCTGGCTCACGACCGGCCAAACAGAGGCTCCGACGCTTTGACAAGGACAAGTGCAAGGCAATCGGCGAGGAGATCAAAAAGCTCCTTAGCGCAGGCTTTATTAGGGAAGTATACCACCCCGAGTGGTTAGCAAACCCTGTCCTTGTAAAAAAAAAAGAATGGAAAATGGAGGATGTGTGTTGACTATACCGGCCTTAACAAGGCATGTCCAAAAGACTCCTTCCTTCTTCCTCGTCTAGATCAGGTGGTCGACTCCACCGCTGGGTGCGAGACCCTCTGCTTTCTCGATGCTTACTCTAGTTACCATCAGATCGCAATGAGTTTAGCCGACCAACTTGCAACGTCTTTCATCACGCCTTTCGGCACTTTCTGCTACTCGTCTATGCCATTCGGGCTAAAAAACGCGGGCGCCACATTCCAGAGATGCATGCGTCGTGTTTTCGGCGATCTCATCAGCCAACTGGTTGAAGCCTACGTTGATGACATCATGGTGAAATCCAAGCGCGTCGGCGACTTAGTCCCAGACCTTGCGGCGGTCTTCGAGAAGCTCTGGCAAAACAAGGTAAAGCTCAACCCCGAGAAGTGCGTTTTCGGGGTTCCGAGAGGCATGCTCCTTGGCTTTGTCGTCTCAGAACGCGGCATCGAAGCCAATCCTGAGAAGATCTCCGCCATCACTAACATGGGGCCTGTCCATAACATGAAGGGGGTCCAGCGTGTCACAGGTTGCTTGGCCGCGCTCAGCCGTTTCATCGCCCGACTCGGTGAACAGAGCCTACCCTTATATCGCCTGTTAAACAAGTCGGACAACTCCACCTGGAACACCGAGGCCCAAGAGGCCCTCGATTCGCTCAAGACGTTGCTAAAAAGCCCACCGATCCTGACAGCCCCGGCTGAGGGAGAATCCATGCTGCTTTACATTGCGGCGACCACCCAGGTGGTAAGCGTCGCCCTCGTCGTCGAGCGCGAAGAACTCGGGAAAGTCCAGAAGGTACAGCGCCCAGTATACTTCATCAGCGAGGTCTTGTCCGACACCAAGGTACGATACCCCCAGATCCAGAAGCTAGTCTACGCGGTCCTCATCGCCAAACGGAAGCTCAGGCACTACTTTGACGCCCACCCCATCACGGTGGTGTCAAAGTACCCGCTCGGCGAGGTGATCCAGAGCCCCGAAGCCGAAGGAAGGATAGCCAAGTGGGCTCTTGAGCTAATGGGGAAGAACATCACTTACGCCCCGTGGAACGCCATCAAGTCACAAGCGCTAGCCGACTTCGTCGCCGAGTGGACGGAGGTCCAGACCCCCCCGGCATCCGTCAAGCACGAGACCTGGGTCATGTACTTCGACGGATCACTCATGAAGGAGGGAGCCGGAGTCGGTCTTGTCTTCGTCTCACCCCTGGGCGTGCGCATGAACTACATGGTCCGGCTACACTTGCCGGCTTCCAACAACGCCGCTGAGTACGAGGCCCTTATCAACGGGCTCCGCATCGCCCTTGAGCTGGGAATACGGTGTCTTGAAATCCGTGGTGATTCGGAGCTGGTCGTCGATCAGGTAATGAAAGAGTCAAGCTGCGCCAACCCCAAGATGGCTGCGTACTGCCAGGCGGTTTGCGAACTGGAAGACAAGTTCCATGGCCTCGAGCTCAAGCACATCCTGCGAGGATACAATGAGGCGGCCGATGCCCTCGCAAAGGCAGCCTCCAACCAAAAGCCTGTTCCCAATGGTGTCTTCGCCAAGGACCAGTACACTCCATCCGTCCGACTCGACGACGAGCCACCAGAACTTCTGGCACAAGAAGCAACGGAAGTGATGGAAATTGACGGAGAATCGGAGCCCAACCTCGAAGACCCGGATTGGAGATTCCCACTCCTCGAGTGGATCATGCAAGGCAAACTTCCTCTTGACCAGACTGAAGCTCGGCGGATCGCACGCTGGGCCAAGTCATTTACTCTCATCGAGGGAGAGCTATACAGGCGAGGAACCTCTGGCGTCCTAATGTGTTGCATTCCGATCGATCAAGGGAAGGAGTTACTGAAGGACATCCACGCCGGAGCATGCGGACACCATGTCGCGCCAAGAACTCTCGTCGGCAAGGCTTTCCGACAAGGGTTTTATTGGCCAACCGCCGTCTCCAACGCCAAGGACATCGTGCGCAGCTGTGAAGGTTGCCAATTCTACGCACGACAAACTCATCTCCCGGCACAAGTGTCGGTTTTTTATGCCGTCTAGCCTACTATAGGGGTCCGTGCAGACCCAGGAGCCGAAAACGAGGGTGGCGCCCTTCTCGAACGCCATGTCGCCGTCGCAGTTGATGATGACTGGTGCCATCGAGCTTGCTGAACTATTCTCGACGAGAGCCCCTACCTGGCGCGCCAGCTACCACAGGGTCGAGCACCAGAGGGTATCGCCCCAAGTTCTTGATGTTGGTCTATTGATCGTCGCGAGAGAAGCTGATGGGGACTTCTGACCACTTTAGGAAGGTGGGGATGGCAGGCTCAATACAGGCGATCTCACGGTGGATAAGCTTTTGCTTGCGCTTTGATTCTGACTGAGTGATTCCCCCAAAGATGACGTTGACAACCTTGTCGGCTTGTTGGTAGCCGGTGTCTTTGTCACCCTTGTCTCCTTTGTTGTCAGGGTTGTTTGGTTTGGGAGCGCCATCTGCTGAGAACGCTTTCTTGAGCGACCAGCAGTCTCTGCTTGAGTGCTTATCCTTTGGGTGGAACGGGCACTGCTTGTCGAGTAGTTTTTCAAACTTCCTGCGGGAAGAGTTCTTCTCAGCAAGCCAGAGCGGGTCTTCCCAGGATCGCGTGGTACGATGATTCGAAGTCGGCGACCTCGAATGTAATGTACTCGGTCCTGTAGTTGGCCTCGGTACCAAATGTAACTAGGAGTGATACCTGGCCAATGGGCACGGCAGCGTTGCCTGGAACAATGCCGTAAAAGGGTGAATCAGTGGGCTTAAGCAGGTTGGTGATGTCTAAGCCCATTTTCTTCAAAGTCTTGGCGAACAGGATGTTGAGACCGCTTCCTCCGTCGATCAATGTTCTTGTGAGTCGCGCGCCAGCTACCACAGGGTCGAGCACCAGAGGGTATCGCCCCGGGTTCTTGATGTTGGTCCATTGATCGTCGTGAGAGAAGCTGATGGGGACTTCTGACCACTTCAGGAAGGTGGGGATGGCAGGCTCAATACAGGCGATCTCGCGGTGGATAAGCTTTTGCTTGCGCTTTGATTCTGACTGAGTGATTCCCCCAAAGATGACGTTGACAACCTTGTCGGCTTGTTGGTAGCCGGTGTCTTTGTCACCCTTGTCTCCTTTGTTGTCAGGGTTGTTTGGTTTGGGAGCGCCATCTACTGAGAACGCTTTCTTGAGCGACCAGCAGTCTCTGCTTGAGTGCTTATCTTTTGGGTGGAACGGGCACTGCTTGTCGAGTAGTTTTTCAAACTTCCTGCGGGAAGAGTTCTTCTCAGCAACATTGACCGTGTCTTCAGGTTTGCGCTTCTTATCACTGAAGTCGCGTTTGCTGTTGTTCTCAACTTGCTTGCCCTTGTTACGGTCATTGTTGTTGTTGCGATCTCCTCCCGACTTGTTACGGTTGAATCTCTCACGCTGCATATCTTCAGCATCTGACCAGCGGCTGATGAGTTCTCGCATCTGCTCTAGCGTCTTTGGCCTGTTCCTTCCGAAATCGAGATGCAGCACGGGGTCTGTAAGGCCACCGTGGAAGCAATCAATGACATCTTGGTCGGATAAGCCAGCACATGTTGAGCGTTTCTCCCAAAATCTCCGGTTGTAACTGCGCAAGTACTCGTTCTGGCCCTGTTTGCACTGGGCGAGGTCAAAGCGAGTACCCGGCTTTTGCCATGAACCTTGGAAGTTGTTGATGAAAGCCTTGCAGAGTTCATCCCAGGAGTCGATGGAGCCTGGCTTGAGCCCTTCTAACCAGGTCAGTGGGGCCTGATCGAGGACTACTGGGAGATAGGTACACATGGTGTCGGTGTTGCCCCTCACCGCCTTGATTGCCGAGTAGTAGATGCGAATCCACTGCTCGGGGGCGCGTTTCCCGTCATATCTATCGATATGAGCTGGTTTGAACTTGTCGGGCCAGGAAGTAGCGCGGATGCGGTCTGAGAAGACCGGGAACCCTTCGTACTTGTGGAGGTTGTGGTGATCCTGACCCGGCAAGTTCAAACCAGCTCATATCGATAGATATGACGGGAAACGCGACCCCGAGCAGTGGATTCGCATCTACTACTCGACAATCAAGGCGCCGAGGGGCAACACCGACACCATGTGTTTTTTATACCGGCTAGCCTACTATGGGGGGTCCCTAAGTAGTCGAGTTGTTCGTGGGGGCCTCGCCGGAACCAGAAGCACGATGTTGAACACGAGACGATTTAGACAGGTTCAGGCCGCCTCGATTGGAGAGCGTAATACATTACGTCCTGTATGGTGGATCTTCTCGTATTGATGGGTATGATTTTACAAGGGGTCCCTGCCTCACCTTATATACTCGGGAGACAGGGTCTACAAGGCAAGAAATACAAACTCCTAGTCGGATACAATACATAGAGTCCTAACATGAGTAGGCCGGGTTGTTTCCCAGTACCCGACTAGTTTCCTTAAGCTGTACAGTCCTTCCTTGTATCAGTCAGGGTTGCCGGCCCAATTTCCTAACGGGACTGTGGCCCATGAGGACTACCATGGATCCTGGACCGTCAAGCCCTCGAGCGTCTTCATGTCTTCACGCCTGCCGGGTTGTTTCTCAACGATTTCAGCATCAGCCGAGTTGTTTCCTCATCGTCTTGCATGTTGAAAACCTTCAAAAGTGAACATGATGTGCTCCTTTGCCGACTTCTTTTGCAGCCAGCCCCCGGGCCTTGGTTTACGAACCAAGATTGATGCAAAAACTTTCCCATTTACTATAATGGTGTCCAGCTTTTGAAAAAAGATGGACCCATTATGGGTCTAGCCCCCGAGCCTAGAAATGTTTTCAAGGATTAAAAACAATTCCAGGGTCTTCATTGAAAAAACCTTCCAAAAGAAATATACTATTTCCCCCTCAGCCCCCAAGCTTAAAGCAGATGACAATAAGCTTAAAGACTTCTGTTGAAATATGTATATTCTTTGATATGGAAATAACTCCGATTAAGCATCAGCCCCCGAGAATGAAAATTCATCGAAAAATGACCTAGCTCGTTAGGAAATGGCCGCACAAATATGCATTTGGTTTGTAACCGCGAATACATAAGTGTTGGCGTATTTTGGAAAACGGGTTACAGAGAATACGCTTAGGGTTACCGCTTCAATCTTATAAGACAGAGGGTGAACCGTTCGTATTCTCCTCCCCGCCGCCGTCGCTTTCACTACTGAAATCCTCAAACTCTTTTCGCCTCCGCGCGCAATCTGCAATCCACTCAAGCCCCGTTCAAGAATTAATCAAGAATCTCGTCTGGCAAGATGGGTCGCAAACCTGCTTCCAGCAAGGCCACTGAGAGCAAATCCGCCACAAGCAAAAAGAAATCCAAGATCCCAATCACCGATATGCCAGTGTTCAAGAACTCTCCTGCGCCGGCTCTCACCTGGAAGCCATCCAAGGCTACTGATGAGATGGTGCAGGATCTTGTGGAGCAAGGCTACCTGCTGGACAAGTCAATCTCCTGTTGGCGCACCGATGCCGGTAAGGCCTGGCCCTTCGAAGAAATCCACGAAATCGTGGTTTTTGTCGCTTTTTATGAACGCGGTTTCGCCCTCCCCGCTCATGATTTTCTCCGAGGGCTTCTTTCATACTACAAATTGGAATTGGTCCATCTCAATCCCAATTCAATTCTTCAAATTTCCCTCTTCATTCATCTCTGTGAAACCTTTTTGGGGATCGATCCCCACTTCAATCTGTTCCGCTGCCTCTTCCGTGTGACGGCCACCCCAGACAAAGTAGTCGGCGGGGCCGGATTTCAGTTGCGTCAGGGCATGAAGAACGTCTACTTCGATTTCAAGATGAACGACTCCATTAAAGACTGGAATGACAAGTGGTTCTATGTGGAGAATCAGCCCCCGAGGCTATCCAAGCACTCCGGTCATCTCCCTCGGCCACAAGATACATGGAATGAATCCCTCGATAGGGATAAGGTCGACGGAATCTCCAGGCTCATCAAGATGATCGCTGTGCTGAAAGATCAAGGCCTAACCGCCATCGGGATCGCCAGCTCATTCTTGCGCCGGTGCGTACAACCCTGCCAGAAGCGGGTGCACGCTGGCTATGAGTATACTGGCTCCGAAGACCCGACCAGGATCTCCACCAGTGATTTGTCGTCAGATGAAGTCGCCGTCCGCGTCCAGGCACTCTTCATGGATGCCCAAGATCTGCCACGCCGGGTACCCGAGTACTCGGCAAGTCGTCTGTCATCATTGGTAAGCTTGAAAACAACCCGAATATCAATTATGATATACACCTTCTTGCGTCTTGATAACTGATCAATTGCTGCACTATCCAATGCCAGGAATTGCGCACCAGACTAGCTTCCTCGCCCCCAGACATTGCAGAGAACCAATCCGGGTTGCCTGGATCTCCCCCGCCCCAGCAAACTGCTGAAAGTTCGGGGAAAGGGAAGAAAAAGGCGCCGCCAGATATGGACCAGGTGATTCTGGAAGAAGTAGTCGATTCTGATGATGACACACCCCAACCTCCTCTCGGGAAGATACTCGGGCAAGGAGGATCAGGCTTGAAAAGGCCTTGTGACGATGATGCCCCAAGTCCAACCATCCCCAAGAAAAAACGGGCTATGCGGAAGAGAGTGTCTCCTTCAGTGCAGAAATCATCAGATGCCATTCTTGATGAAGCAGAAGCACTTGAAGCAGAGCCTGAAGCCAATGTGGAGATCCCAGTGGGAATCCCACTATAGTCTCCTCCGCCCAAGGTACCCCGATTATCTTGTTTGCCAAAAAATCTTGGTTTTATCCTCTTGCCGAGTTGTTTTCTGAATTGATTGTATAATTGCAGAATCCGCAACAAGAAGAGCCCGCTCAGTCGGAAGAGCCTCAAGGACCTCCAAACAACCCGTCTGGCGGCTTTGACTTTGTTGTGGAAGAGCCTGAATTCAACATGGAATTTGCCAGGTAGATGATCCAATCTTCATAGAGCAAAATTCTAAATCGCGAATATTGCTAATCTTCAATTGTTTATGCAGCCGTCCGCCTACTCCTGCTCCTACAGACGTTCCAAAGACTCCAATCACGGAGACAGGAGGAGGAGAAGGATTAAACCCCCAAGCATCTTCACCGCCCCAACCTCAGGCAGCAAGCAGCAACGTCGCGCCACCACCTCCTGTAAGAGAGCAAGCCGCTCCGGGTACTTCTGCTCCTGGGGCTTGGCCCAAAGCGACAGAAAGTATCCGAATGGCTGGCCTCCGCTCTGAAGGATTGGACACCACCACTAGCCTGATGAAGGAAGCTGTTGTTGAAGAAATCATCCAGGAGCAAAAGAAACCCCGCGAGCCTTCACCAGAGCCATTTCAGATCTTCACCGGCACACCCGGCGTCAACGCTAATGAGGATGAAGACGCCTTCTTATTCAACTCTGAAGTTGACCACGAACATCTGGAGAAGGCCGCCGAGCTGTACAAACAACTCTCCAAGCTCACAGAGGTTAGTAGAAATAGTATAGTATTGTAAATACTTATCTCCTTCGTACTGTAATCAACCCTGCTTCCTTTAATCTGGATGTAGAGTATACTTGTACGATCTCAGCAGAAATCTGAGATGCTTCGGAGAGCAAGCACGTCCATTGCCCGCGCCGAGAAAGCCACAGCCGATCTGGCCAAGGGACAAGCAGCTTGGGACCAAGAACGCGCCCAAATGCGCCAAGAACTGGATGAAGCGTACAAGAAGATCAACTTGTCCCAGGACCAGCGCGACGACATGGTTGAGAAGAATAAGTCTTTGCGACAAAAACTCTCAGGTGTGTATGCCGAGTACTTTGTCTCTGCCTGCAGTGATCATATAATGAATAGCATCTGATGTGCTGTCTGCAGAGAATGAAAGGTGCGTGGAAGCTCTAAAAGGCGAGTTCACCGATATGAAGAACCGCTTTTATCGGGAGCAGGAGCGCGCACACCAAGCAGAGCGGAGGGAGACGGAATGCATGGCAGATCTTGCAGAAGAGCAGAAAATGCGCCAGCATGCCGATGCCCAACTCATCGAGGACCTGACCAAGATCCGCAATCAAGAGGCTGAAATTCAGGCGCTTCGCGTGGAGGTCAATCGCCGTGGTGCGGAAATTGAGTCTTGGAAGGAAGCCGCCCTGCCTTTGGTTGATGTATATGCCAAAGTACCCGCTGGAAGTGTTGCTCCTCCTCCCCTTGATCGTCTTCGAGCAACTCCTTGGCAAGTGAAGTTGTATTGTCAACGGGTCGCCCATTCGTGTACTAAACAAGTACTCGGGGTTGTCCGGTCATGGTTTCCTTCACAGCCTTTAGGTGTTACTGAAGGCAGAATCAACCCGGCTTGTACCCGGGCCATGTATGATACTTACATGGAGGAGGAGAAGGACACTGTAGAGAAGATTGTATCTCGTCTTAAGTTCTAGAGCCTCTTTCTGTAAAAAAAACCCTTTGTAAAGAACTTAGTTTCAGATGTAAATACTTAATGTTTTTATTCAAAAAGTATCTGTTTATCTGATTGATTGTGCCCGATCTCTTTGCTTTGAACAAAAAGTAGATGGCAATTGAATGTAGTCTTTCTGGATTTTTTTTTAAACAGCCCGACTAGATTCAAATAAATAAGTGCGCCCGATCTTTCTGTGTGAAACAGAAAGTAGACGGCTTTTGAAACAACCCTTTCTGGATTGTTTTTAAACAACCTGAGATGAGTCAAAAAAGATGCGCCCGATCCTTCTGTATGAAACAGAAAGTAGATGGCATTTGAAACAACCCTTTCTAGATTGTTTTTAAACAACCCAGGATGATTCAAATTTGTAAGACTGTATCTGATTTCCAAGCTTGAAGACAATGGAATATTGATACTTTATTATTATTAGGCTAAGAGGCCAATATCAGTACATAAAGAAGGCTGACTATTTATTGACTCTTTAAAAACTCTAATAATCTTCTTCAAGGGTAAAAACGCCGCAAGTGCTCAATGTTCCATGCATTGGGCACTTCTGTTCCGTCTTCCCGTTGTAGCTGATAAGTACCCGGACCGATGACCCTTGGTACTATAAACGGACCTTCCCAAGGAGAAGATAGCTTGTGCTGATCTTTTGTACTCTGAATTCTTCGAAGGACCAAATCACCAATGTTAAACGATCTCAATTGGATGTTTCGGTCATGATACCTCCTGAGTCCTTGCTGGTACGTGGTTGTCCTGATCAACGCAGCTAGCCTCGCCTCTTCTAGCATGTCCACATCTTCTGCCTTACTCTGCTCTGCTGCTTCCTCCGAGTAGTTTTGGATTCTTGGAGCATTGTACTCGATGTCCACCGGGAGTACTGTTGCTGAGCCGTAGACCAGAAAGAAGGGTGATTGCCCCGTCGCGCGGCTGGGCTGGGTTCTGAGCCCCCATACCATGGCTGGCAATTCTTGCACCCACTTGCCGCCGTACTTTTTGAGTGGTTCATAGAGCCTTGGCTTGAGACCTTGAAGTATGAGGCCGTTAGCTCTCTCAACTTGTCCATTGGTTCGTGGGTGCACCACTGATGCGTAGCGGACTTCAATTCCCAGGTTATCGCAGAAATCAAAGAACTCGCTCCCTGTGAATTCAGAGCCAAGGTCAGTGATAATGCGATTTGGGACGCCGAAACGATGAGCAATGTCTTGGATGAACTCGGCCGCCTTCGCTGCTGTAGCGTTGACTAGCGGCTTGACTTCAATCCACTTGGTAAACTTGTCGATCGCCACGTAGAGATACTTGAAACCTCCTGGCGCAGTCTTGAGTGGTCCAACCATATCAAGCCCCCAGCATGCAAAGGGCCAGGAGGGCGGTATGGTGTTGAGGACCTTCTGCAGGGACATGAGCTTGCCGGGCAAAGTATTGGCAGCCCTGACAAGTCTTCACGATTTCTTCGGCATCGGCCACAGCGGATGGCCAATAGTACCCGGACCGGAAAGCCTTGCCTACGATCGTGCGGTGAGTAGCATGGTTCCCGCAGATTCCACCATGGATTTCTTCAAGGATTTCCTGTCCGACTTCTGGAGTGACACACTTCATCAAGACTCCAGATGAGGCGCCGCGTCGAAAAAGGGTGGAGCCGACTACTATGTAGTGCTTGCTTCATCTGATAACTTGCTCAGCCTCCACCTTATCTTCGGGCTCCCTCTGGTGCAGTATGTACTCGATGAAGGGCTTTGTCCACTCGGGTGTAATCACCATGACTTGCTGATGGGGTGGTGTTGTAGTCGGCTGTACTTCCTGCTCCTTGATGGATGGTTGTAACAGCTCATGGACGAAAACGCCGCCTGGTACTTGCGCTCGGTGGGAACCCAGCTTTGAAAGTGCATCTGCAGCCATGTTGTTGTCTTTGATGACGTGATGAAATTCGAGCCCATGAAAGTGCTTCTCGAGTTTGCGCACCTCCATGTAGTATGCATCCATGTTCTCCTTGGTGCAGTCCCAATCTTTATTGACCTGATTGATCACCACAGAGGAGTCGCCGTACACCACCATGTGCTTGATGCCAAGGGAAGCTGCCAAGCGCAACCCGTGCAGTAGAGCTTCGTACTCGGCTTCATTGTTGGTGGCTTTCCACAGGATTTGGAGCACATATTTAAGCTGATCGCCTTTTGGGGATATGAGAAGTACTCCTGCACCTGTCCCTTCAAGCTTCAGTGATCCGTCGAAGTACATGATCTAATGCTCGAGGGGTTCTTCTGGTACTGCGTGTTGTATTTCTGTCCACTCAGCAACGAAGTCCACCAGGGCTTGAGATTTGATGGCAGCTCGTGGGACGAAATCGATGGCATGGGAGCCCAACTCGACCGCCCATTTGGAGATTCGCCCTGTCGCGTCCCGGTTATGGAGTATGTCACCAATTGAAAAAGAGGTGACTACAACAACCCGTGGGCGTCGAAGTAGTGGTGCAACTTGCGAGATGTGATCAAGATAGCATATAATAGCTTCTCGACCTGCGGGTATCGCACTTTTGATTCTGAAAGCACCTCGCTGATGAAGTAAACGGGCCGCTGTACTTTGTATATATGGCCGGGTTCCTCCCACTCGACTACAATAGCAGTGCTCACGACGTGAGTTGTTGCAGCTATGTAGAGAAGCAGTGGTTCCTGATCAGCTGGTGCAGTCAGTACTAGTGGTGACTGGAGAAATGTCTTGAGGTCTTCAAAGGCCGCATCAGCTTCTGGAGTCCATACGAACTTGTCTTGCTTCTTGAGGAGTTTGAAGAAAGGTAATCCTCTGTCACCCAACCTTGAAATGAATCGGTTGAGGGCCGCCATGCATCCAGTCAGCTTCTGAACGTCCTTGAGGGATTTTGGAGGCGCCATGGATGTAATAGCGGTAACTTTCTCGGGATTAGCTTCAATTCCCCGGTGGCTGACTATGAAGCCCAGCAGTTTTCCCGCGGGCACGCCAAACACACATTTGGTAGGATTGAGCTTCCATTGGAATTCCCTGAGATGTGCAAAGATCTCAGATAGGTCATCGATGAGACTATCCGGGTTCTTTGTCTTGATGACGACGTCATCAACATAGGCTTCCACATTGCGGCCAATCTGAGCCTTGAGACAACTCTGAATTGCAAGCTGATATGTGGCTCCTGCGTTCTTGAGTCCAAAGGACATTGTAGTGTAGCAGTTGGCGCCAAACGGAGTGATGAACACCATCTTGATCTGGTCGTCTTTGTGCAGGCTTATCTGATGATAGCCCGAGTAGCAATCCAGGAAACAGAGTAGAGAGCAGCCAGTTGTGGAATCCACCACCTGATCGATGCGAGGTAGTCCGAAGGGATCCTTTGGGCAATGCATGTTCAGGTCAGTGTAATCAACACACATTCTCCACTCGTTGTTTTTGAACGCAAACTGTGGGGGAGATCCCCACAGCATCAAAAGCATCTAATCGACACACATTCTCCACTCGTTGTTGCTCTTCTTGCGGACCAGGACAGGATTAGCGAGCCAGTCTGGGTGGAACACCTCTTTAATGAACCCGGCTGCTAAGAGTTTCACCAGCTCCGATCGGATGGCTTCTTTCTTGTCCTGGGCAAAGCGTCGTAAGCGTTGTTTCTTCGGCTTGGCGGCAGGATCAACATTGAGTTTGTGCTCAGCCAACTCCCTTGGGACTCCCGGCATGTCAGACGGATTCCATGCGAAGATGTCGCGGTTGTCCCGTAAGAAGCTGGTGAGCGCGCTTTCCTATTTGATAGGCAGGTCAGCGCCGATCAGCGCCGTCTTGGAGGGGTCGCCCGTCCCTAGGTCGATTGCCTTGATTGGAACTTCCTGGGAGGGCTTCATGTTTGGCACGGCTGGCTTTTTCGTTGGGATTTCCAACTCAACCTCGCCGAGTTGTTTTGCTATAGCTGCTACGATTGCTGCATGGCTCGGTTGCTGCATGCTTGCAGCAATCGTTACTGCCTCGGTGTCACAATCGTAGGAGGTCTTCAGGTCACCCTTTAGGGATAAGATCCCCTTAGGGCCTGGCATCTTCAGGACGAGGTAGATGTAATGTGGGATCGCCATGAATTTCGCCAGAGCGGGTCTTCCCAGGATCGCGTGGTACGATGATTCGAAGTCGGCGACCTCGAATGTAATGTACTCGGTCCTGCAGTTGGCCTCGGTACCAAATGTAACTGGGAGTGATACCTGGCCAATGGGCATGGCAGCGTTGCCTGGAACAATGCCGTAAAAGAGTGATTCTGTGGGCTTGAGCAGGTTGGTGATGTCTAAGCCCATTTTCTTCAAAGTCTTGGCGAACAGGATGTTGAGACCGCTTCCTCCGTCGATCAATGTTCTTGTGAGTCGCGCGCCAGCTACCACAGGGTCGAGCACCAGAGGGTATCGCCCCAGGTTCTTGATGTTGGTCCATTGATCGTCGTGAGAGAAGCTGATGGGGACTTCTGACCACTTCAGGAAGGTGGGGATGGCAGGCTCAATACAGGCGATCTCGCGGTGGATAAGCTTTTGCTTGCGCTTTGATTCTGACTGAGTGATTCCCCCAAAGATGACGTTGACAACCTTGTCGGCTTGTTGGTAGCCGGTGTCTTTGTCACCCTTGTCTCCTTTGTTGTCAGGGTTGTTTGGTTTGGGAGCGCCATCTGCTGAGAACGCTTTCTTGAGCGACCAGCAGTCTCTGCTTGAGTGCTTATCCTTTGGGTGGAACGGGCACTGCTTGTCGAGTAGTTTTTCAAACTTCCTGCGGGAAGAGTTCTTCTCAGCAACATTGACCGTGTCTTCAGGTTTGCGCTTCTTATTGCTGAAGTCACGTTTGCTGTTGTTCTCAGCTTGCTTGTCCTTGTTACGGTCGTCGTTGTTGTTGCGATCTCCTCCCGACTTGTTACGGTTGAATCCCTCACGCTGCATATCTTCAGCATCTGACCAGCGGCTGATGAGTTCTCGCATCTGCTCTAGCGTCTTTGGCCTGTTCCTTCCGAAATCGAGATGCAGCTCGGGGTCTGTATGGCCACCGTGGAAGCAATCAATGACATCTTGGTCGGATAAGCCAGCACATGTTGAGCGTTTCTCCCAAAATCTCCGGTTGTAACTGCGCAAGTACTCGTTCTGGCCCTGTTTGCACTGGGCGAGGTCAAAGCGAGTACCCGGCTTTTGCCATGAACCTTGGAAGTTGTTGATGAAAGCCTTGCAGAGTTCATCCCAGGAGTCGATGGAGCCTGGCTTGAGCCCTTCTAACCAGGTCAGTGGGGCCTGATCGAGGACTACTGGGAGATAGGTACACATGGTGTCGGTGTTGCCCCTCGCCGCCATGATTGCCGAGTAGTAGATGCGAATCCACTGCTCGGGGTCGCGTTTCCCGTCATATCTATTGATATGAGCTAGTTTGAACTTGTCGGGCCAGGAAGTAGCGCGGATGCAGTCTGAGAAGACCGGGAACCCTTCGTACTCCTGGCGTCTGCGGCGTTCTTGTTCTTCGCGATCGCGCGCCCGTGATGAGATGATGGTGCGCGCGTCTCTGGGTGGTAATTGATGTCGCAGATCCCTGTTATCAAGATTCTCGGGGCGTCTGTCCCTGTTTCGGTTGCCATCACGACTGCCGACGTGGCTCTGCTGAACCTCGCGGTTGCTTGGTCCAGCGCCGTGGTCACGACCTCCACCGCCGAGTACTATGCCTCCTTCATGTTGGCATTGTTCTCTGCTCGGGTGGTGGGACTGGTTGCCTCGGTTTCCAACTTCAGGGTGTGCACTGCTTGCCTGGTGGCTTGGTGCTCGAGTGATAGTCTTCGCCGGGTTGATTGCGTCATGCTGGATAGCTGCTGTCTCGAGCATTGTCTTCATCCTGAGGATCTCAGGAGTTTCAGGCATCTGTCCCAGCTCTGTGACGACAGCCATGATGTTGGCTGCAGCGCTGGAGTAGACGTCTTGGCCGGCAACTTGCCGGAACTTGGCGTTGAGGTCCTGTGGAGGTAGCCTTCGGCCGAGGCGGCGACGTCGTTCTGCGCGAGCGACATTTCGCTCCCTGCGTCGATTGCGGTCAGCTTCAGCTTCGTTCTCCACAGNATTCCCCCAAAGATGACGTTGACAACCTTGTCGGCTTGTTGGTAGCTGGTGTCTTTGTCACCCTTGTCTCCTTTGTTGTCAAGGTTGTTTGGTTTGGGAGCGCCATCTGCTGAGAACGCTTTCTTGAGCGACCAGCAGTCTCTGCTTGAGTGCTTATCCTTTGGGTGGAATGGGTACTGCTTGTCGAGTAGTTTTTCAAACTTCCTGCGGGAAGAGTTTTTCTCAGCAACATTGACCGTGTCTTCAGGTTTGCGCTTCTTATCGCTGAATTCGCGTTTGCTGTTGTTCTCAACTTGCTTGCCCTTGTTACGGTCATTGTTGTTGTTGCGATCTCCTCCCGACTTGTTACGGTTGAATCTCTCACGCTGCATATCTTCAGCATCTGACCAGCGGCTGATGAGTTCTCGCATCTGCTCTAGCGTCTTTGGCCTGTTTCTTCCGAAATCAAGATGTAGCACGGGGTCTGTAAGGCCACCGTGGAAGCAATCAATGACATCTTGGTCGGATAGGCCAGCACAGGTTGAGCGTTTCTCCCAAAATCTCCGGTTGTAACTGCGCAAGTACTCGTTCTGGCCCTGTTTGCACTGGGCGAGGTCAAAACGAGTACCCGGCTTCTGCCATGAACCTTGGAAGTTGTTGATGAAAGCCTTGCAGAGTTCATCCCAGGAGTCGATGGAGCCTGGCTTGAGCCCTTCTAACCAGGTCAGTGGGGCCTGATCGAGGACTACTGAGAGATAGGTACACATGGTGTCGGTGTTGCCCCTCGCCGCCTTGATTGCCGAGTAGTAGATGCGAATCCACTGCTCGGGGTCACGTTTCCCGTCATATCTATCGATATAAGCTGGTTTGAACTTGTCAGGCCAGGAAGTAGCGCGGATGTGGTCTGAGAAGACCGGGAACCCTTCGTACTTGTGGAGGTTATGGTGATCCTGACCCGACGCCCCATAGACTTGGTCGTACTCCTGGCGTCAGCGGCGTTCTTGTTCTTCGCGATCGCGCGCCCGTGATGAGATGATGGTGCGTGCGTCTCTGGGTGGTAATTGATGTCGCAGATCCCTGTTATCACAATTCTCAGGGCGTCTGTCCCTGTTTCGGTTGCCATCACGACCGCCGACGTGGCTCTGCTGAACCTCGCGGTTGCTTGGTCCAGCGCCGTGGTCACGACCTCCACCGCCGAGTACTATGCCTCCTTCATGTTGGCATTGTTCTCTGCTGGGTGGTGGGACTGGTTGCCTCGGTTTCCAACTTCAGGGTGTGCACTGCTTGCCTGGTGGCTTGGTGCTCGAGTGATAGTCTTCGCCGGGTTGATTGCGTCATGCTGGATAGCTGCTGTCTCGAGCATTGTCTTCATCCTGAGGATCTCAGGAGTTTCAGGCATCTGTCCCAGCTCTGTGACGACAGCCATGATGTTGGCTGCAGCGCTGGAGTAGACGTCTTGGCCGGAACTTGGCGTTGAGGTCCTGTGGAGGTAGCCTACGGCCGAGGCGGCGACGTCGTTCTGCGCGAGCGACATTTCGCTCCCTGCGTCGATTGCGGTCAGCTTCAGCTTCGTTCTCCACAGTTGGCTCGTCGTTGGAGACTTCTTGTTCCTGGCCAATGATCACCATGGCTTGGCGCCCTGGTGAGTAGCTCCCTGTGCTTGAAGTTACTGGGACAGTTGAGCCGCAGCTGCTTGAAGAATTCAGGGGTTGCCCGTGTTGAAACGGGAGTGTATCGATGCACGCGATGATGCGAGACATGTCTAGGTCCTCCTGTGGTGTTGCTCCAAGTGCTGGCTTGCGTCCCGGCCAGTGAACAAATCGTCCTTCGGGGGTTGAAGTGATGACGAGTCTGACTTGTTTCCCGTTCAGGGGAAATTCGTCAAATTCGACCAGAGATCGGAGTTGATTTGAGGACGCCGCCTGGAAAGCAGTGGTGGGGCCCGCGAGTCCAAAGGGATATTGGCTCGGGGTGTCGGCCTCGTGCTTAATTGTGGCTGGACTCCTTCTCTTCTGGATTTTTGAATTGGCGGATTTTGGCATAGCCGATGGTCCAGAAACCGACTCGGGTTGCCTGGTCCGCTTCGGAAATTTCCCAGCCCGAGTTGAAATCGGGCCAGGAAGAGTGATTCCTTGAGTCCGAGTTGATTTCGAACTCGAGGTTCCCCGAGGCCGAGTTGTATTCGGTCCCGGGAGCGCGATCTCGTCGAGCTTGTCGGCGAGTTGCTCCGGAGTCGGCGATTTGAGGACGCGGTCGAAGTTGCCCGCGCCGTCCGCCGTGCAGACCCAGGAGCCGAAAATGAAGGTGGCGCCCTTCTCGAATGCCATGTCGTCGTCGCAGTTGATGATGACTGGTGCCATCGAGCTTGCTGAACGATTCTCGACGAGAGCCCCTACCTGGCGCGCCAGCTGTCAGTTTTTTATACCTTCTAGCCTACTATGGGGGGTCCCTAAGTAGTCGAGTTGTTCGTGGGGGCCTCGCCGGAACTAGAAGCACGATGGTGAACACGAGACGATTTAGACAGGTTCAGGCCGCCTCGAGTAGAGAGCGTAATACCTTACGTCCTGTATGGTGGATCTTCTCGTATTGATGGGTATGATTTTACAAGGGGTCCCTGCCTCACCTTATATACTCGGGAGACAGGGTCTACAAGGCAAGAAATACAAACTCCTAGTCGGATACAATACACAGTCCTAACATGAGTAGGCCGGGTTGTTTCCCAGTACCCGACTAGTTTCCTTAAGCTGTACAGTCCTTCCTTGTATCAGTCAGGGTTGCCGGCCCAATTTCCTAACGGGACTGTGGCCCATGAGGACTCCCATGGATCCTGGACCGTCATGTCGGAGATAGAATCCCCAGTATCCTCAAGGAAGGCAGAATCCTATTAGAATTCCCCTGTAGTCCTACTAGGACTCCTACCTTGTAGCCGACTAGGAACCCGCCCCCTGGACTATATAAAGGAGGGCTGCGGTACCTAGACAGGCAGATCGAAACACACCAGCGCAGGGCGCAGTACTATACACCCCATACAGGACGTAGGGTCCACTGCCTTGACGGCCCGAACCTGTCTAAATCGTGTCTTGTGTCCCGCGTTTACCTTCATGCTTCAGGTCTGGCGATCCCCCACCGAACAAATCACTACCTTGGGGACCCCCATAGTAGGCTAGACGGCATAAAAAACCGCCAGGTAGGGGTGATCGTCGAGATCATCTGGCGAGTTTGAAGGACCTCATCATCAACTTCGATCTAGCCAGCATGAGACGGCTGCACGTTGTCTCGGCGGGCGTTGGTCACCAATCCGCAGTGGATTCATATTCGACGACTCGCATGTGGATTTTCCTAGTCGAGTTCGAGGTGCAGATTGGATTGTTGCCAAGTCTGGAGCGGAATCGAATCAGAGAGAAGATCGGGGATTCAACATGAAGCAACATCTTCAACTACTCGGATCCGATGACAAACTACTCGGTTCAACTCAGAACAACTCGGCTACGATGACCAACTACTCGGCTGACTACTTCGACTACTCGGCCGACCACTTCGACTACTCATCTCGACTAAGCAACTAGTCGGGATCAGACACTACTCCGCCAACAACTAGTCGGAATCGACTCCGACTAGTCGGCTTCATCAACAATGGCGCGCTGATTCTCCTACTCGGACACGAATCAAGCTAAGTCGCTTATTTCTTTTGATATTATTTTTCTAACATGTTTGGCCATGCGCCGACTTCTTCAGATATGCTCTTCGACGGGAATTACCCTCGGGGGCTACTCCGTGATCGACTACTCCTGGGGTCTGCTAACGCATAGCCCACGTGCTTGGTGCATCGAGTTCGTAGGGCGCTGCCCACGCACTTGGTACATCGAGTTCGTAGGGCGTCGCCACATGCTTGGTACACTGAATCAGGAGGCTTTGCCCCGAAGTTTTGTGTACTAAGTACTGGAGGCACCGCAGCAGCTACACCCTATGGATGCATTCGCCGAGTACTTTGCGCGCAATTCGCGCTCTCTGTCGCAATGCCGACTTCTTTGCGCGTAATCCGCGCTCCCTGTCGCAAAGCCGACTCTTATTGTCTTCTCTTGGCGGTCACTAATTTCTTCGAGCAGAACACGCCATAATTCGTGAAACCTCGGCTCTTTCTATTACGCCTAACGTCTCTACATGCGTAAAATGCACGCTGTGAGCAACGGCTAATGCAAGGACCAGGTGCTTAAACGTAATAGGCTAACTACTCGGGAAAAAATATGACCTAAAAAGAGCATGACACTTACATTTGTATTATGTTTGTCGCTGAATAAATTTCAGTAAATTTAACATTTTACAAATATGCTACATAATGTATGCATTTTTTCTTTCAGGTCAAGCTCGGGGGCTGGACGCTGCAAAACTACCCGGCATGGCTCCAACAGCTCACCAAGCATATAAGCTCGGGGGCTGGACGCCGCAAAACTACCCGGCGTGGCTCCAATTGCTCACCTGGCGCATAAGCTCGGGGGCTGGACGCCGCAAAACAACTCGGCCGATGCTACATGTGTTGAAAAACAATTCGGCGAACACAAAGAAGAACTCAGATGAAGTTTCAAGAACTCGGACGAGAAGTTTATTTCCTAAAGCAGAAGGTCGTAGGTTCAAAAAGATTGCTGTTCAAAGACCCTTGGATTGATTATTCAACCACTCCGAGGCTCGGGGGCTGATAAGCTACACCCATCAATTGCTTTTTTCAAGACGGAAGAAGAAGATTCAAGATTTGACCCTCAGCCTGATTCTTCGATTCAACCTAAGGCTCGGGGGCTACTCCATATGGAGTGCGACTTTCGCCGCACCCCATATATCAAGATGTACATTACTGGAGGTTTTCAATGAAGGCGCAGTAGGGCGAGGAACAACTCAGCTGATGCTAAATTTGTTGGAAAACAACTCGGCAGGCGTGAAGATTTTGAGCACACCATGCCCTCATGGCAGCCTTGATTAACTTTGAAGATTCAGCCAACGAAGTACTCAAGAGCACCAAAACTACTCGGCGAGGATCTGAAAAGTACTCGAAGACTGCTACATACGGCTATAAAGCGCTCGGGGGCTTGTCGGAGATAGAATCCCCAGTATCCTCAAGGAAGGCAGAATCCTATTAGAATTCCCCTGTAATCCTACTAGGACTCCTACCTTGTAGCCGACTAGGAACCCGCCCCCTGGACTATATAAAGGAGGGCTGCGGTACCTAGACAGGCAGATCGAAACACACCAGCACAGGGCGCAATACTATACACCCCATACAGGACGTAGGGTCCGCTGCCTTGGCGGCCCGAACCTGTCTAAATCGTGTCTTGTGTCCCGCGTTTACCTTCATGCTTCAGGTCTGGCGATCCCCCACCGAACAAATCACTACCTTGGGGACCCCCATAGTCGGCTAGACGGCATAAAAAACCGACAGCTGGCGCGCAGTTCTGTTAGGAAATTGGGCCGGCAACCCTGACTGATACAAGGAAGGACTGTACAGCTTAAGAAAACTAGTCGGGTACCGGGAAACAACCCGGCCTACTCATGTTAGGACTCTGTGTATTGTATCCGACTAGGAGTTTGTATTTTTTGCCTTGTAGACCCTGTCTCCCGAGTATATAAGGTGAGGCAGGGACCCCTTGTAAAATCATACACATCAATATGAGAAGATCCACCATACAGGACGTAAGGTATTACGCTCTCTACTCGAGGCGGCCTGAACCTGTCTAAATCGTCTCGTGTTCACCATCGTGCTTCTGGTTCCGGCGAGGCCCCCACGAACAACTCGACTACTTAGGGACCCCCAATAGTAGGCTAGCCGGTATAAAAAACCGACGGCTGGCGCGCCAGGTAGGGGCTCTCGTCGAGAATCGTTCAGCAAGCTCGATGGCACCAGTCATCATCAACTGCGACGGCGACATGGCGTTCGAGAAGGGCACCACCCTCGTTTTCGGCTCCTGGGTCTGCACGGCGGACGGCGCGGGCAACTTCGACCGCGTCCTCAAATCGCCGACTCCGGAGCAACTCGCCGACAAGCTCGACGAGATCGCGCTCCCAGGACCGAATACAACTCGGCCTCGGGGAACCTCGAGTTCGAAATCAACTCGGACTCAAGGAATCACTCTTCCTGGCCCGATTTCAACTCGGGCTGGGAAATTTCCGAAGCGGACCAGGCAACCCGAGTCGGTTTCTGGACCATCGGCTATGCCAAAATCCGCCAATTCAAAAATCCAGAAGAGAAGGAGTCCAGCCACTGTTAAGCACGAGGCCGACACCCCGAGCCAATATCCCTTTGGACTCGCGGGCCCCACCTCTGCTTTCCAGGCGGCGTCCTCAAATCAACTCCGATCTCTGGTCGAATTTGACGAATTTCCCCTGAACGGGAAACAAGTCGGACTCGTCATCACTTCAACCCCCGAAGGACGATTTGTTCACTGGCCGGGACGCAAGCCAGCATTTGGAGCAACACTACAGGAGGACCTGGACATGTCTCGCATCATCACGTGCATCGATCCACTCCCGTTTCAACACGGGCAACCCCTGAATTCTTCAAGCAGCCGCGGCTCAACTCTCCCAGTAACTTCAAGCACAGGGAGCTACTCACCAGGGCGCCAAGCCATGGTGATCATTGGCCAGGAACAAGAAGTCTCCAACGACGAGCCAACTGTGGAGAACGAAGCTGAAGCTGACCGCAATCGACGCAGGGAGCGAAATGTCGCTCCCGCAGAATGACGTCGCCGCCTCGGCTGTAGGCTACCTCCACAGGACCTCAATGCCAAGTTCCGGCAAGTTGCCGGCCAAGACGTCTACTCCAGTGCTGCAGCCAATATCATGGCTGTCGTCACAGAGCTGGGACAGATGCCTGAAACTCCTGAGATCCTCAGGATGAAGACAATGCTCGAGACAGCAGCCATCCAGCATGACGCAATCAACCCGGCGAAGACTATCACTCGAGCACCAAGCTGCCAGGCAAGCAGTGCACACCCTGAAGTTGGAAACCGAGGCAACCAGTCCCGCCACTCGAGCAGAGAACAACGCCAACATGAAGGAGGCATAGTACTCGGCGGTGGAGGTCGTGACCACGGCGCTGGACCAAGCAACCGCGAGGTTCAGCAGAGCCACGTCGGCGGTCGTGATGGCAACCAAAACAGGGACAGACGCCCCGAGAATCATGATAACAGGGATCTGCGACATCAATTACCACCCAGAGACGCGCGCACCATCATCTCATCACGGGCGCTCGATCGCGAAGAACAAGAATGCCGCAGACGCCAGGAGTATGACCAAGTCTACGGGGCGCCGGGTCAGGATCACCACAACCTCCACAAGTACGAAGGGTTCCCGGTCTTCTCAGACCGCATCCGCGCTACTTCCTGGCCCGACAAGTTCAAACCAGCTCATATCGATAGATATGACGGGAAACGCGACCCCGAGCAGTGGATTCGCATCTACTACTCGGCAATCAAGGCGGCGAGGGGCAACACCGACACCATGTGTAGCTATCTCTCAGTAGTCCTCGATCAGGCCCCACTGACCTGGTTAGAAGGGCTCAAGCCAGGCTCCATCAACTCCTGGGATGAACTCTGCAAGGCTTTCATCAACAACTTCCAAGGTTCATGGCAAAAGCCGAGTACTCGCTTTGACCTCGCCCAGTGCAAACAGGGCCAGAACGAGTACTTGCGCAGTTACAACCAAGATTTTGGGAGAAACGCTCAACATGTGCTGGCTTATCCGACCAAGATGTCATTGATTGCTTCCACGGTGGCCTTACAGACCCCGTGCTGCATCTCGATTTCGGAAGGAACAGGCCAAAGACGCTAGAGCAGATGCGAGAACTCATCAGCCGCTGGTCAGATGCTGAAGATATGCAGCGTGAGAGATTCAACCGTAACAAGTCGGGAGGAGATCGCAACAACAACAACGACCGTAACAAGGGCAAGCAAGTTGAGAACAACAGCAAACGCGACTTCAGCGATAAGAAGCGCAAACCTGAAGACACGGTCAATGTTGCTGAGAAGAACTCTTCTCGCAGGAAGTTTGAAAAACTACTCGACAAGCAGTGCCCGTTCTACCCAAAGGATAAGCACTCAAGCAGAGACTGCTGGTCGCTCAAGAAAGCGTTCTCAGCAGATGGCGCTCCCAAACCAAACAACCCTGACAACAAAGGAGACAAGGGTGACAAAGACACCGGCTACCAACAAGCCGACAAGGTTGTCAACGTCATCTTTGGGGGAATCACTCAGTCAGAATCAAAGCGCAAGCAAAAGCTTATCCACCGCAGGATCGCCTGTATTGAGCCTGCCATCCCCACCTTCCTGAAGTGGTCAGAAGTCCCCATCAGCTTCTCTCGCGACGATCAATGGACCAACATCAAGAACCCGGGGCGATACCCTCTGGTGCTCGACCCTGTGGTAGCTGGCGCGCGACTCACAAGAACATTGATCGACGGAGGAAGCGGTCTCAACATCCTGTTCGCCAAGACTTTGAAGAAAATGTTGATGACGTCGTCGTCAAGACAAAGAACCCGGATAGTCTCATCGATGACCTATCTGAGACCTTTGCACATCTCAGGGAATTCCAATGGAAGCTCAATCCTACCAAATGTGTGTTTGGCGTGCCCGCGGGAAAACTGCTGGGCTTCATAGTCAGCCACCGGGGAATTGAAGCTAATCCCGAGAAAGTTACCGCTATTACATCCATGGCGCCTCCAAAATCCCTCAAGGACGTTCAGAAGCTGACTGGATGCATGGCGGCCCTCAACCGATTCATTTCAAGGTTGGGTGACAGAGGATTACCTTTATTCAAGCTCCTCAAGAAGCAAGACAAGTTCGTATGGACTCCAGAAGCTGATGCGGCGTTTGAAGACCTCAAGACATTTCTCCAGTCACCACCAGTACTGACTGCACCAGCTGATCAGGAACCACTGCTTCTCTACATAGCAGCAACAACTCACGTCGTGAGCACTGCCATTGTAGTCGAGCGGGAGGAACCCGGCCATGTATACAAAGTACAGCGGCCCATTTACTTCATCAGCGAGGTGCTTTCAGAATCAAAAGTGCGATACCCGCAGGTCGAGAAGCTATTATATGCTGTCTTGATCACATCTCGCAAGTTGCGCCACTACTTCGACGCCCACCGGGTTGTTGTAGTCACCTCTTTTCCAATTGGTGACATACTCCATAACCGGGACGCGATAGGGCGAATCTCCAAATGGGCGGTCGAGTTGGGCTCTCACGCCATCAATTTCGTCCCATGAGCTGCCATCAAATCTCAAGCCCTGGTGGACTTCGTCGCTGAGTGGACGGAAATACAACACGCAGTACCAGAAGAACCCCTCGAGCATTGGATCATGTACTTCGACGGATCACTGAAGCTTGAAGGGGCAGGTGCAGGAGTACTTCTCATATCCCCAAAAGGCGATCAGCTTAAATATGTGCTCCAAATCCTATGGAAAGCCACCAACAATGAAGCCGAGTACGAAGCTCTACTGCACGGGTTGCGCTTGGCAGCTTCCCTTGGCATCAAGCACATGGTGGTGTACGGCGACTCCTCTGTGGTGATCAATCAGGTCAATAAAGATTGGGACTGCACCAAGGAGAACATGGATGCATACTGCATGGAGGTGCGCAAACTCGAGAAGCACTTTCATGGGCTCGAATTTCATCACGTCATCAGAGACAACAACATGGCTGCTGATGCACTTTCAAAGCTGGGTTCCCACCGAGCACAAGTACCAGGCGGCGTTTTCGTCCATGAGCTGTTACAACCATCCATCAAGGAGCAGGAAGTACAGCCGACTACAACACCACCCCATCAGCAAGTCATGGTGATTACACCCGAGTGGACAAAGCCCTTCATCGAGTACATACTGCACCAGAGGGAGCCCGAAGATAAGGTGGAGGCTGAGCAAGTTATCAGACGAAGCAAGCACTACATAGTAGTCGGCTCCACCCTTTTTCGATGCGGCGCCTCATCTGGAGTCTTGATGAAGTGTCACTCCAGAAATCGAACGGGAAATCCTTGAAGAAATCCATGGTGGAATCTGCGGGAACCATGCTGCTCACCGCACAATCGTAGGCAAGGCTTTCCGGTCCGGGTACTATTGGCCATCCGCTGTGGCCGATGCCGAGGAAATCGTGAAGACTTGTCAGGGCTGCCAATAATTTGCCCGGCAAGCTCATGTCCCTGCAACGGTCCTTAACACCATACCGCCCTCCTGGCCCTTCGCATGCTAGGGGCTCGATATAGTTGGACCACTCAAGACCGCGACAGGAGGTTTCAAGTATCTCTACGTGGCGATCGACAAGTTTACCAAGTGGATTGAAGTCAAGCCGCTAGTCAACGCTACAGCAGCGAAGGCGGCCGAGTTCATCCAAGACATTGCTCATCGTTTCGGCGTCCCAAATCGCATTATCACTGACCTTGGCTCTGAATTCACAGGGAGCGAGTTCTTTGATTTCTGCGATAACCTGGGAATTGAAGTCCGCTACGCATCAGTGGTGCACCCACGAACCAATGGACAAGTTGAGAGAGCTAACGGCCTCATACTTCAAGGTCTCAAGCCAAGGCTCTATGAACCACTCAAAAAGTACGGCGGCAAGTGGGTGCAAGAATTGCCAGCCATGGTATGGGGGCTCAGAACCCAGCCCAGCCGCGCGACGGGGCAATCACCCTTCTTTTTGGTCTATGGCTCAGAAGCAGTACTCCCGGTGGACATCGAGTACAATGCTCCAAGAATCCAAAACTACTCGGAGGAAGCAGCAGAGCAGAGTAGGGCAGAAGATGTGGACATGCTAGAAGAGGCGAGGCTAGCTGCGTTGATCAGGACAACCACGTACCAGCAAGGACTCAGGAGGTATCATGACCGAAACATCCAAATGAGATCGTTTAATATTGGTGATTTGGTCCTGCGAAGAATTCAGAGTACAAAAGATCAGCACAAGCTATCTTCTCCTTGGGAAGGTCCGTTTATAATATCAAGGGTCATCGGTCCGGGTACTTATCAGCTACAACGGGAAGACGGAACAGAGGTGCCCAATGCATGGAACATTGAGCACTTGCGGCGTTTTTACCCTTGAAGAAGATTATTAGAGTTTTTTAAAGAGTCAATAAATAGTCAGCCTTCTTTATGTACTGATATTGGCCTCTTAGCCTAATAATAATAAAGTATCAATATTCCATTGTCTTCAAGCTTGGAAATCAGATACAGTCTTACAAATTTGAATCATCCTGGGTTGTTTAAAAACAATCTAGAAAGGGTTGTTTCAAATGCCATCTACTTTCTGTTTCACATAGAAGGATCGGGCGCATCTTTTTTGACTCATCCCGGGTTGTTTAAAAACAATCCAGAAAGGGTTGTTTCAAAAGCCATCTACTTTCTGTTTCACACAGAAAGATCGGGCGCACTTATTTATTTGAATCTAGTCGGGTTGTTTAAAAACAATCCAGAAAGACTACATTCAATTGCCATCTACTTTTTGTTCAAAGCAAAGAGATCGGGCACAATCAATCAGATAAACAGATACTTTTTGAATAAAAATATTAAGTATTTACATCTGAAACCAAGCTCTTTACAAAGGGTTTTCTTATAGAAAGAGGCTCTAGAACTTAAGACGAGATACAATCTTCTCTACAGTGTCCTTCTCCTCCTCCATGTAAGTATCATACATGGCCCGGGTACAAGCCGGGTTGATTCTTCCTTCAGTAACACCTAAAGGCTGTGAAGGAAACCATGACCGGACAACCCCGAGTACTTGTTTAGTACACGAATGGGCGACCCGTTGGCAATACAGCTTCACTTGCCCAGGAGTTGCTCGAAGACGATCAAGGGGAGGAGGAGCAACACTTCCAGCGGGTACTTTGGCATATTCATCAACCAAAGGCAGGGCGGCTTCCTTCCAAGACTCAATTTCCGCACCACGGCGATTGACCTCCACACGAAGCGCCTGAATTTCAGCCTCTTGATTGCGGATCTTGGTCAGGTCCTCGATGAGTTGGGCATCGGCATGCTGGCGCATTTTCTGCTCTTCTGCAAGATCTGCCATGCATTCCGTCTCCCTCCGCTCTGCTTGGTTTGCGCGCTCCTGCTCCCGATAAAAGCGGTTCTTCATATCGATGAACTCGCCTTTTAGAACTTCCACGCGCCTTTCATTCTCTGCAGACAGCACATCAGATGCTATTCATTATATGATCACTGCAGGCAGAGACAAAGTACTCGGCATACACACCTGAGAGTTTTTGTCGCAAAGACTTATTCTTCTCAACCATGTCATCGCGCTGGTCCTGGTACAAGTTGATCTTCTTGTAC
>CM014272.1:10489407-10508194 GCA_004135705.1 Alloteropsis semialata
TCCTGCATTTACATTCATATTTCCATTGAAAATGATGATTATGTTTACATTAGAAATTGGATTAAGACATGAGCACTTAAGCTTCCCAGTTTTAACATAGCAAACCAAAGCAATGTGATAATTCAGCTTGCAAACAAGATCACAGATTAAACAAAGTACATATGAACATAACCAGGAGCAATTTCACAGTTGGTTTCACATATGAACATTCAGTATGAATATGATGCACAAAAAATGAACCAGAAGATGCACAATCAGTTGTTGAATGAAGAACTTGTTAGAGTAACTACAAGTATGCTAGTTTTCTGTTGTAGTTTGCAGTCATTATTCACATGAGAAGTGAATATTTTGAAAATAGGAAGTATCTTGGCACTTTTCCTTTAATTTATGATGTAACTTTTATTTTTTCTATACAATATGTAAAGTAACTTTGTTAATTGACTTATACACATAAGAGTAACTTACCAGTGATTTAGAGAGAATTTAGTCATCCAAAATAATCCCTGCCCACTGATTCCAAACTCAGTTCAATTGTCTAGTTTACTAAACTTATAACTAACGGCGAGAGTACAAGTAACTTTGCTACAAGCTTGTAGTTTGGAGTTGAGTCAGGGAAGCCAAGTAACCTTACTGATTGTGTTTCTCTACTTTTTTTGTGCAGTACAAAGTGTGGCAATTTTTGACTTAAATGTTGCAGCTACCGAGTTGACATGGGAAGCAGAAGATGTGCATCAGATTGTTGAACATGAGGATTTCAATTGCCGAGGTTTGCTGCCAATGAATACAACAAGTGGTAGTGCTCTGGTGGTGGAAACAGTTGCTAGTGGAGCTGATGGTGAACAGTGGGAAGACACTTCTGGCAATGCAGTGGTAAACACAAGGAGTTTATCGGCAAACACTGGCAGTACTTTGATGGGAACAGTTGCTTCTGGTGAGACACTTGCTAGTGAGGGGTCAACAGACGAGGATGAAATACAGTCACAAGATATGAAGTGTACGCCCCAGGATGGTTTTGAGTTGTCAGAAATGGTTTTTGATTCCTGGCAGGACGCAAAGACATGCTACAATAAATACGCAAAGAAGATAGGTTTCTCAATTAAAATTGGAAGTTCGAAAAAGAAGGGAAGAGAAGGTCCGACGGACAAGGTCATGTTCGTTTGTAATAGAAATGGGTCAAACAAAGAAACTACAGAAGGACCAGTAATAAAGCTAAGGAAAAGAAACAAAGTTGAGAAGACAGGTTGCATGGCGAGGATGACAGTGGTGAATAGAGGATTGAAATGGCATGTTACCACTTTCCATGAGGACCATAATCATCCACTATGCGAGAAGCTTGAGCTGAAAAGATTTCTAAAATCTCACAGAGGTATTCCGGAGGAGGAAAAAAAGGTTTGTGGAGCTGTTGCACGACGCAACTATTTCCGCTGGGCGGATGATGCAGATAATGGCAGAGATCTATGGAGGGCATAAATTTGCTCCATACACCACCAAGGACATCAGCAACCACAAAGCGAAGCTGAGCAAAGGGACAAAGTTCAAAGACATGGAGGAGACGTTGGCATTGTTTGAGGATTTGAAGAAGGGAGATCCAAATTTTTACTACAAGTTCCAGCTGGATGAGAAAAACAGGGTGAGGAATCTTTTCTGGGTTGATGGTGCTGCAAGAGCCGCGTACAAGGAGTATGGCGACTGTGTTTCATTCGACACCACTTATATGACAAACAGATACAAGATGCCCTTTGCGCCCTTTGTTGGTATCAACAACCACGGGCAGACAATTCAGTTTGGCTGTGGTTTCATGGGGGATGAGACAACTGACAGCTTTGTGTGGCTGTTCACAAAGTTCCTGGACGCTATGGGTGGTGTAGCTCCTGAGACCATTATAACAGATCAGGACGGAGCAATGGGAGCGGCTATAGCAAGAGTCTTCCCAAACACAGTTCATATAAACTGTAGATGGCACATTGTGAGCAAAGTGCAGGGCCCTCTTGCCACCTACCTGGACAAAAAACCCGGCCTTGCTAAGGAGCTGAACGAATGTATGGACTACAGCGTGTGTGAGTCGGAATTTGAAACAAGGTGGACTGCTATCATAATGAAATATGAAGCACATGGGAACAGGCATCTGCAGCATCTCTATGAGCTGAGGAGGAGCTGGGTACCAGCGTACTACATGCAGTTCTTCTTCCCTTTCCTGCAGAGCACGGCGCGCAGCGAAGGGTTCAATGCGGTGCTCAAGCGCTATGTGAACCCTCAGATGAGCCTGCTGAACTTTGTGCATCAGTACATGAAGGTCCAGGAAAAGGTGATGGCGTTGAAAATGAGAACGAGTTTATAACAGAGGAGAAAGTCCCTAGTTCACTGTTCAGTGGCTATCCAATTGAAGAGCAAGCCTGCAAATTCTACACAAGGTCAATATACTACAAGTTCCAGCACGAGCTTAAGCTGTCCACAAGCTACAGGATTTCTTGCCTACTGGACAAGACGTATACACTATCCCCAACTAAAGGGTTCGTGCTTGGATATGGGCAAAGAGATTACATGGTATATGCAGATGTGGATGAGAAAAGCTATGTGTGTGAGTGCTCAAAGATGAAAAGGGATGGATTGATCTGCTACCATATTTTGAAGATAATGACACAAGTGTACATTGATGAGATCCCAGCCGATTACCTGATGCGCAGGTGGTCTAATGTGGCAGGGGAAAGTCTAAGAACAGAGGCACGGGGGGAAGAGGCAGCAGAGCATCAAGGGGTGGAAGAAGCAGAACATGGACATCCGCATCCTAATCAGAAAAAGTCGCTAAAAGAAGTAAGATGAAATCAACCACAGGTAGGAACAACAAAGTGCATGAAAATAACCTCAAGATTGAAATTAAAGCATTGTTTGTTTAATACAAAGCTAACTGCATGTGGACACTTGTTACCCCATCAGTGACATAGCCAAAACAATTCATGTTCACAAATTAACACAAGGATACGCAGATTGCAAAAAATTGTATCATCAAAAATGTGATAGTTGAAGTATCAACCAATGATCAGAACCGTAATCTCTATTATCCTAAGCTGAAGCAAACTACAACAGCAGCCACAACACAAATGCTTACCACCAATTTCAAGAATTCAGCAAAGCCCGTGACTTGAAGAAATTAAGCCCACACCCCGATAACTTAGCGAAAATAGCGAAAGAAAAATAAAATCAACACTAACAAGATCAACATTGCAACAGTTCTTGGCCTCTTGTATTACCTAATGATCTGAAAGTTACTTATCAAATAATATATAATTTTGAAAAAGTTACTTAATATGTAATATAGATTGGTTCATATTTACTTACTGTAATGACAAAACTGATGAGAAGATACATGGAAAACAATATGCATTTATAACTGACCCAAGCAAAAATAGTTAAGAACAAAGAGACATTGAACCAAAAAAAAAAATTCTAATCATGCTCACAAATTATAGCAGCAAAATTGTGACAGTTCAAGTATCAACCAGTGATCACAACCCCATATCTCTGTTATCCTAAGCTCAAGCAACCAACAACAGCCAACACATCACAAATCCTTGCCACCAATTTCAAAAATTCAGCAAAGCTCCTGGCATGCAGAAATTAAATATGCCAAGATCTCTATTACCCCATCAATCTGGACCCCAAAATGACTCCAAATAAAATTAAAAGAAAAAAACTTTATAACTGATTTGGACCTCAATAGGAAGTAATTTTTGGTATAATTATCAGAGAGATAAAGTAAGTTGCTCCATTTTCAAAACACATTGGAAGTAACTCTTATGAACCAAGCACTAAAGACAAAATGTGCAAACAAAATTTTTGGTTCAACAAGCAATTGAACTACAAGCTTTATGGTAGCATATAGCAGAGGGATAATGGGGCCAACATGAGTTATATATACATCTAGCTGAACCCATCATAACCTGTAAACAAGCAGAGCTATACAAATCCTAACAAAATGAAGAACTCCAAGCAGGCAGAAAAAGCCTTCAAAACAGATCAATGTCTATGTGCAAACAAATCATCCCCATACTCTACACTAAGAGAACAATGGGAATGGACTGAAACCCTAGAACATTGATGAACAGAAATCGAAATCAGAGCAACGATGCATGTTCACAGACCTCAAATCGCGACCTAGAAGGACTCGGGGAAGACTCCGCCTACTCTTGCTTCGCGTCGGAACTCCTGGATAGATCCGCTCCTCGTTGGGGACTCCGCGCACCGCAAAGCTCGTGAGCGACGAGCAGAGCCGCACCGCGCCGTGGAACGCCTCGACTGCTAGCGCTGCCTCCGGTCGCCGCGAGCTCAGCTCCACTTGGGCATCAACGCGGATGGCTCCGCTCCGGCAGCCCCGCTGATGCCTCTGCTCCGGCAGTCCCGCGCGTGGGCGCGAGGGCAGGCGTCGACTCCGGCAGCACCCGTGACGCGCAAATCGCCGGCCGCCTCGCCTAGATCCAGAAGAGTACGGGGAAATGGAGGGGAAAAGAAATGTTCTCTCTCCTCGGCGCGACTCCCCAAATTCAAAACGATTTGGAATCCCTGGAGTCCGCCGCAGCCCCGCCCGAAAAAAAAGGACTCCCATGCGCATCGTTGGATCGAAAACGGACGGAGATAAGGAGGGGTGTCGAGATAAGGATAAAGAGAGAGGCCTCTCCCAGTAGAATATGGGATTGCTAAAAGATTTTGTTTGTTGTTGAGAAGATTACGCTATCAGATTCAAACGGTAGGCCACGTAATCAATCTTTCCTGTTAGTCCATCGGTACCATGCCATGTTACTATATATAATCGCACATGCCGATCGATGATGCTTCTTCTGGACACCCCCTGCGATCGATTTCCCTGCAACAACTAACCTAACTCCTCTTGTCTTCCGCTCCGTTCCGTGAACGTCATGGCGGCTGCCGCCGCCGCCGCTGTGGTGTCCGCCGCCGCCCGCCGGTTCTCGACCTCGGCCTCCACAGTCATCATGCGAGAGGTCAGCGGGTGCCACAAGTTCACCATCGATGGGTGCACGGCATCCAGAAAGTTCCCACAGGAGTGGCAATCGATCTCGAAGAACTTCACGGTGGCGGGCAGCAGCTGGCGAATCGGGTACCAGCCCAACGGCAAGGGCGAGGACTACATCTCCCTCTTCCTCGAGCTTGATCCTGTCGTCCATGGCGACGAACATTGCAGCCCCGCCGTCAGGTTCACGTTCACCTTGCTCGATCCGGCCGGGAACCCGGTCACCAAGTTCAGCCGCTCCTCCCAGGGGGTGTGCAGCTTCCACGGCAACGCGAGGCGCCAGGGCTTCAGCTTCATCAGGTGGAAGCATCTGGAGGAGTCGGGGTGCCTCAAGGACGACCGCTTCTCCGTCAGGTGCGACGTCACCGCCATCGAGAGCTGCCACCAGGACGCCGCCGCCGCCGCCGCCGCAGGCGCGCAAGTGGCCGTGCCGCCGTCGAACCTGCACGAGCACCTCAGCAACCTCCTGTGGAAGAAGCAAGGCGCGGACGTCACCATCGACGTCGGAGGGGAGACCTTGGACGCGCACGGGTGGCTGCTGGGCGTGCGCTCGCCGGTGCTCGAGGCCGAGCTGCACGCCGCGACGAAGGAGAAGGTGCCCGGCGGCGCCGTCCGGCGCCGCATGGAGGTCCAGGGCGTGGAGCACAGGGTGTTCGAGGCGATGCTCCACTTCCTGTACACCGACAGTCTGCCGGAGATCGCGGAGCAGGACGTTGTGGCGATGGCCCGGGGCCTGGTCGCGGCGGCGCACAGGTACCAGCTCGACAGGCTCAAGCTCATGTGCGAGGAGACGCTGTGCCGGCGCGTCGACATGGGCACGGTCGCCGGCAGCTTGGCGGTGGCTGAGAAGCACGAGTGCCGTGTCCTGAAGGCCGCGTGCGTGGAGCTCCTCGCTCGTCCGGGGAATCTGAAGGCCATTGCGGCGACTGACGGCTTCGAGAAGATGAAGGCGGACTGCCCTGCTGCTCTGTTGGAGCTGTTCGTGAAGCAACTGCCATGAGTGACCACAAGTCCACGACACGGTCATATAGCTACTTTTTTTCATGTTACCAATTATAAAGAAAACAAAAAATCAAGTGTCAAGTCCAGTCAAATTTAATATCTTTATTTTCATGAAAAATTTTTGTCTATCGGGCACATTTAGGATATGCCCCTACTACTTAATTACTCAATATGTTTTTTGAATATGTTTTTTGAATATGTGTTTTGAAATTCGAACTTCTTAGATAAACTTTATGCTCCGTATCTATGAAGTGGGAATTCTTACAGGATACATTTGACACCCAATATGAAAGAAAAGAAGTACCCCCCCTTTACATATGTGGAGTTCCCTAGAATTTGATGTGATTCAGTAAACAGAATATAGATTCCATGATTGCTAGATCGATCCACAGGGATTGATGAAGAGTGAGCTGATAATGGAATTTTTCTTCGATAAATAAGAAACTTAAGATTAAAATGCTCCGGAATGGAAATGAGGGAATGTCCACAATACCCGGATTTAGTCAGATCCAATTCTAGTTATAGTTGTAGTTATTGTTTTCATGACATTAAAATGTCTTTAGTTAAGTTTAATGGATTATAGCAATCTACCGATGTGTTTTGTCTTATGGTATGTTTTGTGACTTTTTATTTAGCTACGTATACTGCAGTTCAAAATACCATTATCTACTCTCTGTTTTTCTTTGCTTAATTTCTCAATTGTCATGAGGGGTCAACTACTATTTTAGGATGAACACGCACCACTATATGTGCTGGCTCCTATAAGGCCATGCCCAACGCAATGAGTCAGCTGGGAGCCTCATCACAACACGTAGGCTTGGATGCCACTGAAGGGAAAACAGTAGCATGCAGAGTATCAGTAGTTCTTCTACGGGTCACACGTGTCCAAGGAGAAATAGTGTGACTGGAAAGTGAAAGGAGAGAGATGAAGGGGACAGGAGGGGAATCCCAAGGACATGGTAGATGACATGGAAGAAAAAAACAGTGCTGCCTGTGTTGGGAGTATGATTTTTTAAATAATCATTATCTACGCGGAACATCTTTTTATTCTAGGGCTATCATGAAATACTCCCTGTGTTGGGCTTGCCCTAAAACATCGGCCCCTTTCATTTGTGCTGCTGCAAAGGTAGACATGGGCTCCAGTAAAGACACTCTTTGTAATAGTGCACTAGATTACAGGCACTACTAGGAATGCGCCTATCTATGACGTTCTTCCCATGACGTTTGAAATTTTCGTCATTTAACAGTGCATAGCTATGACGAAATTTTATTATTCGTCATGGTTTGGCAGTGACGGAGCACAGGCACCACGAATTAATGACGAAAATTTTGAAAACGTCATAGATCACCGCATTATATCGTCACAAAACGTACTGCCATCCACATCACCCTCCTGTGACGTTATGTATATTCGTCATGTTTGTTTCTTTTCGTCATATTTGTTTCTTGGCCGGGGCGGAAAGCAGGGTCCCACAAGCAAGGTGGCAAAGGGTCGCGCCAGCCTATCAAAGCAGGGTCCCACAAAGGGCCAGGTGGCAAAGGGTCACGCCAGCAATGCAAAACAACAAAAAAACCGAGCCCTCCTGGAAGTCGAACCTGTGACCTCTCGGATGGCAACAAGCGCTCGTACCACTAGGCTATGCTTGCCTTTGTGTAACCGTTCGCCAATATATTTCATTTATAGATTGATTGCTTGGCAACTTACTAAGGAAACAAATGTTGCGCCGAATCCAACGGGCCCGAATCCAACAAGCGCCCATTCTACGAGGACCGTGCCGGCCCCGCGTTGGCGGCGGCGGCGGCGGCTGGTGGCGGAGCAACCCCTTCGCGGTGGCGTCTGGTGGCGGAGCGACCCATTGGAGGCAGTGGCGGCGTGGCCTGTGGCGGCGGCCTCTTTGAGCTCGGCCACTCCTCCCCACGGTGAAGGGAAGGCAGAGGCTGAGCACCCCGGCGGCGGCGCGCTGCACGGTGAAGGGAAGGCAGAAGCTCCCAACGGTGGTGACTCGCTCGGCTGCTCCCCACGAGGCCACGACGAAGGGATCCAAGGCGCGGTGGAGAGCTTCCCCTCTCTCTGTCCATTGCTGCATCCTTTCTTGGTGAGATTTGTTCCTCTTTTTTTGGCCAAGGTGCTCCATTTATCATCAGTGGTGCTGTGTACTCCAATTTTATTGGATGCAACGACAGTGTGTGAATCTGTAGGATAGATTGTACCGCATGGATCTAAATTGCTTTGGTTAAATTGTAGCACTAGTTCCTTGTTTGGATTAGTGCATCTTTGAGCTAGCTGTACAGACAGGGATTTGTGGAAAAGATGCCAGATCTTACTCACCTTGTTCACACACTGTCATTTCAATTTAGGTGTAGCAATGATTGTACAAGATGTGAACTTCAATTTATGCAGCAGCAGCACCCTGGCTTGTAGAATTTTCAATATTATTCTTCAATGTCAGTATATATTTTCCTGAATTTTTGTTACATATAGTACTGTGTCAACTCCAATGAACTTTAGGATCAGTGTGCTTGTCAATTTTTTAGTATTTAAGTCTCTCATGCTAAAGAAACTTACTAGTTAATTTTCTGAAATTTATGATTTAATATCCTTATCTATCATTAATGTGTATCTGATTATGACTTATCTCAAATCTATTTTGTAGGCTACATATAAAAGATGGATAGAAGTTGGATCCATGGGAGAAAATTCACACCATCTTACACCAACGGTGTGAAAGAATTCATGGAATTTGTTAAGGAAAGGTTTGGGGAACACAGCCTAATAAGTTGCCCATGCCGCCATTGTCTTAACCAGACTGAAAGGCCACAGCAAGAAGTCCATGACCACATCCTTATTCATGGAATGTCAGCCACATACACGCGGTAGACTCATCACGGGGAATCATTAGATGCTGATATTGTAGAGTATGTAGAACAGGTGGATGGATTTGTCCATGATGATGGGCTTGCAGTTGGTGATGAGCCAGACAGCAATGAGCAAGACAACGACGATGATGATGGGATTCCAGATTTTGAATTGATAGCAGAATTATACACAGCAGCAGAGGAGGATGGGTAGCTGCCAAAGTTTACTAGAGTGCTTGATGATTTGAAGCGGTCACTTTGGCCAGGATCTAAGCACACAAGATTCTCATTTCTCGTGAGGTTGCTCCGTATCAAGTCCCGATATCAAATCAGCAATACAGCATTTAATGCATTATTAAAATTGCTTTCCTCAGCATACCCTCAGAGCCAATTGCCTGAATCATATGATGAGGCAAAGAAATATCTTCGTGAGTTGGGCCTTGGATATGACACGATCCATGTATGCAAGAATAATTGTGTGTTACTCCGGAAGCTCTATGCCAAAATGGATGTGTGCCCAAAATGCAAAGAATCTAGATGGGAGGACAAGGATGGCAAGCGTGTTCCTCATAAGGTTTTGAGGCATTTTCCACTTAAACCAAGGTTGAAGAGGATATTTGGGTCTAGCAAAACGGCTGAGGACGCCCAGTGGCACAAGAAAAGGCGGACACCAGTTGATAATGAACTGAGCCATCCATCGGATGGGGAGGCATGGAAACACTTCGACTCCAAGTATCCAGCTTTTGCAAGGGACGCCCAGTGGCACAAGAAAAGGCGGACACCAGTTGATAATGAACTGAGCCATCCATCGGATGGGGAGGCATGGAAACACTTCGACTCCAAGTATCCAGCTTTTGCAAGGGATGCAAGGAATTTGAGACTTGCTGTGGCTACAGATGGCTTCAATCCATTTGGCAACTTTAGCTCGACATACAGCATGTGGCCTGTCCTTGTGACACCCTTGAACCTTCCACCATGGGAATGTGTGAACCCATCAAACTGCTTTATGTCCTTGCTGATCCCAGGTCTAAAATCTCTGGGAAAGGATTTTGATTTGTTCTTGGAGCCTCTAATAGAAGAACTGCTTGAATTGTGGACTGGTGTTAGTACATATGATGCAGCCAGTGGTACAAAGTTCAATCTTCATGCAGCTGTGCTTTGGTGCATACATGACTTTCCAGCTCTAAGCACCATGTCAGGGCGAACTACAAAAGGTTATTATGCATGTACTCATTGCGACGAAAATCCATTGTCACGGGCACTAAGGAATAAGGTTGGTTACTTTGGCCACCGTCGTTTACTTCCAATGGATCATCCTTGGCGGAGAAGCTTGGTTTTTGATGGACAATGTGAAAACAGGAGCGCACCACGTAAGTTCACTATAGAGAAGGTCTTGGAGCAACTAGAGAAGGTGAAAGATGTTAGGCCAGGCAAGGATGGTGGAAAGAAACGAAAGCATGGAGACAAAGAAGAGCCAATAATTTATAATCGGAAATCTGCGTGGTGGGACCTGCCATATTGGAAAGACTTGTTGTTGCCCCACAACCTTGATGTGATGCACATAGAGAAGAACATATGCGACAACCTTCTTTGCACATTGGTGAAACTTGAGGGGAAGACAAAGGACACGGAGCATGCCAGGCTAGATTTGTATGATATGGGCATAAGGCAGGAACTCCACTGTGTGCAAGATGGAGATAAAGTTGTACTGCCCCAAGCTCCCTATGTGTTGAAGCCAAATGCTAAAAAAGAATTTTTTAAGTTCCTAAGGGGTGTCAAGTTTCCGGAAGGATATGCGGCCAACCTAGCAAAATATTTTAGTGAAGATGGCACAAAGTTTAGGATCTTACCAGCAGGCTTAAGGGGACTTGTGGACAATGAGGTATACAAAGCAGTTGCAGAACTTGGGAAATTTTTCAGGGAATTGTGCAGTAGAAATTTGAGAAAAGATGTTGTCCAACGTCTGAAACAAGATATCCCAGTGATCCTATGCAAGCTTGAGAAAATCTTCCACCCAGCATTCTTTACTGTGATGGTGCACTTGTCTGTCCATCTTCCTGATGAGGCACTGCTTAGAGGCCCTGTCCAATATGGCTGGATGTATCCCATAGAACGGCGACTAGGCACATTGAAGAGTTTTGTAAACAACAGGGCTAGGCCTGAAGGTTCAATTGCTGAGGCTTACATAGCAAGTGAGACCTTGGCCTTTTGTTCAAGGTACATTGAGGCTGTTGGCACAGAAACTTCAACAAATGAGCAGCCACTATATGGTGATACCTCTGTTTTCATGCATGGTGTTAAACTCATTGGCAAGAATAGGGTTCAGTACATTGATGATAAAGTCATGGACAAGCTAATTTGGTGTAGCTGTCACTTCCAAGAAATCAGAGACCTCAACTGAAAAAGTCCTTAAAGAACAACTCGCAACTGCAAACCAAGTGTCCACCATTCTCCATCAGCAAGTTGATGAACTGAGGAAGAAGACTGAAGATCAAGACCAAGTGTTGGTGAAGACACAAAAGGAGTTCGAGGAGTTCAAAAAATAGCAAGAAGAGAACAACCAGCTCCTGAGGCGTATCTTGATGTTGAACTCTGCTGGTAACTCCTCTCAGCCCTGATCACGTGAACTTGATGAAGGAATGCCACTCATTTTGTCGTCCTGGTGACCTGATGAACTTATGTCTGAGTATGTGAACTGGTGCTAGTATGAGGTTGTGATGAACTTATGTCAGTATGTGTTCTGTCTGAGTATGTGAACTGGTGCTAGTATGAGGTTGTGATGAACTTATGTCAGTATGTGTTCATGTGGTGGTGATGAACAAGCTTATGTGCTGGTGATGAACAAGTTTGTGGTTGTGAACTTATGATGATGAAACTATGTCAGAATGTTAATGTCTGTTTTGTGACGAATTTATGACGAAGTGTCCTTTGGTTCTGTTAACTTTGCATGTTTGAATTCTGTGTATGCATAGCGAAATAAGTGAAACAATTAGTGGCCGACACGTGGACGAATCACCTACTGACACGTTGCGCAGTACTATCAGGACACGTGGCGCAATACTATCAGGACACGTGGTGAGATATTATAGGGACACGTGGCAAAGTACCATATGGACACGTGGCACAATGACATTTTGACAGGTGGGAGAAAAGTGGTAAAAAAATAGTTTGACACGTGGCAATGTCGTGTCATCCACGCTGGGTCCTAGTCGGCGGACACGTCATTGTCCAGCGTGGACGACGCCACGTCGTCATTCCACGTCGTTGTGCAACGTGGACGATGACACGTAGACCATTCCACGTCATTCCTATGACCTAGAAAGCGTTTTATGACGCGGATATTTTCGTCAAGGATGAAACGAGTGCTATGACGAAATTCTCTGTTTCGTCACAAGGAAACAAACTTGACGCTCCATTTTTGACAAAGGCAAATTCGTCATAAATTCGTCACAAAAAATTCTTTACGACGTTTTCAGCTTCTACTATGACGAAACAGTCTTGTCATGGAAATTTGCATTCCTAGTAGTGAGGTGACTGAAATCGGCAATCGATAGAGTGGAAAATGAGGTTGCTGGCGAATATGCTTGAGGATGGCTGGGGTTGGGAAGAGGGTTTTCGCCGTCTCCAACGAGCTTGGGAATTGGGGCCAGAGGATGTGCAAGTATAGTCCAGATGGCAGTAATAGATTCGGGCAATAGTGACATGGGATCAGTAACAGGCAAACGATGCACCTTGTTTGCCGAGTGCCTGGTGGTTTGCCAAGTGCTTTCTATCGGGCACTCGGCAAACCACTGCTATTTTCTAAACTTTAAATGATTATATATTGCAAATAATTGATATCTGAACTATCCTTCGCAAATAAGACGTTACATACACATGTTCCATTTTAACTCCAATCATGAAAGTACATGAAAAAATCACAAATTTGTTAGGAAATTACTTCTATTATTTTTTTGTGAAAATTAATTCTAATAATATCTAAATGTTGTTCAAATATTATATAAATCGGTGTGTAATCATTTGAGTGCCCAATCTTAACATAAAATTTTCAGCATGTTATAAGAAAATTGGATGCATTGTTCACAAACGTATACTTCACTTACAACATTTCATATAGTTCAAGTCAAACTTTCAAGCTAGATTAATTTGCTAAAAACATTATCATATATATCTTAATATAATTTTTACACATATGAGACTAAGTATATATTCTTGTGTAAAAGGTTCAATAATATTTGAACAAATTTACTTTGTTTTAACAAATTTGGAAGTAAAGAAAAAATTAACAGATTTGTGCAAATGGGTTCTGACGTCAGCCGCCGCCAGCACAAACAATACTCTCCTATTTGTACTGATGGAAATAAACGTCTGCCTGCAAAAATCTTGTGCGGAAACCAAAAATCCAAAGCAAATTAACCCAAATTTTACAGCTCTTCCCTCTCATGCTCTCCCTTGTCTGTTTCTTTCCGTTCCCTCACGCTCTCTCCCTATCTCTTTGCAGCGCAGCACGGGCGAGCAGTGGAGGGTGCGTAGTGTTTGTGGAGCACGTTGCTTGTCTCTGTCACCGCTGGTTGGATCCACCTCTGCTGCGTACTTCCACGTAGCACCAAGGAAGAGGCTCGAAGGAAGCTCCCTAGCGGACGAAGAAACTTCAACTTTTCAAAGTACCAACGATGGCAGTTCCCAAAAAAAAAAAAGGAAAAAAAAGAAAGCACCCGAAAGCACATCAAGCAAGTGACCGTGCACTTAACCACTGAACGCTTCGGCAAACGGCCATCGGCCATAACTTCATCACGAACATCAAGAACAGACGCCTCTCCAACCAATTATTTTTTTCAAGTACTATTCAAGTGAACATAGTCGTTCCGGTTCTGGACCATGTTGCAGCGAAGTGAGAACGACCAGCAGGTTTTGATCACGGGATGCCATTTTCTAGGATGTCTGTTTTGCACTTCTTCACTTTAAATGGATAGTCGTTTAGTTTACGGATTGGTTTTTAGGCTTTTTTATTTTCAGAACTTTGTGGTAGCATGTTGCTACAACTTTGTACTATTTGTAGACTCATCCCTCTTTTTGGAGGTGGATGAAGCCGGAACTTCTCCATTATTTTTTTAAAAAAGGAACAGATGCCTCTCATCTCAATGGCAAGACCCAATTGACCAAGCAACGAAGAACCCACGAAATAGATCCATTTCAGCATAAGCCTCTTGTCGGTGTTCTCTACCGCCGGCAAGTAATATTTCTACGATCGTGTGTCAGGGCACCGGATGGTGGCTCAAAAGACACAGGAAATTATACTGGTTCGGGCCTCCGGAGAGTAATACCCTACATCCAGTGTGAACCGGTGTTCTCGAGCCCAAGTCTGTAGTAGGGGTTACAAACTAGTCGGAAGAGGGAGTGTGGTCCCAAGTCCCTGTGTATTGTGTTGTGGGGTGTTGCGTGAGAGTTCACGTGTGTTCTTTCGATGTCCCCCATCGATCTTCCCTTGGTCCCCTTTTATAGCCGCAAGGGGAATAAGGAAAGGGGGGGTAAAAAAAAGGAGGAATTACAAGGTGAGTTATAGCGACGGGGTTTGTTGCCGTCGTCTGGCATCCCGGGCCGTACACGGCGAATAGTTGTTCACTGTTGTAGTTGGTGTTGACGGAATGGGCGTTCCATTTGACCCGGAGCCGGCGGCGTCCGGGTGGTTGGTGTAGGCGGCCTCCCAGGTGTGTCCCCAAGTGGTTCTTGGGTAGTGGTTGACTCGCATTGTGCCTCTTTGGACTCCAGGTGTCGTCGCTCAAGCTTGCGAGCGTCCTTCTTCGGGACTGTAGTGTTCGTGTTTGGACAAGACAGGCGCTCCTGTGGCGATGGACAGGCGCCTATCCCGTTCTGACATGGTAGGCACCAAGTTGGTACGGCCCGGAATGGTAAAAGCGGGGGGCGGCGCCGAACGAACCAGTCGGGCGAGGCGGAGACTGGTCGGGCGAGGCGAAGACTCGTCGGGCGAGACGGAGACTCATCGGGCGAGCGAGTCCTCTCGGAGGTAGCTTAGCCGCGAAGGAGTGAACCAGTCGGACGAGGCGGAGAGTGGTCGGGGAGCGGGTCTTCTCGGGCAGGCCTAGAGCCGCCAGGACGAGGAGGGTCTGTTTCATTTGGGGTATCAGCTCTTGTTTTTGAAGGGTCGTTTGATGCCGTGTCATTGATTTAGGGGAGGGTTGGTCAACCCTGGTCTAGACCCTCGTCAGTAGCCCCCGAGCCTGGGTGGGAGTCAGGGACTCGTGCCCAGGTTCAGTCGCTGTGAGGGAGCGTTGAGCCGCGGTTCTTCTGGTGGGTTGCGCGCGAGCGCACCCGCCGGGTGTAGCCCCCGAGCCTTGGGAAGAGTGAATACTCTTGCTAAGGTTTTGAAGGTAATGGAGCCGAGTAGTTTGTCCCGGAGGTTGTCGGGGCCGCGAAGGATTCGGGCGTTAGTCGGGAAGGTGATTTGTTGGGCCAGAGCCCTACTTGACCGTTGGTGGACCGGGAGTGGAGGCGTCGGCCCGCTTCACGCCGCGTGGAGGAGGGGCGCGCCTTTTGAGGCCGTCAGTTGAAGCGACGGGCGCACGTCGCCGCCGTGCCGATGGTGGGCCCGCGCATTTAATGCCGCCGCCCCGCTCCGTGCCTCTTCCCCTTTTATTGCCTTGTGCTGCGGCCGCCTAGGGCTTATCGGAACCCCATCCCTTTTCGCCTTCCGCTGCGCTTTCTTCTCCTCGCCGTCGCCGCGCTCCTCCTCTCGCGTTTTCCGCTGCTGCCACGCTCGCGTCCCGCCGTCGCGCTCGCACCTTCCGCCGCCGCGCTTGTGTCCCGCCGCCGCACTCGAACCCTTCCTCCAAGTCTGCACTTTCCTCTTCCAGCGGACCCGCCATGTCGAACTGGGCGCGCTCTTCCGTGACCCAGACGCAGTTGGAGGGGCTCGTGAAGGGAGGGATGCTCCCGCCACTGACGGATGCAAAGGAGTGGATCCAGCCGGGGTTGGAGGACTTTCCCTGGCTGCCTTCCGGGTACGTCGTTTCCTTCATCGCCTTCCACGAGTGCGGGTTCTCCGTTCCCGCGGGGAGGTTCATCCGGGCGGTGCTGGTTGAGTACGGGCTGGAGCTTCATCACCTCAACCCGAACGGGATCCAGCAAATGGCGACCTTCGTGGCGCTGTGCGAGGGCTACCTAGGAATGGAGGCCCATTGGGACCTCTTCAGGTACTTCTTCAAGTTCGTGTTGCAGACCGACGGTGACAACACCCCTGCGACGATCGGGTGTGCCTCGCTGAGGATGAAGCAGGGGAGGTCGGAAGACTACATCCGGGGCTCCCTTGTGAGCTCAAACAAGGGATGGCACCCCGGGTGGTTCTACCTTTAGAACGACCCCAAGAATCCCCTTCCCGAGTACACCGGGAAGTGGTTCCAGAAAGCGCACGAGAAGTGGTCGGACGGGCCCGAGAAGAAGGACTGGAAGAGGGTCCTTAGGAACGCATGGAAAGCTCTCGGCCGGCTCCGAGCCCAGGATGTGTCCACGGTGGAGGTCATCGGCGGGTACCTCTCGAGAGGTATTGTGCCGCTGAGGCGGCGTGCCCTCCACATGTGGGAGATGACCCTCGACAAGGCCCCCTTCGTGGGGACGGTGACGGCAGAGCCCCTTCCCTCCGCTGCCGAGGTGCGGCGCCGGGTGGCGGCAGCGGTAGGGAGGAGCCATCTCGAGTACCCGCTGCCCAGTCTTCTACCTATGCTCCCGAACACCGGCACCCAGGCCATTGTGAGAATTTTGTCGCCCGTCTCGAATTTGATTTTGAGTTCTTTCTTGCCTTCTAACCCCGAGTTCTTTAGGTGAAGAGCAACGACATCACCTTCTCCTGGGCACCACTTCCCGAAGACAGGATGGTGAACCGTGCTGCCACCGAGAAGAGCAAGAAGAAAAAGGAGCGCCGGGAGCGGTGGAAGCAGGGCGAGATGGCCAAGAGGTCGAGAAACGCCGACCGGGCCAAGAGGAGGAGACTGGGTGACGATGTCTCTGAGGATGAGGATCCCGAGTCGGAGCCCGCGGAGGGGGACTCAGAGGAGGAGGAGGATGATGATGGTGAGAGGGGCGCGGGTGCGCCCTCTGCGGAGCCCGGGGCAGTTGCGGCGGCGACGTCCCTGCCCTTGGCACGTAAAGCGAGGTCCGGTGGGAGCGGAAGTTCGTCGCAGCCGGGCGTGGAGAGGAGCGGAAGTTCTCGGTCGGACCGGTCCCACCAGCCCGCCGAGCCCAGTCAGCGCGAACGGCGCGGCCGCACGCCTCCGCCGACCCGACGTGCATCCGAGGAGCCGAAGGACTCCCGTCGGGGCGCGCACCGGTCCGCCGGGCACAGCCAACACGAGCGGCGCGACCGCATGCCTCCACCCGCCCACCATGCGTCCGAGGAGCCAAAGGTCTCCCGTCGGGGCACGGCCTCCCCTCGTCGGGATAGGAGCCGTGATCCGGCGGAGCGCGCCACTACGGACGGTTCGCCGTTCAGGGAGTCGCGCTCCCCCAGGAGGCCCTCGCCACCAGAGGACAGGCGGCCACCGGTTCCGTCGACGGCGAGGGCGTCGGGAGAAGGGCAAAACGCCCTTCTGGCGCCCCCTCCGGCCGGGCAGGAGAATCCCGCTGGGGGCGGCCTCCTGTTCGCGTCTCCTGTGGTGGAGGGGCATGCTTCCATCATCCCGGCGGAGGCCGGGGTGAGGCAATCAGGTCCCTCCCCGATTGAGAGAGGGGATCCGGCTGGTCAGGCGGCGCCGCGCTCGGGTGGGAGTGCCGATACCTCGCAGGCGGTCCCCATCCCGACGGCGCTCGCGGGGACCAAGAGGCCGTCGCCTTCGCCGGACTTGACGCCGGTGAGCATCAAACGGCCTTGGGTCGTCTCGGCGAGGTAAGTTGTATTCTGCTTCTCCGAGTAGTTTTCGTCTTTGTGACCAACTTCTTTTTTAGCTGAGCCTCTTGACCTTTGTTGCGCCAGCCGGGTGAACAAACCGCTCTAGGTGGCGCCCCAGAAAAAACTGCGTCGGGGGGCACAGGGTGCTGACACCAGGTCCCCTGTGGCTACACCACCGCCGGGGCCCTCGGTCGAGCGGGCCGAGGAGACCGCTTAGAGGGAGACGCCCTCCCTTGAAGAGGTGGCCCCGCAGGACAGCGGCGACAGCCCTGGAGGGATGCTCCTGGCGGGCCTGGGCGCCACGCAAGCCGCCCCCACGGAGGAGGACCTGGCGGTGTACCAAGCGGAGCTGGAGCAGCAGTTGATGGGGCCGGTCCTCCCCGTACCTCAAGAGGTGGCGAGCCGCCCCGAGGCAGGGGATGTTTCCTTGCTGTGCGACGTCGCCGTAGACGGTGCCGGGGAGATCGCCGTTGGGACAGATGGTCGCAGGGTTGCTTCTTCTCCGGAGGCCGCGGCCGGTCCCGCGGGGACAGTGGCGGGGGAGTCCGAGGTCCTCCCAATTGCTACCGCTCCGCCGGCGGTTGCTGCCGAAGCCCCCGAGGTCATCACGCTCGCGGATTCTCCGAAGGGCCATCTTCAGGGAGCCGATGGTCACTCCGCGGAGGAGCCAATCTTAGAGCCCACGAAGCCATTGAGTCCCTTGAGGGGGGTCCTGGAGGACTTTACCAACACTCCGGGGTTGATGACGATGGACCGCCACTTCAAGGCCCTCGTGCCCATTGAGGACGACCCAAACTTGCCGTGCGAGGGCCGGCTGAAGTGGGTCGACCGTCAAGACACGGAGCGGACCCTCTTCGAGCTCGACGACAGATCGGAGATGGAGGAGTGCGAGACTCTCGTAGAGGGCCTCCGTACCGTGAAGGAGACTTTTGAGAAGATGATTATCAAGCCCGCCCGGGTAAGTGTTGGAGTCCTCCGTTCTCCTTCTGGTTTTGAGGTGGCGCCGC
>CM014272.1:10535805-10552600 GCA_004135705.1 Alloteropsis semialata
CCAGACGTGGGCGGATCACCTGCGCCATATCCGCGCCGTCTTCTGCGAGCTTCAGCGCCATCAGCTCTTCGTCAAGCGCTCCAAGTGTGCCTTCGGCGCTGCCTCAGTCGCCTACCTGGGACACGTCATCTCTGCAGCGGGCGTCGCCATGGACCCGGCCAAGGTTCAGGCCGTCCAGGAGTGGCCGGTGCCACGCTCGGCGCGAGCGGTGCGGGGTTTTCTCGGGCTGGCCGGGTACTACCGCAAATTCGTCCACAACTACGGCACCATCGCCGCGCCGCTCACCGCGCTACTCAAGAAGGACGGTTTCTCCTGGACGGATGAGGCGGCCGCGGCATTCGGGGCTCTCAAGTCTGCGGTCACCGCTGCCCCGGTTCTCGCCATGCCGGACTTCGCCAAGATGTTCGTCGTCGAGTGCGACGCTTCGTCCCACGGCTTTGGGGCAGTGCTGGTCCAGGAGGGCCACCCCATCGCCTACTTCAGCCGGCCAGTAGCGCCCCGGCACCGCGCCCTCGCTGCCTATGAGCGGGAGCTCATCGGTCTCGTCCATGCCATCCGCCACTGGAGACCGTACCTTTGGGGCCGCCGCTTCCTCGTCAGGACCGACCACTACAGCCTCAAGTACCTGCTGGACCAACGTCTCGCAACGATCCCTCAGCATCATTGGGTGGGGAAGCTCCTGGGCTTCGATTTCTCCGTCGAGTACAAGCCGGGGCCGGCGAACGCGGTAGCAGACGCCCTGTCCCGCCGAGACACTCCGGACGAGGGGACTGTTCTGGTGCTCTCAGTCCCCCGGTTCGACTTCGTCACGCGCCTCCATCAAGCTCAGTTGGCCGACCCTAGCCCTGGTGGCGCTCCGAGATGAGGTCCAGGCGGGCTCCAAAGGGCTGCCTTGGGCGGTCAAGGACGACATGCTCCAGNTTAATGAGGAATTCAATGGTACCTATTTGGTTCATAATCGTTGGTGCTTTGTTGATTTTCCAAAAAAGTTGGAATAACTTATAATTTGGAACGGAGTGAGTATAACACATGAATCATTTGTCTTCCAATCTTGAACTCAATCTGAACCACACTAAACAACGCAACGTACGTATAAATATGTAAAAACATATGAATGGAAGAAGTATAGGTTCCATGGTTGTTCATACTGACCAGCACATATGTGACCTTGAAAGTAGTGCACAATCTGCTGGGATGGTGTGCTATCCATATTTTTCGTCATTTACAGTATGGGATTATTGGAAGAGACTGCTCGTGTGGTCAGCTCGGTCAAAAAGGGCAGCGCGAGGCCAAGGCTGTGAGCCTGTGACTACAAGTTGGGCCAGAGGCAATCAGGAAAAGTCATTGGGCATTTGGGCCAGCCCAGCTGTGAAACATTTCAGGCCTTTGAGACCAAAAAATGAACTCAAAACTTTGGTAAAAAAAAATCTTTCTATCACATGCATGTCGCGTGAGAAGCCAGAACCGGGGAAGATCGACGTCCAGGTGTACATATGTTTTTTAAAACTAGCAGAGACGCACGTGCGACACGCACGTTTTATCCACTAAAATTGAAAAATCAAAAAATTAATAATAGTAGGGCTAAAATTTAGCACACATATTAATATATAAGTAAAAATAGTATTCTATATTTGAGGTCATTCTTATCTATATAGCATACCTCGTACAAATACTACCGAGATGATTTTGTACAATATAATTTATTGGCTCTCTTGTTGGCATGGAACATAATATATTTTACATAATGTCATAGTTGATGCATGAACTGAATTAGGCCCAAGGGTCGTGAAGAAATAAAACATACTTGGCAAATAAAAGATTATTGATGTCTATCTTGCAGAAATGTTCTCGGTTGCGTACACCAACGTACCCTAGAAAGGCTGGAAGACACCAATTAGACAGTGACCCTACTCATATATACGCATACGGATTCTTAAAAGTTCATAGATACTGAGCGGGAGCTTTACCTCATAGAGAATGCAACTCATGAGTTGTATTGCTTCTCTTTACAATTCTGTTTCCTCTTCATTGGTCTGCAGCTCGTAAAAGTGATCCTGCATCGGTTTTTCTGGATAAAAATTGGCGTAACTAGACCAGTTTTTTAAGCAACCAGTCTTAACACCTAAATTAATTATGAAAACATATAACTGCGATGCCGTGATCATTGGCCAAGCGCCCAGAGCAGCTAGCGTCTACGAGGGCAAGCAGGGAGCAATTGTGCGACTGCAGAGGCTTATTTTGTCTTCATGTTTTTCTACTTCTTTACTTCAGTCACTAATGAGAAAAGATTTGTCTCTGTCCTTTTGCATGCCAGCAAAAAATATGCATGGACTCGATGGTTTGTGGCATCTAGAATTCCAAAGTTTATTGCATTGCCATCTGACCCAAATGAGTCCTAAGACTAACAGGTTGGATCAGATTATGAGGAGACCTAGCCCATTTTGGCGGAAATACTGCAGCGCCAAAAGGACTCAGAACGTATAATACTGACCGAGAGACATTGTAACAAGCTAGCTAAAACTGCAAGATCCATATACCTTTCATGTCACGCTGATGAGTTAAAGGAAAGGATGGCGTGCATATTACTTTTCAAACTAATACCTGGTGGACTTATTCTCAAAATGTGGATTTACTCTTGAGGAAATATGCCAGCACGTCCGTGCCTACATATGCTTTGGCCGATCGGTTTTGTTTTTGCCGGACGTACGTTTCTGACACGTAAGCCGTGTCACTTTGGAGCCGACCGGGCCTTATTGGGTCGTGCCAGGAAGGAGGCGATCACAACACAGAAGAGATCCACGCGGAAGGAGCAGGAGCGGGGTAGGACTTTTCTTTTTCTTCGGTAGCGTGAACGGGCACACAGACGGGTAAACAGATCGTTAGGTGAAAAAACATTGTATTTTTGGCAGAATCATTCTCTAACATCCAATTTCTATGGGTCTCGGTCCTTTTTCACCTCCCTCGGATCTGACAGGTGGGTCCGGCGTGAGGGGTAAGACGGGCCCAAATTAGGTGAGATACATTTTCAATTGTTTTCGTTCTTTATAGCATAGATAAGTATGTAGTTCCAAATCCTTGGCGTTTTAGCTGTGACAGGCTTATGCTGAAATGAGGTTGGTGTGTATGGATCTATTTCGTGGGTTCTTCGTTGCTTGGTGAATTGGGTCTTGCCATTGAGGTGAGAGGCATCTATTCATTTTTTTTAAATAATGGAGAACGTTCCGGCTCCACCCACCTCCAAAAAGAGGCATCAGTCCACAAATAGCACAGAGTAGTAGAAACATGCTACATCAACACACAAAGTTCTGAAAAAAGCCTAAACACCAATCTGTAAACTAAAAGACCATCCATTTAAATTAAAGAAGTGTGAAACAGACATTTCCAAAGAACGGCATGCCGTGATCAAAACCTGCTGGTCGTCCTCACTTCGCTGCAACATGGTCCAGAACCTGAGTGAGTATATATGTTCACTTGAATATTACTCGCAAAAAAAAAAATTGGTCGGAGAGGGGTCTGTTCCTGATGTTCGTGATGAAGTTATGGCCGATGGCGGTTTGCCAAAGCGTTCAGTGGTTAAGTGCACGGTCACTTGCTTGATGTGCTTTCGTTGGTGCTTTCTTTTTTTCCCATTTTTTTTTTTGGGAACTGCCATCGTTGGTGCTTTGAAAAGTTGAAGTTTCTTCGTCCGCTAGGGAGCTTCCTTCGAGCCTCTACTTTGGTCTTGGTGCTATTCTCTGCTGCCCGCAGCGGAAAAGTACGGAGCAGAGGTGGATCCAACCAGCGGTGACAGAGACAAGCAATGAGCTCCACAAATACTAGGCACCCTCCACTGCTCGCCCGTGCTGTGCTGCAAAGAGATAGGGAGAGAGAGGGTGAGGGAACAGAAAGAAAGAGACAAGGGAGAGCATGAGAGGGAAGAGCTGTGAAATTTGGGTTAATCTGCTTTGGATTTTTGGTTTCCGCACAAGATTTTTGTAGGCAGCCGTCAGTACAAATAGGAGAGTATTGTTTGTGCTGGCGGCGGCTGACGTCAGAACCCGTTTGCACAAATCTGTTTAATTTTTTCTTTACTTCCAAATTTGTTTAAACAAAGTAAATTTGTTCAAATATTATTGAACCTTTTACACAAGAATATATACTTAGTCTCATATGTGTAAAAATTATATTAGGATATATGATAATATTTTTAGCAAATTAATCTAGCTTGAAAGTTTGACTTGAGTTAATTACATGAAATGTTGTAAGTGAATATAAATTTGTGAACAATGTATCCAATTTTCTTATAACATGCTGAAACTTTATGTTAATGTTCGACACTCCTAAAATGATTACATTCCAATTTATACTGCCTCTGTATCACTAAAGGAAGTCGTTTTAAGATTGTCTTAAGTCAAACTTTTTAAATTTTGACTACAAATATTTTTTATGTGTTAAGTTTAGAAATATGAAAATGATATGAGTAGATTCGTATTGAAATATTGTTTCAAAAAAGTAGTCTTTAAATATATTTTATAAATATTTTATAGCAAAAAGTATTAGTCAAAGTTATGTTTTGAAGACCGTGTGGATCTCCTAAATGACTTCCTTTCACAACCCGGAGGGAGTATAAACATTTCTAACAAATATGTGATTTTCTCATATACTTTCTGTGGGATATGGGTACCCCTGGGCCCACTACCGACTGGACATGTAGTCGGCCTGGGCCCACGTCTGACAAGGATGTGGGCCGAGCCCCAGGCCAGCCCACGAGGATCCTCGACTTGATGGACAAGACTGGTGATGACTTAGCTTGCAAGGCACGCCGACTCAGATTAGTTTTCTTGTTGTAACCGAACAGAAATAGGAAACCGACTTGTAAACCCTAGGTCGTCGGCCTATATAAGGCGGCCTAGGTCGACCCCCTGAGATCATTCAATCTCACCTCCACGCATTGTAACCAAGAGCTCGCCGCTGTTCCCCGGAACTCGCCGGGCAGATCAATACAAGACCCCGAGCACAGGACGTAGGGTATTATACCTCCCTGTGTCCCTGTGTTATCTCGAGCTCCCTAGTCCAGCGATCTCCCTTTGCCTACAAATCAACCATCTGGGTACCCCCGGGTGGACTGCCGGTCAATAGATCCGATAGTTGGCGCGCCAGGTAGGGGTGATCGCGGGGCAATACAGCTAGCTCGATGGCAGATTCATCGTCACGAGCAGGCATGGCGGCGGCGGCGGCATCAATTGGTGCTGCGCATGCATTAAGATCGAGTGAGCGGCGGCGATACACCTACTGTGCGGTCGTACACCGTACTCCGTCCGTCGATCGTCACCGCGTGGCGGCCGCCGCTAGGGACATGCTTGTGCTGGCGGCACACCCTCACGGGCGAGTTTCCCGGGCGTAGCAAAGGAGTTGGACTCGGCGAAACACCGCCCACGTCTGCGTCGCCGTCTCGACCGAGTCGGACACCGAAAATCACCGGCCAAAAATCCAACTGCAAAAGCTGCTGCACCACCGAATCTATCAATAGGATGAGCATGCTCTTAGTTTTCTAATCTACTTTTTTTCTCGTTTTGCCGTTCCCTGTACGTGCATGCATGGAGCCCTTAATTGTTTTCTAATTTCTTTTCTATCTCTTGCTCGTATCGTATGCATGGGTACTTGCGGACGGCCGAGCACTGGTGCACGGCAATGGCACTGGCGGAACCATCTAGTCCCTCTGCGGCGACATCCAGCCATGACCATCCATTGTCCGATCGTCGTCGACATCCACGACTTGATGGTGCATGACGGCGGGCGGAGATAGCATCGGCCTCGGGCGCCACGCCGACGGCCTCGTGGGCCCTGATCACAGTTGATGCATCCATGAGTCAGACCGCCGCGAATTAGCAAGAGTTCAGATGCATGCGCATGCACGCATGAATCGGATTCACCCAGCATAAATCAAGCTAAGTCACGCTTCAATTATTTAATTTCTATATCTTTTCGGATATCGCCCATATATCTCCGTGACTTTCACCGACCACCTCAGTCACGCTTCGACTGTTTATACAGCCTGGTCTGTCCAGACTGCACCTCACGACGCACTGCTCTAGCGCTCGGGAGAGTCCCTGCCGACTCTGACTTCCGGGTCCCTGCCCGACCCTATGTCCCTCTAGGTAAATCCCAAGTTAACCCGTGCGGTTCAAGTCCCCAATCGTGAAACCTGGAGTTCCGTACTCGCCCCGCGTGCCGCCTACACCTAAGCCTCCCCGCTGAGCAGTGTAGTTTGTGGTAAGCCGTCCTCTCCGTGAGCAGTGGTTAGCGGGAAAGGTGCTTAGCGACACAAGGCAAGGGCCCCACGGCGTCCTACTCGGTGTTTTTGCCAGAGGGAAGGAGTTTTACACGTATGCACAATGCATTCACATACCTGTTTTTGTTACGACCTTACGACAAACATTGTTTATTTCAGATTATTGAATATTATGCTATATAATATTTGCACTGCCTTCATACAGCTCAGGCATTACTTGAGGTGCTTCGACCGACTCGACCAGCTCCTAGGCTCGGGGCTGGCGCGGGCCGACTACTCGGAGTACTTCGACCGACTCGGCCAGCTCCCGGGCTCGGGGCTGGCGCGGGCCGACCACTCGGCGCGTCTTACCACCCGGCCGACCTCCCAGCTCGGCGGCAGGGTGTGGGAGGCGACTCGGCGGCTTGCTCGGCTCCCAGGCTCGGGGGCTGAGCGCCACAGACGACTCGGCGGTTCGCCCGGCTCCTAAGCTCGGGGACTGGGCACGACGACTTCGGACGGCGAGTCTCCGTGACTCGGCCAGCCCCCACGCTCGGGGACTGGGCACTACGACTTCAGACGGAGTCTCCGTGACTCGGCCAGCCCCCACGCTCGGGGACTGGGCACTACAACTTCAGACGGCGAGTCTCCGTGACTCGCCAGCCCCCACGCTTGGGGACTGGGCACTACGACTCCGATCGACGGGTCTCCGCGACTCGGCCAGCCCCGACGCTCGGGGACTCGGCGCTACGACTTTGGTCAACGGGTCTCCGCGACTCGGCCAGCCCCGACGCTCGGGGACTGGGCACTACGACTTAGGACGGCGGGTCTCCGCGACTCGGCCGGCCCCGACGCTCGCGGACTCGGCGCTACGACTACGGTTAATGGGTCTCCGCGACTCGGCCAGCCACGACGCTCGGGGACTGGGCACTACGACTCCAGCCAGCGGGTCTCCGTGACTCGGCTGACCCCTACGCTCGGGGACTCGACGCCATAATTTTGGGACAAGCTCCTCTCTTCGGGGCGCCAGACCACTCTATCTTCTAGGCGGCCTGTCTGCCCTGAAGCTCGGATGATTTCTCTTTGACCATTGGCCTGATTCTACTAATCGACCCAATGCTCGGGGACTACTCCATATGGAGGGCTCCTTGCGTCGCCCTCCATATGCCCCATCAGGATGTGTCACTTTTCCCAAGTGGCGCAGCTCCTCGGTGTCCGACTCGGCCACGACTCGGCGCTATGCCACTCGCGGCTCCGCCCCGGGTTTGCCCAGGGTCATCCCCGGATGGCCTGCGGTTTTCTTTTTTGAGCACCGCCCACCCTTGTGTCAGCCTGCCGACCAAGATGTTTCAGCCGACCATGACGGCTTCGCCTCTTCATCAGCAATCCGACACGCGCCTGCACGTTGCTCGGGGACTTGTGGGATATGGGTACCCCTGGGCCCACTACCGACTGGACATGTAGTCGGCCTGGGCCCATGTCTGACAAGGATGTGGGCCGACCCCAGGCCGGCCCACGAGGATCCTCGACTTGATGGACAAGACTGGTGATGACTTAGCTTGCAAGGCACGCCGACTCAGATTAGTTTCCTTGTTGTAACCGAATACAATTAGGAAACCGACTTGTAAACCCTAGGTCGTCGGCCTATATAAGGCGGCCTAGGTCGACCCCCTTAGATCATTCAATCTCACCTCCACGCATTGTAACCAAGAGCTCGCCGCTGTTCCCCGGAACTCGCCGGGCAGATCAATACAAGACCTCGAGCACAGGACGTAGGGTATTATACCTCCGGGTAGCCCGAACCTGTATAATCCCTGTGTCGCTGTGTCCCTCGCATTGGGCATGGCCTTACAAGCCGCCAGCACAGATGCATATGTGGCAGTGGTGCGTCCATTCTAAAATAGTAGTTGACCCCTCATATGACAATTGAGAAATTAAGCAAAGAAAAATAGAGAGTAGATAATGATATTTTCAACTGCAGTATGTAGCTAAATAATAAGTAAAAAAATAATACCACAAGGAAAAAAACTCATCGATTCGATTGCTATATATAATCCATTAAACTTTAACTAAAGACATTTTAATATCATAAAAACAATAGCAACAACTAATTAACTAGTATAATTGGTAGCAGGAAAAAAATAGCTATATATATGACCGTGTTGTGGACTTGTGGTCACTCATGGCAGTTGCTTCACGAACAGCTCCAACAGAGCAGCAGGGCAGTCCGCCTTCATCTTCTCGAAGCCGTCAGTCCCCGCAATGGCCTTCAGATTCCCGGGACGAGCGAGGAGCTCCACGCACGCGGCCTTGAGAACACGGCAGTCGTGCTTCTCGGCCACGGCCAAGCTGCCGGCGACCGTGCTCATGTCAACGCGCCGGCACAGCGTCTCCTCGCACATGAGCTTGAGCCTGTCCAGCTGGTACCTGTGCGCCGCCGCGACCAAGCCCCGGGCCATCGCCACGGCGTCCTGCTCCGCGATCTCCGGCAGCCTGTCGGTGTACAGGAAGTGGAGCATCGCCTCGAACACCCTGTGCTCCACGCCCTGGACCTCCATGCGGCGCCGGACGGCGCCGCCGGGCACCTTCTCCTTCGCCGCGGCGTGCAGCTCGGCCTCGAGCACCGGCGAACGCACGCCCAGCAGCCACCCGTGCGCGTCCAAGGTCTCCCCTCCGACGTCGATGGTGACGTCCGCGCCTTGCTTCTTCCACAGGAGGTTGCTGAGGTGCTCGTGCAGGTTCGACGGCGGCACGGCCACTTGCGCGCCTGCGGCGGCGGCGGCGTCGTCCTGGTGGCAGCTCTCGATGGCGGTGACGTCACTACTGCAGAAAGTTTCAGTAGGGGCGGCTCGTAAGCCTCTGTAGGGGCGGTTTTACGAGCCGCCCTTAATCAATCGTTCTTACAGTGGAACCGTTCTTAACCAGCCGCCCCTACTGTATGAGCCGCCCCTACAGTGAATTCCAGGAAATCGGGTTTTCAAAATTCAAAAAAACCGAAAATAATAGCAAAAAAAATTTATTTCAATGTGGGAAGGACTCCAACCATTTTTCGCGGAAAATTCGCGCGCTACGCGGTCGGCGGGATTTGAACCCACAACCTCTCTCTCGCGCGTGACCTTCTCTACCACTGCACCACACTCTCATTTGTGACTAGATATTGTTTTGATTCCTACCGTATTATACTAAACTGAGTGTAAATTACTTGTTTGAGGCCTTAAATGATTTCAATTTAAAAACTTGTCAACTACAAAGTTTTATAACTTTTGAAATCTACAAGTTTTATTTTGGTAGTTTCTCCATCCGAGGTCATTTACAAAATTTGAATTTCAAATTTGAGAACATTCACACTTAGTTTTCGGTGACTATATGATTTCAAATGAAAAAGTGGTCAACTACAAAGTTTCATAACTTTTCGAGCTCTACAGTTCTTATTTAGGAAGTTTTTCCATCCGAGGTCGTTTGAAAAATTCAAATTTCAAAATTTAGACATTCAAACCCACATTTTGAGGCATCAAATGAAGTCAATTCAAAAAGTGGTCAACAACAAAGATTCATAACTTTTCGAGATCTACAATTCTTATTTAGGAAGTTTTTCCATCCGAGGTCATTTTAAAAAATGTATTTTGTAGTGTCTCATTTCAAAATTCGGTAAAACACTGTAGGAGCGCCTCAATATAGAGCCGCCCCTACTGTGAACCACAGTAGGGGCGGCTGGTGATTGAACCGCCCCTACTAACAGTAAGGGCGGTTCGTAACTCCAGCCGCCCCTACTGTTAATTCTGTAGGGGCGGCTGGTCAGCTCCTGGGGCTGTTCCGTCGCTGTAAGAACGGTCCGCCCCCGAACCGCCCCTGTTGCAAAAAGGAGACGTTCTTACAGTTTGTTTTTTAGTAGTGCGTCGCACCTGACGGAGAAGCGGTCGTCCTTGAGGCACCCCGACTCCTCCAGATGCTTCCACCTGATGAAGCTGAAGCCCTGGCGCCTCGCGTTGCCGTGGAAGCTGCACACCCCCTGGGAGGAGCGGCTGAACTTGGTGACCGGGTTCCCGGCCGGATCCAGCAAGGTGAACGTGAACCTGACGGCGGGGCTGCAATGTTCGTCGCCATGGACGACAGGATCAAGCTCGAGGAAGAGGAAGATGTAGTCCTCGCCCTTGCCGTTGGGCTGGTACCCGATTCGCCAGCTGCTGCCCGCCACCGTGAAGTTCTTCGAGATCGATTGCCACTCCTGTGGGAACTTTCTGGATGCCGTGCACCCGTCGATGGTGAACTTGTGGCACCCGCTGACCTCTCGCATGATGACTGTGGAGGCCGAGGTCGAGAACCGCCGGGCGGCGGCGGCCGCCATGACGTTCACGTACGGAACGGAGCGGAAAACAAGAGAGTCGGGTTAGTTGTTGCAGGGAAATCGATCGGCATGTGCGATTATATATAGTAATATATGGCATGACACCGATAGACTACGAAAGAATGACTACGTGCCCTACCGTTGAACCTATTAGCAAAATCTTCTCAACAACAAACAAAATCTTTTAGCGATATCGAATCTATCTTCTATCTGGCTATTTTTTTATCGAAATTTTATGTAGCTATCTATTATTACTATTCAAATGAAAATAAGACGTAGACGCAAAATATTGTTTTAAAGGTACAAACTCCAATTAATATGATTATTACGGGCAAGCATATTGGTGCTTGGTGGTGTCAAATGGACAGTCCCCGTATTTGCCACGTAATCTTGGGTTATTTTATAGTAATCGCATAATCTCATTATTTTGTGCATGGAAAAGAATAAATATTTTTTTTGAAAGATCAGTACAAACGCAGACACCCATACGCATGCACACTCACCCCTATGAATACACGCATGCAACCCTGCCCATATGAGCACCTCCGATGCCCCTATGAGAACCTCCGAGAGACTGGGCCGGTTGTTTCGATCTCGAGATTGACGAAGTCACCACAGGCGCCTCGCTATTGACGGGCACGTCGCTTACCACTGAAAGAAAAGCGTCGGTTAAATCCTGAAATAAATCCAGAAAAATGTGATACCCGTGCCGAGTTGGAGACTCGAACCCGGGTGGGCAGGTTCCACCATAAGGAACTTAACCAACTAAGTCACACTTGTTCCAAAAAAATAAATATTTTTAGTTGAGTGACATTAACAACATGTACAGTGGTGAGTTAGTAATCTTATAGTCCTTAAGTTTAGCTTATCAAACAGTTGCCTCGTGAAACAGCGACATTATTCCCTCGCACCCCCTCTCTTTTCCACAGCATAAAGACTCTCCATGGAATTGCATGACACATATATGGACCTTTTATGTGTGTAGCCATGTATTTGCCCTTATTAGTGTATGACCCATTGTTAATGTTTGTATTTCTTTTAGGGACCAGTGATATGAGCACTGCGAATTGCTACCTTACAAGCGCTTGTAGATAGACTGATTTTTTTTTTGTGAATTTTGTAATCAATGGATCGTGATCAAACTAGTTACGCAGCTTCTTCTTCCTATCCGCACAGCCCACCATGGCCTCCTTCACAAACATGTTAGGTTTTACGTGGCTTTCAACATTATTCTATATTGTGCTTATTGTTCAACTCAATATGGAATTATTCAGATACATGTGATAGGGAATTATTGATATGGAATCTAACATGAGGAAGTAAATACTCGAGGTGCTGAGGACGTATGTGCTGGAATACAGTAGATGAATTAATTAAGATCGACTCTACTGGAATATTGCTTATGTACGTATTGATGACCTGGGTACAGCACAACGGAAGAGCTGAGTTTGTTTTGCAGGATCGGCTCTACAGGTTGTTAACCCACATGATTAGATTAGAATTGATCTCATATATACAATCTGATTATGGCACATGACTCACACATGTGTGCTAGGGAGTAATATATTTTAGACTCATTAAACTGGTCTGTCTGATCGTGGTTGGTGCCATGGTTCAGGAGTCATACAGTTTTCTAGAACACAGGTGAAATATTTGTTAACCCTGGAAGTGGAGTCTATAAATAGGTCCCTACCCTCTAGCCTCATTATGCATTGTGAGCAGCACCATGGAAAAGACAGAGGAATAGAGGGTGGACCGAATAGATCCACAAAATCCTACAATCTAATAGACAAGCTACAGTAGAAGCTGTCGATTAACCGTCTCTATGTGACATGGCATATACTTGCAGACAGCACCGTGAAGGATTATGCATGCCCTAAATCAGCTTCAACAAATGTAGTTGCCATTATGTGCCGTACCCGCCATTTGTCTCCCCACCTGAAGTCATTACCACTAATTAATTATGTCTTTATATAGCTGATCTCCTTGATTACCGTTTTGATAAGAAGCTCGGCCACTGTCTATGGCAGCAACGATTTTTTTTAGAAAAAGGAAATTAATCCGGCCTCTGCAGCCACACACAGCCAAATGTTTTTACATCATTTTCAGCTCAAAAGCTGATTACAAGTAAAAGAAAAGGAGTACGCAAACTAAGGAAAAAATCAGAAGCAGAGTCTATTATTGCCTCTCCATCCATTTCTAGCAAAAATATCCAAAGTGACGACCTCCAATGTTTTGCTTGTCGAACGAACAATCTCCCTTAATTCCTCACGCTGCAACAGGTACCGGAATCGCGACCAATGGCAGCATCGATGTCAGCATGGATATCAATGTTGATGACAGTTGACAGGTAACAAAGTATCCAAACCGGCTGTAAAATTGGACCATCATGGACATTTTGCGGCCCTGCCAGTGCTAATCATGATTCAGCAAGGATGTTAACTTCGCCTACCCATTGCTATAGAACCATTTTTTCGGCTGTTATTTTTAGAGCCGGTTTAACCTATCCGCATGTAAAACATTTTCACAGCTGTAAGTAGGTGAGCTCAGTGTAGGGATGGCAGCGGGTCGGGCAAGGTGCGGGTAAGGGTTTTTTCCGCCCGCGAGCATGCCCGCGTCCGTGACCTTTGCCCGTCCGACAGCCTACCCGCGGGCGAATTTCTTTGCATGTCGGTGCGCGACGGATATCGGGCAACCCGTTACCCACCAAAAATAACATATTAGCATGCACAATTCAACAAGAACAACAACAATTTGACAGCCATAATTCAATATAAGGAACAAACATTCATAGTTTCATACAAAAACCACAACCACAAGTCCGCAACCACAAACTGACAAACATAAGTATCAATATCTCATACAGGCGGTCAGGCCGGTGGAGAAGCTCCTCCAGGCTGGCGTCGCCCTCCTGCGTGCCCGAGCACCGCCGCCCGCCGCCGAGCCGTGCGGCTGCGCCCTGCGCGGCTAGGCCCTGCCACCCTGCGCCGGTTAGACCTGCCATTGGGGAGGGTATGGGCAAACCCACTCTTATTCATACCCAAATCCAAATATATATTATCCAATCCTCACCCTCTCCATTCCCACCCATATCCAATGGATAATTTTTTTTACTAGATACTATACATATCTAGTGGATAAGTAGTTTTCTCCCCATACCTATCCTCCCTATTTGTAATGGATAAGCAATTTTTTGTCCATACCCTCCCTATTTGAGGTGGGTGTGGATTTGGATATGAATTATGGATATCCATCAACAGATCTAGTGCCGGTGCGCCTTGCACGGCTGCACCCTGCGCCGGTGCGCGGCTGCGCGCTGCTCCCCTGCGTGGCTGCATTGCGTCTACCCCGCCGCTGCGAGCCTGCAACGAGCCGACGAGGCGACGAGAGAGGGAGAGCGAATTGAGAGAGACTGAGAGAGCGGAGAGCCAGAGAGGGGGCGGCGGCGGGCGACCGAATGGATAGGGGTGGGGTGGGGACGTGGGGTAAGGGTGGGTGCGGATGATAGATGCTAGGGTTTTTTTTGGGCTTGGGCCAAATGGGGTTATTTTGATGGGCCTTGGTGTTCCTGCGGGTAGCAGGCAGTATCCGTGGGTGGGAAATTTTATCCGCACCTTGCCCGCGGGTGAGATTTTTCGCCCGTGCCCGTGTCCGCGGGGGAAAATTGCTGCCCGTATCCTCGCCCGTCGGGTAGGATATCCGCACTCACGGGCAGGATTGCCATCCCTATCTTAGTGGCTGTTAGAGTCAGCTGTAAAAATGGTTTTTCATAACCATTTTGTGGCTAAAACCGCAAAAGATTGCAACTCGATCAGACCAATCCGCATAACCATGCATTATTTTTCTATGGTTTTTTTGATTTAACCAATATGTATGTAAAACATTATTTTTCTATTTTTGTTTATATTTTTCTTGAACTAAGAGCCCATAAGGGACAGCAACCAAAAGATTGCAACCTGGTCAGACCTGAGAGCACGCATAAAGTACAAATGAGAGGCTGCGCAATATTGGTACTGCTTGAAGGCACCAACAGGTACCATTGTGGACACAGTGGTACTGCCTGGTGCCTCCACCTAGTACTAGTGAGTATCCACATGTATAGGGTCTTCTTAGTCCATCGAGAAAGTGCGGAAGACGACACCAGAATTCGTGTAGGGAGCAAATGACCATAAGCTATTAGGAATTCGGCCCATACACCGGCCCATTGTGGCTGACCCTTCGTGTTTTAGGAATTTTTTTTAATTTAATTTTTTTTTACGAATTTTCAAAAACAACTCCCGGATGACAGATTTTGCAAATCTGTCATCCAACCGCCGTATCATATGGCTACCGCCAAATGATACGGCGGTAAGAACCCGCAACCGCCGAATCAAATGGCGTCTGTACAAACTGCCAGTTCATTCGGCGGTTAGCTAGCAACCGACGGTTCCTCCTTTTTCTGTTAAAAAAAATTATAACTTTTTCATATGAACTCGAATGGAGCTAAAATTTGTACGAAAATTGTAGATCTCGATGAGATCTACAACTTTGTAGTTCAAACTTTTTTCATTTGAAATCAGCTTCATATTCAAATAATCCATATAATATTTGTATCTAAAATTTGAATTTTAGATCTGAACATTGTCTCGATTATTTGAGCGCCAAAATTATTCGCAATGAAAAAAGTTTAAACAACAAAGTTATAGATCTCATCGAGCTCTACAATTTTCATATGAAGCTTATCTCCAACCGAATTCATATGAAAAAGTTATAATTTTTTAATAGAATTCAAAAATTCAAACTTTTTTGAAAAAGCAGTTTATAATTCAAAAAATATCCTCTGATCATCCACAAGACTCATTTTTCTTGAAACAATCCGCAAGACTCCTAGATACCTACTGGTGCATGCTTGAATCGTTCATCTCATCTATGACCCTGTTTGGTAAGGTTCCGGTTAGAGAAAAATTTAAGATCACTTATAACTGGATATTGGTAGCCCCAGGAATTCATGGATTTTGAATCTCGAGGTACGTCAGGAGTGTTAAGGAATTATTTTGTTATAGTTCAGATATTTAAAACCATTTTAATCTAGTTTAGAAATTAGAGATGATCTTAGAACTATTCAAAGTTTAGGGTCATTTCTTTTCTTTCTATAACAAAAAGAACAAGACACACATGAGAGGAGTGAAGCCGCATCTACTCACTCCACTCCAAATTGCAAGTTGTTTTAGTTTTTCGATGTACGTATTTTTGACTGTGCATCTAGACATAATATAAATCTAGATACATAGCAAAAGATATATATCTCAAAAAGTCAAAACGAGTAATAATAATTTGAAACTGAGATCTAAATTGTGCCAGACAGATTTTACTGGCGCCGGCTCACCTAACCCGGTTACTTCCTCCCCGGGTTTTGCTGGCAAAAAGCTTCCGTTTCAACCGGCTACGGGCAACGGTCGTGGAGGAGCCGCGGGGACGTCCGGGGTTTGCATGCATGCCCCGCATCCGGCCAAACGCCATGCAAGCCTGGGCCCTGCAGTCCTGCTGTTGCATGCAGCCATGTTAGCTGGTTCAAAACGTGAGATGCTAACTACCGCTCCATCGCGTATGACAACCCTCAAGCAGCATCCAAAGAACTTTGCAACTGGCTGTCATTAGGATGGCCATTGTCTTTTCGCATAGTAAGGGGAAAAATATGAAATATATCTCTAGGCAAATAAAATATTCGTTTTCTTAACACAGGCCACACAATGCTGCTCGTATATGAAAATTGTAGAGCTCGATGAGATCTATAACTTTGTTGTTCAAACTTTTTTCATTGCGAATAATTTTGGCGCTCAAATAATCGAGACAATGTTCAGATCTAAAATTCAAATTTTAGATACGAATATTATATGGATTATTTGAATATGAAGATGATTTCAAATAAAAAAGTTTGAACTACAAAGTTGTAGATCTCGTCGAGATCTACAATTTTCGTATAAATTTTAGCTCCATTCGAGTTCATATGAAAAAGTTATGATTTTTTTAACAGAAAAAGGAGGAACCGTCGGTTGCTACAGTACCCGTGGGTACTGTAGCGTCGAATGAACGGGTGGTTAGCTACAGTATCCGCGGATACTGTAGCTAACCGCCGAATGAACTGGCGGTTTGTACAGACGCCGTTTGATTTGGCGGTTGCGGGTTCTTACCGCCGTATCATTTGGCGGTAGCCATATGAT
>CM014272.1:10558089-10582233 GCA_004135705.1 Alloteropsis semialata
AAACCCGCCTCGGCTAATAAATGGTCCACTAGCTATTTTATAGGATCTAAACCGAATCGGAAGCCTCGTTAATTTTCCTTGCCGTCTCTGGTTTCTCTCTCCTGCTGTGGTACGGCTGTGGCGACAACACCTGTGGAGATGGCGTCCTCCAGCGATTGGCGGATGGCGGCTCCTGTGGCGCGCTGCTCACCAGCGAGCGTATACAGGTATACTGGCCAGCGACGTTTCTTCCTGCAACTGGTCTGTAGATTCTAAATCTACATGTTTTTCCTCGTTGCTTTTGTATGCCAACCATCGTTTCTCTTTCTGTGTTCATCGCATCAGGCTCCGTTGCTTCTCCGTCCGTTAAAAACTATTTCGCCGTGGGTCAAATTCAACACACGGCAAAGCTTTGCCGTGCGCCCGATTGTAGGCCCACGGCAAAGGCCCCTTTGCCGTGGCAACCTTTGCCGTGTGCCCTTTGCCGTGGGCGGCACACGGCAAAGGCTTTGCCGTGGGCGGCACACGGCAAAGGCTTTGCCGTGGGCAAAAGGGTCTTTGCCGTGTGCCCCTGGCACACGGCAAAGAGGCCGATCCCGGTAGTGTACGTGATAAAGAGAAGGCCATGTGATGTGGCTTCAGATCCGATCTCCACTGATTACAACAAAGTTGCATGAGTTTGCATGGCCGACACCCTTTGTGTGCTGCGGACTTCAGATTTGAGGGCAACAGGAGGACGGCAAGATGAACGATGGGCGACGTATGCGAGATGAACGATGGAATCCGTATCTCCGGCCGTGGTAATTTCACTTAGATAATGAGAGTACCACTTGATACTTCTGCAGATGAGAGTATCCTTGGATACTTCAGCAGATGAGAGTATCCTTGGATACTTTTGCAAATGACAGTATTCTCGGCTGATCTAAGTATACCATGTTCTTGCGAGGATACATGCCGTGAGGATCAGCATCATTTGACAAGCTAAATCCGAATTTATCTTGTATATAATCCGTTTCTTTTCAGATTGTGTACCACTTTATACTCTCTACTACTCGATACTTCTCGGTTCATACGTGTATCTCTACTACTTTGATACTTCTCGGTTCATACGTGTATCTCTTGGCACTTTTTCTTGTATTCCAGAAAAAAAATAGTATCTCATGACACTCCCTTGCATGTCAGAAAAAAAATAGTGTATCTCTTGATACTTTCCTCTCTACAGTATCACTTGATACTTATCTGATGCAACAATTTTTTATGGATCCACATACTGCTGGCCTCTAAAGCATGTATCGACAATCGACATATACATGCATACTAACTACTAAACTTCCCTGAGATTATTACGTACTCCCAATGTTTAAATAATGATACGTGCTCCACTGCCTAAGTGGATATTATACGGCAGGATACATACTTTATAGGTTTACAAAAGAATCATCGGATGAAAAAAGAAGAAGATAGAGATAAAAGACGTTCGCAGAGACATGCAAACGGCGCCGCAAATCACTTAATTATCGGACGCCAAACAGCCGCCAATCACGTAATTATCGGACGCAAAGTCTGCGGCTCGGCGCCATGCCGCGCGGGTCCAAACTCGAACCCGTTAAGCACTCGGGGGAACAGAGTTTCACGGTGATACTCGCGGGAGTAGCTACACGCGCGTGTAGATAAAACGCGTCCTATATACTCGCGGGAGTAGCTACACGCGTATGTATGTAAATGTATGCATGTACTCACACATGTAGTTTGGAGTTGAAGTACTTAAATTCTAACACATTTATATTTGGTGTAACATCCCATCCTCCAAAGCCGCACCACACAATCCTTCCGAGGGGCGTGCACGTTTATTCATAGCACACAAATTAAATTTTACTAGTTCTCGTTTCATGTAAAAAGTTAACCCAAAGGTGCTATATAGCTGGGTTCAAAGGCTTCTGAGTTGGTTCCACCCATGCTTAACTAGAGAGATTGTATTAAACATATGCACACATCACTCATGGACTATTTTTAGCTAGGCCACATTTAAATTGGGTATTTGGTCACAATTGGCTAAACAGGTTTAATTAAATTTACATGTTAAAATGATAAAATAAACTATTATTCATATAGAAACCTGCTGGTCCGCAGCAGGGTGACTATAAAGATGTGCTATCAAATGCACACATCTACAGTACAGTGACGCGAACCTTCACTAGCTGAGTAAAACAAGATTTAAGTATCTATATTATAATATTTCTAGAATTTATATTTATATGTAAATTATTGAAAAAGTGAAGTAAATAAAAAGTATAAAATGTTCGTAGCCATTTTTTACAATAATTATCTTAAATGAAAAATTTTATAGAATGCTTTCAATCAACTATGGGCTTATTCCATTTCCTCGGCCTTTGTTTGAAAGTAGGTGTATTGGAGGGGAATGAAGGGGATTGAGAGAAAAATAAACTAATTTTCCCTTCAATCCACTAGTTGCTAAACAAGCCCTCAATGGGCTCAGGGAATGCGCTGAAATCAGCGAAACCAGGGAGGAGAGATGGCCCGGGGCTTACTCGCCGCGGTGCGTAGGTCATAAACTTGAGTGATGGCGAAAAACTTGGCCGACATTGCCGAGTCAAGCCAATGCACATCTAGAAGTGTAGGTGCTCCAAGGGCATCCTAAGTGGACCGGCTCACAAACGATGAGTCTGAGAGGCAAGAAAAACAAACACACCAGCAGCCAATGCACGTCTACGCGCTCAGTCGCCGTTCCTCGTCGTGTCGCGCTCTAGCTCTCGCCAAGGCCCGTACGCGTCCATTCACGTAGTCTTCCTGGCGCGTCAACGTGTTTGTTCGCTTTCGCTTGTAGTTGTATTGTACCACCACTATTGCTTTCGCGTGGGTCGTCGCGTCCTCCATGTCCAGTCTCGCGCGCTGACGCAGCCCACCTCCCAGCTTCCTTTTTTCTCATTCTTTTGTCTCTTTCAGTCTTTAAGGCTCGCCAACTTTTTTTATTACTATAGTAAATTCGAATGTTTGGATACTAATTAGGAGTATTAAATGTGGATAACTGACAAAGTCTATTTCATAACCCCGGGTGAAATTGTGAGACGAATCTATTAAGTATAATTAGGCCATGATTAGACAATATTGCTACAGTAAATAATCTCTAATGATAGATTAATTAGTCTTAATAGATTCGTCTCGCGATTCCCTGTCCATCCGGCTAATTAGGTCAGCCCACCTCCCAGCTTCCTTTTTTCTCGTTCTTCTTCTCTCTTTTAGTCTTTCTTTTTAGTTCCCTTGAATTAGACAGGTGCGGACCAAGCCTTGCCACGGCGACCCCCGGTGCCCTCCCCGGCCTCTTTATGTAAGCTTGCGCCTTCTCCCTCCAAAGCCCACAGCACAAAGGTCCACGTCTTCATCCTTGCTCCAGCGTCCGTATGCCCTGGCCTAGCGTCTTCTGACCTCAAGGGCGGGCCGGCAACAAAGCTCGAAACTACAGCTCGTCGACAATCATCGGGCCGGGCCCTGCCGCGCGTCCATTGATCTCCCCTTCTGGTGGTGAGCTAACGCCAGACGTTCCCTTTTTCTTTAACTAGTGGAGGTGCACGTGCCCAGGCACGTGTTTTAAAAAAACTTGGCACATGAAAATTTATATTCATAAAAATTAGTAAAGAATAATACACATAATAAGGATATATATATTTAAAGATAATGAAGCGTACTATTTATCATTTAATTATTTTTATTCACTTCAAGTTAAACTAACAACATATATAGCTCACAAATATGTTAGATACAACAAATCATATAGGTCTAAAGTCTAAACCCATGTATTCCTATGTCAAATAATTATCACAAATATTTTCATATGGGACCCACAACAAACCTAAATCTCACGTGCCATCTCAAAAACTATCTTACATCCAAAATTCAATACTCTCTCTATCTTCTATCTCAATACACATCCTAGCCCGACCTAGATGTGGTTTTTCTCTCAATCTGCGTGTGTCTCTCTTTCTCATAACTCGATCCATGTAGTCTTCCCCTCCCTCCCTCCGTTCTGCCCTCCCTCCCTCCCCCGCCCTCCTTCCCCTCCCTCCCTCCGCCTCCCCGGCTGCCCTCCTCCGCTTCGCCCCTCCCTCCTCCCCCCTCCCCCCGCTTGCCCTTCCTCCTCCCCCCCTCCTTCCCCTCCCTCCCTCCCTCCGCCTCCCCAGCTGCCCTCCTCCGCTTCGCCCCTCCCTCCTCCCCCCCTCCGCTTGCCCTCCCTCCACCCCCCTCCTTCCCCTCCCTCCCTCCCTCCCTCCCTCCGCCTCCCCGGCTGCCCTCCTCCGCTTCGCTACAACAGATTTAACTGTGGAAGGTAGCCACGATAAATAACAATTTAAGAACACACACAAAGCAAAAACTAAACCTTTTTTGGAGAGTGGTCTTTGGCCCAATAAGCATTCAAGTAGAGTAACTCCTAGGTTCCCAGTTGAGGGTGAGAGAAATCCTTCAGAATCCTGATATTATATCCCATTATTAATTATAGAAAATTAAGAAAATGCATGAAAATATTTTGGCGATAAAGAAATTGTACCATGAATGCTGCCTAATCAGCTGGAAACCCAACCCATATGAAATCCTCGTCATAAAATATGAGCACGGAGTAAGATAAACATTAAGATATTGCACTGGTTCAGGCATCCAAATAAAAGATAAATAAGAATATGCATCCCACCAGGCACGTGTTAAGAAAATACAATATATAAAGTATATTTTTTTACATTGTTAGACAAAGATGAGGTTAAAGGGATTAATTAGATACCTAGACACTTGTTTAAAAAAACTTAGTACATGAAAATTTATATTCATAAAAATTAGTAAAGAATAATACGTATAATAAGGATATATTTAAAGAAATAAACAAATAAATAAATAAAGTAAAGAATAGTATGTACATTCTTCCCTCTCCCACCGATCTCTCATCTCTCTCCCCGGTCCTCTGCTCCCTCCGGCGCCGCCCACCTCCTCCCTCCCGTAGAGCCGCGCCGCTCCCTGCCCCCTCCCGCGGCGACACGCCGCCCCCTCCTCCCTCCCGCGCTGCCCCCTGCCCCCTCCCCCAGCGCCGTCGAGGAGGCCACGTGGCTCCTCCTTGCGCCGGTCGGATCCGCAGGAGGCGGGGACACGGTGGCGCGAGGTGCTCCGGCGGAGGAGGTGGGTCGTCGAAGGAGCTCAATCGCGGTGGCCGGTGGAAAATCCCACGCCGCCAAAATCCCCTCCACCCCCAATCTCCCACGCCACCAAAATCCCCTCCACCCCAAATCTCCCATGCCACCAAAATCCCCACCCATGCGGCCACCGAGAGGGCGCGGCGGAGGCCGTGGCGGCCTCCCTCAAGCAGGGGCGTCGGAGGCGTTGAGCCGCTCGCTGTACGCGGTGAAGCCCAACTCCACGGGCGCGCCGAGCGCCGACCGGGGCTTCCACAGAGGCACGGGCGGGAGCGTCATGGCGTTGGCGGCGGACGCGGCCGCCCCGGCCTTCTTCTTGCGTGCGCCGCGCTTCTTGGGCCCGACGCGGGACTTGATCCGCATGATGCGCTCCTCGAAGTCGTCATCCGCGGTGGCCATCTTGGCGCTGGCCGGGGACGGCGGCGTCGGCTCCTGGTCGGCTGCTGCGGTGTTGAGGTATCGGCCCATCTCCCAGAGCTGCCTCTTCTTCTCTACCTCCGCCCGCCGTGTTGAGGTATTGGCCGCCGGCTCTGGTCACGAGAGCCTATGTTGCTCGATGCGTCCTCGCCGTCGTTCGTCGTACGCTGCTTGCCGCGACCGCTCGTTGTGCCACCGAGGAGGTGAATGAAAGGACAAGCATCTTCTTATAGTCCACAAGATCGGTTGTGCCTTTGCTTGCATTGGAAGGAAGGACATGAATCGGTGACGAGATTTTAGGCGGGGAAGAGGGCGGCAATTGCTAGCGAGATTTTAGGCAGGGAAGAGGGCGGCAATTGCCAGCGAGATTTTAGGCGGGGAAGAGGGCGGCAATTGCTAGCGAGATTTTGGGCGGGGAGGAGGGCGGCAATTGCAGTGGACCCGATGGGTATCGATCTTGGTGAGAAAAAAGCGACGCGTTTGGGAATTTTCACAGGGAAACCACGCTGAGATGGTTCTCCCCCCCTTTTGGTCTTCGTCCTACCTGACGGGTGGGCCCAAAAAGATGATTAGTGAGGTGAGGGTAGGTTTATAGCTGTGTAGATTTTGACATCAAATCTCTCACTCTTTATAGTATAGATTTGTTTCCCCTTCGCCTTGCACTACCGAAAACTCGAAGTTTGTCATGTGTCTGAAATTTTGCCATATGCAATCTTTCGGGCACACAGCAAAGTGCCTCTTTGCCGATGTCAAAAAATGCGCATGGCAAAATATTCTTTGCTGTGTGGTTTTTTTAGCACACGGCAAAACCATACTTTGCCGTGTGCTTTTTTTGGGCACACGGCAAAGCCATAATTCAAAGTACATTTTGAAGTAGTAAATCAATTCAAATTAAAAAGTTTTGAACTACAAAATTGTATAACTTTTCAAGATGTACAACTTTTAGTGGGGTCATTTCATCATTCGACAAAACAATAGTAACAATGTTCACAAAATCTATATCTTTCGTATAGTTTCTTGAAACTAAAAGAGAGATATATAAGATTTGTGAATAATGTTACTACCACTATGTCGGATGAATAAATGACATACATAAAAGTTGTAGATCTTCAGAAGTTATACAACTTTGTAGTTGAACTTTTTTTAATTTAAGTTAATTTTGCCAATGAAAAATATGTTTGTAGTTCTCAAATTTGAAATTTGAGTTTTTTCAAAAGACCTCGGATGGAGAAACAGCCAAAATGAGAGTTGTAGATCACAATAAGTTATCAAACTTTGTAGTTGGCAACTTTTTTATTTGAAATCATTTTGCCAACGAAAACTAAGTTTGAATTATCTCAAATTTGAAATTCAAATTTTATAAATGACCTCGGATGGAGAAACTACCATAATAAAAATTGTAGATTTCAAAAAGTTATGAAACTTGTAACTCACAACTTTTTAATTTGAATTCATTTAGGTCCTCAAACAAGCAATTTACACTCGGTTTAATATAATATGGTAGGAATTGAAACAGAATCTAGACACAAGCGAGAGTGTGGTGCAGTGGTAGAGGAGGTTATACATGAGGGAGATGTTGCAGGTTTGAATCCCGCCGGATGCGTAGCGCTTGAATTTTCCGCGAAAAGGGTTCGAATCCCGCCGGACGCACGAAAAATGGCGCGGCGGTTGGGGGGCCTTCCCACATTGGAATAAATTTTTTGCTTTTTTCGTTTATTTCTGGTCGGTAAAGAAGAACTTTCCCGTATGCCAAATAGCACACGGCAAAGAGACCTTTGTCGTGTGCCCAATAAAAGACACACGGCAAAAGTTTTTGCCGTGTGTACGACAAAAGGCCCACGGCAAAATCGGTTTTGCCGTCACGCTGCTGTGCGCTGTTTGCCGTGGGCCGCACATGGCAAAGCCTTCACCGTGGGTAATATAGACTTTGAAACTACCGATTTCTGGTAGTGTTGCCTGCGTATATATGTAGCTTCTCTGTCTTCCCAACACGTGCAGAGGGGAAAGTTCGATAGAAAAAAAAAAGGGGCCTCGCTGGCCAGAGGCACACGGCAAACTGCCTGCGTATATATATAGCTTCTCTGTTTTCCCAACACATGCATGCAGAGGGGATAGTTCGATAGAAAAAAAAGAGGGGCGTCGCTAGCCAAAGTGGCACCGGAGGGACAAGTAAAGACCTCCCTAGAGTAGAGAGTGAATTTTTCTTTTTATAAGCCCTCACTTTTTTAGTTGGGGATTGATTAAGATCCTTATTGAAGTTGCTCTCACACAAAGAGACCGTCGATACGAGAGGCCGTCCCAACTCCCATATGGTATGGATCCATCAGATCCACCAATGAGGGCGCTGGATCTGCACATAGAGGGAGGATATCTGTCTACCAGTGGACCCACCCGCGGAGCTACGGCTCGGCAAACTGGACCATGGCTTCCCTTGCCGCAGCCAACGAAAGCTCTCAATCTTTGTCAGCACCAGTTTTGCTTCAGTGCATGCTTGATATATTGCTGCTTCTTTTCTCAATCTTTGCTTTCAATTTCCACATTGTTGATGCCTAAACTGAAGGTCTAAGGCTATACCAGAATATATATAGTTATTGCACAGTTTATAGGGTTGCTTGCAACCGGTGACCAACTGCTCAAGGCAAATTGCACCCCCCGGAGCATCTCCAAGAGTGCCCAAAATACACTTCCCAAAACTGATTTTGGGAACAAATAGCCAAAACAACGTCTCCAACAGTGCCTAAAACGGTACCCAATTTTTCCGCGTGATCAAATTTACGCCGCTGGCTCGCGCTCCCAATACCTGATACCCACCAATTTTTAATTCCTTCCGCGTGATTTCACGTGATACCCACCAGTCGGCCTCTCCGCTTTTCCGCAGGCCACGCCGACGTCGCATCATACTCATCGCGCAGGCGGCCACAATGACTGTCCTGCATCTTCGTCACTACCCCACACGGCATGTTGGAGACCTTGTCTGTTTTTGATTTGCGTAGCTACGACCTTCGGTGCAGATGCCTTCTGGATCCATTGCTGAACTGAACAATAACTGAAGGAGCCAGCAGTGATGAACATGAATTGTGTATGTGCGAGCAACACTAGGAGCAGCGAAGAGATTTTTTTTTTCCTCAAATGAATCAGGCCTTCTCTCAAATGAATCAGGCTCTAGTGCGTTCGATGTGAATCTAGCACAGGGTCAGGTCGGTGGTGAAGAATCTCAAGATGCACACGAGTAGTTGTGGAAATAGAACAGATAGGGTTGGTGAGTGCAGCAGGCCGGTATTACATGACGTACCAGCAATTTAAATTTTTTAACCATTTTTTTGGAAACTGTTGCGTGGAGGGTCTTTTTTCTCTCCTAATAATTTTTGACAAGCTCCCAAAACTCAGTTTTTAGGATTCTAGTTTTTGGGTACTCTTAGAGATGCTCTAAGTTCTCCTACCTCCGTCACTAAGTGGACCCCAATGGTAACCGCTGGAACATGACCAAGAGAGGTTGGTTACGAAGTTGGTGGGGGGTAGGGGTGAGGGCGAGAGATGCCCAGCCGCCACCCTCCTCAAGCCTAGTGTGGCAGACCGCCCCAATTAATCCGGCTTAAGAGCATGAGACCACTATCACAGCAGTGCTCCACGCCCTTAACCCGAGTTAATCGTGCAATCCGTCGGATACTTTCCCGATTAAACCACCTTTTTCTCTCGACCGAAACGAAATAGCAGCAGTCCCACTCGAAGGTGGGCTCAGGCAGCACAACTCATCGCAATTTTACACATACGGTTCACATAGATAATTATACAAATATAGTGCATATGTTTTATCTTTTTACAAACCAGAGTTATATTACAGCGGAAGACTACACGTCGAAGCAAAAGGTATTATGCGGAGCCCTCGCACAACACCTAGCCACGGCGGCCTGAGTCGGACTCAGACGGCACCCGCTCCACGGTCCAACCATCAGGCAAAGTGCACGGCCAAGTCAAAGCAGCCACGGGATCATAGCCATCACAATCAGTAATAAAAATTTAGCCACAAGCAAGGCTGAGTACTAATTACTCAGCAAGACTTACCCGGCAAGGATAAATTCTAGACATGCAAGGCCTTTTGGCTCTGGGGTTTGTTTTGCCAAAAGCATCTACAACTTGAGCATATTTTCAATATTTTAGCCAAGTTTTAAGTGTGACTAACCATTACTAAGTTTGCCAAGCTATCCAATAGCAATCAATGTTGACATACAATTGATTAACATCATTTCCCCATTTCTCATCTAGCCACACCTCTACTCATTAGGCCCAAGCACACTGATGTGTGAAAAGAGATCAAGCAGCTTCATGTAACCGCGAAGGACGGACAACTCGAGTTGATTTTAACCATGCATGGGACAACCTAATCGCACGACCCGTGAGAGACACCCAGGACCTCACGGGGCAACCTTTCCCATCTCTCCCTGCCATCTGCCATCAGGGCCTACTCCACCCGAGTGCACGCCCCAACGAACCCCAGGTGCCCCTGGCAAACCTGTGCCGCGGCCACTGCTACACTCGCCATCAACCCCTCGCCCAATGGAGTAGGAAGGACCCGTCAGACGTCAGTTTGAATCAAGTACTAGGTTTACCAGTTTACCATATTTCCCGGCATACGATTAGTACCTTCAAAAGCTTGACCAACATCGCCACACCACCAATGCCCTAGCCACAACTCTCTGTGCCAGCGGGACATTCAATCAAACATGAATATCGCACAAGCCCCGCTTGCCGATCATCATTAACTGGAACAAAATAACTCCTATATCTCGCGAGTGACCAGGCAATCACTCGACTTCTACCGATCCTATTTAAGCATAGCATTCTATACGACCTACCCATACTAGTATTAGGATTTAGGTACCTAGGGATCATGCAACTAAGGTTTCATTCAACTCCTCAAAACTTAAATGCACAAAAATAAGGCACAAACAAGGAGTGTTAGTCAAACGGTGGGTCATACTCCGGGGCTTGCCTTCTTGAGCCGCTACGGCCTTGGGCCCTTCCGGACTTTGGTCCGGGTCTTGTGCAGTCGTCAAGTTCAGCTCAGCAACGGCGGGGTCACTCTCAGACTCAACCTCAACCTCGTACACGCCGTCAACGATGGGGTGATCTACACGAAATGCAAAAATATACATTAGATGCATGAATGCATAAGCAAGCAACCATAAGAATACTCACAACACTCAAATCTTTAACCAATCATTTATGGAGTATAAACATCTAAGAAACTTAACCTACACAGGAAACCGGTCTGACCGGTTAGCCATACCGGTCTAACCAGTCTGGGCTGGTTTTCCACACTACTAGCTAGAACAAAAATCTAAATCACAACTACCAATCCACACGTCTTCAGGAGCTAATTCTTTTGGTGAGGGTTCCTAAACCTTAGGGTAGTCCTAACAAAAATGGCCTAGTTTCCTTGAGTGGATCTACATCTATTACTTTATCTACTTTATTAACTTACCCAACTCCCAATCCCAAAAAAAATCAAGAGTAAACTCTAGCCAAAAGGTACTCAACTCTACTCCACTAATCACATCAAAACCAACAAAGGCGGTTTTGCAACTTTAGCCCATGTCTAGGATTTATGAAGCAATACACCAACTCTCTCTAGCACACATTTGGGCAATAAGCACTCCATCACTCAAACAATGGTTTGCACACAACTCCTAGAACTCTATAGACAACCCCTCTACCTTTCTTAGCTTCTTACCCTCGGTCCTATGCTTCTTCTATCTGGAGCCAGGCCCGAGCTCAGCTCCAGTGATGGCCGGCGGTGGCGTTCCGGCCTAGGGAGGGGCGAGGGAAGAGGGAAAAGTGGCCGGGGAATGGTGGAGGGTGAAGAGGGCAAGGTGAAGCAGCTCCGGGCGCGGGGAATCGAGAAATGGATGAGTGAGGGCGGTTGAACTCGGTCCCGGCGTCTTGACCGCCCGGTTATGGAGATGAGGGGACGGGCCGGCCACCTGGGCGTGCCGTGGCGCACCAGCAGGGCCAGGAGAGGCTGACCAGGCGCCAATGGAGCGTGGAGAGGCGAACACGTGGCCGGAGCAGTTGAGAAGGACGGTGGTTCGGTGGCGGTTGGTGGGCACCGACTGTTGCGGTGGTGGGGTAAAACACCCACCGCAACAGTCCGTGGTCACGAGGAATACTGTACCGACGAAGGTTAGTTCAAAATCTCGCGGCCACCGACTATTGCGGTCATGGTCTTGGGCAGGATCGCAACTTTAGGTGCCTGAACTCTCACAATCAGACCAATCGACCATGGTTTGTTGCGATGGTGCAAAAAGTGACCGACCACCGCAACAGTCCGTCAATCCAGAGAGCTTTTTCGAATTTTGCTCGGCGACCGACTGTTGCGGTCAGCACCATATTTCCCCACCGCAACTTCCTGCTTTAACACTGAAAACTGGATTATCAGCCATTGAGTACCGATTGTTGCGGTGACCATTGCATCCAGCACCGCAACTTGCTGTCCTTGCCGAACTTGCACGATCTAAGTTGGTTTTGCTTTGGAAATCGGTTGGACTAGGTTTGGCTTCGTGTCCAAGGGTTGCATAAGAAGCAATTACACTCTTTCTTGGATAGAGGCAAGGGATCTCTCTCATGAATCCTTATTTACTCATTTTTAGTATATTAATTCATACTAGTTGACTTTGGCCCTACATACACACATATGCACAACCAATATGATCATGAGATGATGCATGCCATTATTAGTTTAATTAAGTTTATTTAGGGTTCTTAATTACAATAGTGACACTAGGGGTGTCACACCTAGATGGGTTCACAACGAAGCTCTCCCAATGCAACAAGGTCCAAACAAGGTGGGGGAGAGAAAGCGAGGCGGCCGCCGGCACTCCGCCCATGTCGCCCTAGAAGGGAGACATGGGGACGATTGAGAGCATCTGTCCAAAATCTCTTATTATTGTTTTTATTTATAGGTGGAGCGGTGCTGACACTCTATGTACTTCTCACTTGTTGTCCCGTTTATTGGGCTGGAAGACCTGCAACATAATTAAGGGTGTGAGAAATCAGAGGTAGCGTAAGATGGTTGAATTGATGTGCCTCTCCTGGCCAACGCCTCTGTGTTAATATAGAGCAAGGAACATCCCCTTGCATCAATTACATCGAGTGCATGTTTTGTGGTAGCCGGTGTTCAGTTTGTTGCTAAGTTACAACAGAAGATATCAACTACAACATCTAAACAACCTGAACCCCGGCTACTCTCCAATGCATGCAAACATATATTCTTGTTACAAGTTTTGATCATCTAACACTCCACTTCAATCACAACCAAGCTAGGTTGAGATTGTGCTTGGAATATTCTAATTGTTGAACTGCCATCGCCTTTGTAAGCCCATCTGCAACTTGATCACCATGATGTGGAGGCTTCAAAAAGAGCCTTCAATTAGTAATAGCAATATTGAATCCACCATGGCATACATTTTGATAGTGTATATGTTATACAATATAGTTTTTGATATATTTTTCTATAAATTTGGTCAAAGTTGGCTAATTAGACTTAAAACAAAACTAACATGTAAATAAAAATGGTGGGAATTGTTAAAACATGATACAATCATCGCCTATGTCTTTATTGCATAATCACTGGCTGGCTAGGCTCTTCACCGGTCACTGAGGTCTCCAATGGTATAGGCCAGTTCCTAGGTCTAAGCAAGGTTTGGAATTTCGGCCCAAAATCAGTGGTTTTCAGAAAAATCTGTCACACCCAGTTGTAATGACAAAACTGAGTACTTACCATTTGTGCGTTAGGATCAAGTTTTACTCAAATGAAGACACCTTCAATAGTAAACAAAGTACAGTGCAATAATGTAATGAGTATTAAGTAACATTATATTACACTCCATGAATAAACGTATTTATTGTTATTGTAGCGGATCTCTAAAAACTTCCACAAGCAGCTGACTCAGAGAAATTTGTACGCCTGGAAGTCACCAAACTCACCAGAGTAGTCTCCAAAAGTTCCATCTTCTCAACCACAAATAAAGTAAGGTTGAGTACACTTATGGTTGGTACTATTCAAAGGAGTAAAATACATTGATGGCTATTTTACTTGTTAGCATGTTTCAGTTTGGCCATTGTATTTCAAAAAGTGGAAACTGTGGCCACTAATCTCACACGACTACATCAATATGGTCATCGGCCCATTGGACATACATATTTGAATGACATAGAGTATGTTTGATTAATAACTTGTATCCTTGACCTCACCGGAGCAGCTGCCAGCTATAGCAAGTTAGACAGTACAAACACGTACATTTCTAGGGCATGCCCAGCCCCGTATAGTGGCAGGGGCAAGATGGGCGTCTGCATAGGGCCCTCAAATTTTTGAGCCCCCCAAATCACTTAATTAGGTTAGCTAATCATCTACTTAAGTACACAAAAAATAAAATACCCACTAAAGCCTACATGTATAGAAAGCACTTGCCGGCCCATATGTTATTGTTCAGGACTTTTTGGTCCATCGAGGGTACGAGGTCTTTTTTTTTCCCATGAGAATTAATGAGTTACAGCCCATAATTAGTTTGGTTTGGTATATTGATTTACAAACAGGAACACATTTTGGTACATTGAGATTAGTTTATTGCTTAGATATTATCTTTTTAATGTTTTACCATTGATGTTTGATATATTTCTAAGCAATGGAAGAAGTAACATATATTGAAGTTTTCCTATAATTTAATGAAAGTTTGCTTTGGTTATGCCGTATCATAAAATCTGGGGCCTCATTATATGTTTCGCACTGGGGCCTCCATTTTGTTGATACGGCCCTGGGCATGCCCCACCAACGACACGGGGTTGCATATGCATGTGCGGTGGGCATGGAACTATAGGAGGGGTTGGATGACTCTTCAAGCCCATGAGCCGAGTAGGGCCTTTGACTCCCTTGATGGCGAGTTCAACTTTTGATCATGTCATCTTTTGTTGCTAAATAAAAAGAATTTACTGGACGTATGGCAAGGAGGAGGTAATGCCTCGTTAGGTCGGTGGACTGGCCATGGTCAACAATGACTAAAATTCTCCTCACTTTGCTCCACATGTGGATGAGCATCACCGTTTACTTGCTCTCGTTGCTCGCAATCGCCACCTTTAAATAACCCACGTGTACTTCCACCTTAACTGCAGGGGTAGTAAAGACAAATATAAAGGTGAAAAATAATCAGAAGAGATAAGATAGAGAGGAGACCGATAAAAACACTAATGGAAGGATGTATATTGTGGTTTGTCAATGCTAGACGACAAGTCATTAATCAAACACACTCTCTGTCATTCAAATACGTATGATTAATGTGCCGATGACCATATTGATGTAGTCTTATGAGTTTAATGGCCACTGTTTACACTTTTCTAAGTACAACGATCAAGTTGAAACACAATAACAAGTATAATGGCCATCCGTGCATTTTACTCTATTCAAAATGGAGTAATAATATGACATTCAAAGTTTAATCAAGGATGGCTGATAGTTTCATAGCATTAAGCAATTTTAATTTCTCAAGTTTTATTACCAAGCTTAACTAAGTACAAGTATATGCCAACCAAATTAAAGAACTGAAATAAAAATGCTAATAAAGTAACCACAATTTAAATTAACTTCAAATTTAATTATCATGTGAGGGACCAATCCGCTCATGAGCGTGAGCACAACTGTTATAATAGTTTAACACTCTGTAAAACATAAGGCACAAGCATGACTGTAACAAAAACATATTATGACTAATAATAAATTATTAAATTGAATAAAATACTTTTTATCTTGGAAATTTATTAAAGCCTTAATTATATCCTAGAAAATTTAGGAATTATTTCTAAAATTTATTATAACGAAAATTAATGTTTTACAAAATCAGTTTTACAGGTGGTGACCGGTAAATTCGTATACTCATATTACTGGTTAATTTTTGGTCAGGATTCATCTAGCTTCAAAATTCAGTCATAATTTGGCTAGAATTTAAAATTTTTGGCTGATAATCGGCCTGCCGTTCTTACCTATTCCCTTCCATTTTTTTGTTAAACCGGTAGCTTAAACACTAGGTCTAAGTACTATAAAAGACAACTTCAATACAGATTTAGCCCATAGCTCATGCCATAAATGACCTCAAACATTAGCTCACATGATCTTAATTAAAATTCGGGTAAGACTATCTCTTGAGCAAGAGATATCTATTCTCTCTCCTATTAAAATATGAGAAAAATATATCATGGCCTTAGGACAAATCCCAACCCAATACACTATTATGTAGTTTGCAGATGTGCCATGTCACATATACGCTACTAATGGACAGTTCAAAATAGATATATTATCATCCAATCTCACGATGGTGTTTTGCTAAAAAAATATGTCCGAAAGACCTAATAATCATGTATGGTACATATTTTGTTATAGGGTTTTGCTAATACATTCACAATGGAAGTTTGTTCAAAATAGATTATCATCCAATCTCACGATGGTGTTTTGTTAAAAAAATATAAATATGCCCGAAAGACCTAATAATCATGTATGGTACATATATATATATTTTGTTATAGGGTTTTTATAACTAGTTGAGTGTCCGTTTGGTATATGACACAGAGGGAAAGAAAATGGCGGCGTCGAATCTGATGGACAATAGCGTGCTGGAGGTACTGAGGAAGGGCGATTCGGTGGAATTTCAGCGTCTCCTGGACTCAGAGATAGTGGTGGCACCAACGGTGGCAGTCGACATCCCTTCGGAACCGGAATCAGCAGGCGATGATTCCCATGCTCAGGTCGGAGAGGCGGCGCATCAAAATTCGATACCGCGGCAGGGTCTCGCCGTGCCTCCTCCTGTAATAAGATCCATGCTCCTCCGACGGGTCACATCTGCTGGGGACGGGGTGCTTCACATCGCTGCCAGGCACGGCCATCTAGACCTGGTTCTCGCAGTCTTCCAAAAAGCGCGAGAGAGCAGATCGATACTGGCCGTAGCTGAACAACATGTTGTACCGGCTCCGGCCAGGGCTGGGGCGGATCGGGATCCCCATCGTCATGACCGCGAGGAGGATGATGATCCAGCACAAGGCACCATAAAGTTTGTGGAGTTCACTACCAGAAAACGCTCTATCCATCCACTCTCATAGATACCGGTTACTAAAGACCCGGTACCAATGTGAGCATTGGTACCGGGTCCAATCCCCAATAATTCTGCGCGCTCATTGGTACCGGGTGGTGGCACCACCCGGTACCTATGAGGAAACATTGGTACCGGGTGGTGTCACCACCCGGTACCAATGAGCCTCGGGGCCTTTGGTACCGGGTGGTGACACCAACCGGTACCAAAGGGGCCCCCTTTGGTACCGGGTGGTGCCACAACCCGGTACCAAAGGGGCCCTGCGTATAAAGGGGCCTTCTTCCTCCCCCAGCCCGAGCCATGGCTCATTTCTTCATCCTCCATTGAGCTCGGGTTGGGGGAGCTCATGCCCGATTTTTTCATAACTTTTGGAGATTTTGCAAACCAAGTCCGCTAGAAGGTTAGCAACTTCATCCTCTCTCTTTTGACGTTTAGTATGGTCTATTTCATGCTCTATGTTTTGAGTAATTTGTGTTTTGTGGAATGGATTGAAATAAGAGATTTTAGATTGAATCTTCATTTTTATTATGAATTTGTAATAGAGAATCAATATATAGTTAGTTGTTGCATGTGTGGAGATGATGCACAAATTTTTAGACATTGTTTAGATTTTTGGATTATTTGTAGAAACATTAAATGAATTTCATATTTATGCTTATTATGATTTTTAGATATTAGAAATGATATTCATATTTAGGGTTATTAGGATTTTTAGAGATTATAAATGAAATTCATATTTAGGCTTATTACGAAATTTAGAATTACATCTTTTTAGAGGCTTCAAATGACGTTGATATTAGGGTTATTAGGATTTTTTGAGATTATAAATGATATTCTTATTTAGTTAGATTTTAAATTCAATTTTACTTCTCATGGTTGTTAATAGAAAATAGAATTTTACTTCTAGTTATTTGAGAATGCATGAGACCTAGGAATAATGGATAGTTTTTTCGTAATATACTAATATGTTATGTCAAAATTAAAAAAAAATCAAGTGTTCTAGAATCAACATGGATACTGCCGCTGGAGGAAGTGGTGATGATGGTAGGGGTAATCATCGTTCCTCTGCTGGCAAGGGGAAAACCACCGTCAACCCTCAACCGAAGCCAAAGAAAAAAGGAGCGTTGCATAGAGCAATGGTTCGATATTTGCAAAGGAAGCATGAAGAAGATGTTGCGGCAGGCTTAGAACCTCCGTTTGATGGTCGTTATGCTCCACCGCCAGTTGCGGGTCAAACAACTCCACCTCCAGACCCAAAGAATACGCCCAAAGATGCTTAAATACCACCGCCTGTCATAATGTGATCTATGTCTGTATTTGTTTTTCAAATTAATAAGTTTTAGCAAGAACAAAACCTACGTACGATTTGTAATTTAATTTCTGCGCGTGTCTTTAGAAATACATCTTTTTGGTGGCATCAAATGATGTTGATGTTTACGGTTATTAAGATTTTTAGAGATTATATATGATATTCTTATTTAGGTTTATTACGAACTTTAGAAATTGGGGATGAATTTTTCATTGTATTTTGTGAATAGATGATCGGCAATGGATGTACAACGCGGATAGACGCTCATCTGACTTCATTAATGGCGTTCATCAATTCCTCGACGCGGCAGAGGCTAACTCGACCTCGGGTTTTATATGCTGTCCATGCAAGGTTTGTGAGAATAAGAAGGATTATCACATCTCGAAGAAGGTGGTCCACACACACTTGCTTATGAGTGGTTTCATGCCTAACTATATCTGTTGGACCAAACACGGCGAAGCGGGGATATTCTTTGAAGAAGGTGATGAAGAAGGTGACGACAACATCCCGGACTTTGCACAATACGGTGCTTTTGCAGATGATACAGCAATGGGCGAGGGTGAAGCAGTTGCAGAAGATGAGGATGATGACGCCTTAGGTTGCATGATCCGTGATGAAGAGAAAGACTGCGAAAGTGCGAAAGAGCGGGAGAAGATGAACCGTTTGTTGGAGGACCACAAAACATTGTTGTACCCAGATTGCAAAGAGGACCAGAAAAAATTGGGTACCACACTGGAACTGTTGCAATGGAAGGCAACTAATGGCTTGTCTGACAAAGGTTTTGGAGAGATATTGAAAATGATAAAGAAGATGCTTCCAGAGGGCAACACATTGCCCGAAACAACATACGAAGCAAGAAAAATCGTTTGCCCTCTAGGACTGAAGTACAAAAGATACACGCATGTCCCAATGATTGTATCCTTTATCGGGGCAAGTCGTACGAATCTTTGGACGCCTGTCCGGTTTGCAATTGCTCGCGGTATAAAATCAGGCGAGACGACCCTGGTGATGTTGAGGGAGAGGCCCCCAAGAAAAGAGTCCCTGCCAAGGTGATGTTGTATTTCCCTATAATACAACGTCTGAAGCGCTTGTTCAGAAACAAAGAGCATGCTAAATTGCTGCGGTGGCACAAAGAGGATCGGAGGGAAGACAATATGTTGAGACACCCCGCTGATGGGTCGCAATGGAGAAAAATCGACAGAGCGTTCCCAGACTTCGCAGAAGATGCAAGGAACATAAGATTTGGTTTGAGTACGGATGGCATGAATCCTTTCAGTGATATGAGCAGTAGCCACAGCACTTGGCCCGTGACTCTTTGTATGTACAACCTTCCTCCGTGGATGTGCATGAAGCGGAAGTTCATTATGATGCCAGTGCTAATCCAAGGGCCAAAGCAGCCTGGCAACGACATTGATGTGTATCTAAGGCCACTGATTGAGGACCTTTTGTTGTTGTGGGGCAAAGATGGTGTAAAGGCGTGGGATGAGCACAAGCAAGAGGAATTTAACCTAAGAGCATTACTGTTTGTGACCATCAATGATTGGCCTGCACTTGGTAACCTGTCGGGACAGTCAAACAAGGGATACAATGCATGCACACATTGCCTAGAACACACCGACTGCATTTATCTGAAACATTGTAGAAAGTGTGTGTATATGGGCCATCGTCGATTCCTTTCTGAGAAACATCCGCTAAGAAAGAAAGGAAAGCATTTTGAGGCGGAAGGTCGTAGCAAACCAAGGCATCGGGATGGAAAATATGTATTTGCTATGGTAAAAGATGTGAAGGTGGTCTTTGGGAAGGGACCTGGCAGCCAGCCAGCGGCAAGTGATAATGGAAAGGCGCCCATGTGGAAGAAAAAGTCAATATTCTGGGACCTACCATATTGGGAGGTCTTAGATGTACGCCACGCAATTGATGTGATGCACCTGACGAAAAATCTTTGCGTAAACGTGCTAGGGTTCCTTGGTACTTACGGAAAGTCAAAAGATACGCTTGAAGCACGACAGGACCTGAAACGTATGAAACAACGAGATCCCCTGCATCCTGAGAAAAGAGAGAAAGGGCGTTGGAACTTGCGTCCTGCTAGCTACACTCTAAGCAAGGAGGAGAAGACCAGCATGTTTGATTGCTTGAACAGTATTAAAGTCCCGTCCGGCTACTCATCGAATGTAAAGAGTCTGATAAATATGAAAGAGAAGAAATTCGTACACCTCAAGTCCCATGACTGCCATGTGCTGCTCACACAATTGCTTCCGGTGGCGTTGAGGGGAATTCTACCCGTTAATGTCCGAACAACTATTGTGAAGCTATGCGCCTTTCTCAATGCAATCGACCAGAAGGCAATCGATCCCACTAATCTAGCAAAGCTGCAGGATGATGTGGCCCAAAGCCTTGTCAGCCTTGAGATGATATTTCCTCCGTCTTTCTTTAATATTATGACGCATCTCCTGGTCCATGTTGTCAAAGAGATTGGTATTCTTGGTCCTGTATTCCTACACAATATGTATCCTTTTGAGAGGCTCATGGCTATTCTAAAGAAATATGTTCGTAACCGTTCTCTTCCAGAAGGATGCATCGCCAAGGGATACAGAACAGAGGAGGTCATTGAGTTCTGTGTTGACTATATCCCCGAACTGAAACCGATTGTGCTACCTGAGTCACGCCATGAGGGGAGACTACTTGGAAAGGGCACGTTAGGAAGGAAACAAACAAGGTGTAGCGACTACGATTTATTCATGAAAGCCCATTACACTGTATTGCAGTCGTCAACCATGGTGGCTCCTTACATCGAGGAGCACAAGACTATAATATGCTACCAAAATCCAAGAAAGTCTGAGAAGTGGATTACACGCCATCACATAGAAACTTTCGCTGGTTGGTTGCGACAAAAGCTCATGGGTAACGAGACAATACATACACAGCTGGCGTATTTGGCAAGGGGACCATCATCCTCATTCTTGACGTTCCAAGGCTATGACATAAATGGGTATACATTTTACACGAGAGCCCAAGACGACAAAAGCACCAACCAAAATAGTGGTGTCTGTATAGATGCCTATGACAACAAAAGGAACAGGGACTCATATTATGGCCAGGTAGAGGAGATCTGGGAACTAGATTAGGGACCTTTGAAAATACCACTTTTTCGGTGCAAATGGGTGAAACTTACAAGTGGAGGTGTTACTATAGACCGCTACGGCATGACAACTGTGGATCTCAACAAAATTGGGTATGTAGACGAACCATTCGTGCTCGCCAAGGATGTGCATCAAGTGTTTTATGTGAACGACATGTCTACCAAACCCAAGACGGGGACTCTGCAAACAAACAACTCCGAACTTTATCCAAAACGGCACATAGTTCTCACGGAAAAAAGAAAAATCGTGGGTGTCGAGGACGTCACCGATGAAGATGATTATAATAGGTGTGACGAGGTGTCTCCGTTCAGTGTGGAGGATGACACAAGCATCCTGTTGGCCAATGAAGATGCTCCTTACGCTCGCAACGATCATAACGAAGGCACTCTTGTAAAGAAAACATTTATTGCTGTTCAAGCATAATGTTGTACTTATGTTGAAGCATGATCATGCTATGTAATTCTAATTATGTTGAAGCATTATGGTATGTAATGTTGGCCAAATTTGATTTTGTCTTATGCTTCTTGATAAGTATTTACTAGTTTTGTTAAATTGACTTGTAATATATTACGGTGCTCGACGGCTGGACGATCGCCCAGCCCCAGCTCCAGTGGCAGTTCTGGTAGATCCACCGGCGCGCAAGGGGGCGAGAGGTCCAGTTCCGCCATGGCACTCAATGAAACACACTGTTAACATGAAAAAAATCCAAACGTATTGAGAGGGTAAGAAACAGAGGTGCAAGATCCAGCGTCAACTAGCAGCGACTTGAGGCGAATAATCGGGCAAAAATCTGGCCGTGGCGGCGTGTCTCACCTTCTCGGAGGGGAGAGGAAGCCTAGCCCCTTAACTTCTCGGAGGGGAGAGGCAAGAAAGAGGTATGTAATGTTGGCCAAATTTGATTTTGTCTTATGCTTCTTGATAAGTATTTACTAGTTTTGTTAAATTGACTTGTAATATATTACGGTTTATTTTGGATAGTATCATGCCGAGACAGCGTCAGGCAGCTAGACGTGGTGGCTATGTTACTAATATGCCACCTACCATCCCGATTCGAGAGGCTCACGAGCCTGGATGGTCGACAACTCAACAAGTTGATCATGTCCCAATTCCCACACCTCAGCAACTTCGCTACAATATGGTAGGGTTATGATATTCCTCTGCAAGTTGCATTTGAATGTAATCACTATGTCACTGAGAATAGAAATTATTAATAATGCAGATCATTAATCCAATTACATGGCTAAAAGATGCAAACATCGGTCAATCAAGTCCTTTGGTATTAAGAGAAAATGTGACCGAAAATACTGGTAGGGTTATGATCTCTGTTAGCATTCAACAAAATGCCACCCGTGACCCAAATCCTGGTGACATGGTTATTATCCACGTTCATTCTGGCGCGTGGCAGCAAGACCATGTGGCCTCGTGTGATGCTGTGATGCAAGCATTAGCCCAAATAGAAAGTCAAACTGGCCATGTTTTCCCGGACTACAGCTACTTCAAGTTGAAAGCTCTCGAGACGGGTGAGCCAGACGTGACACAGATGCCTAAAAGGATTAGTCCTTCATATGAATCGATTTATGTAAGTTAGTTTTATTTTTAGTTGTGTAATTATATTATACTTTATCTATCTTTATCTGTAACAATATGTTTTATTAATCTTATTGTAGGATGACTACTACTGTGGATTCATGCATGCGTGTTCTGGTCTACGTGCAGTCCTTTATCAAGTCCTTGGAAACTTAGGGTATGCACACACGACGCCAGGGGCTTATCGAGTTAATGGTGGTTTCCAAGCTAATATAACCTTGAGTCATGCCAATGCTGCTGAGATCACAATTTATGGAGAGGTCTTGGATTCACGTTACAAGGCACAGGATAGTGCATACATATATGCACTTGATTATGTCGACAGGTTCCTAGGCATCGAGATTATCGATATAAACTATCCTTTCTATCTCATGAAGAAGCATGGCGTGCAGGGACCCTGATTATTGCTGTTCAAGCTATAATGTTGTACTTATGTTGAAGCATGATGATGCTATGTAATTCTAATTATGTTGAAGCGTTATGATATGTAATGTAAAGGAGTTAATATATATTACTAAATAGTAATATGAATCTAGAATAGTAAAAGAGTTAATATATATTACTAATATCAAAGGAGTTAATATATATTACTAATACCAAATAAAATATATATAGAAATATGAATCTAGATTTACATTATTTCATATATCATTATAGTTGATGTATACTTTGTTATTTCATGTAGATATGTCAAACAATCCACTAACAAGTTAGATTTGAAATACTAAATAAAATATACTAAAAAGATAAATTATAAATACCAAATAGTAATATGAATCTAGAATAGTAAAAGAGTTAATATATATTACCAAATAACAAGTTAAATTTGAAATACTAAATAAAATATACTAAAAAGATAAATTATAAATACTAAATAGTATTTACTAAAAAGATAAAAAGGAAGAAAGATTATATACTAAAAAGATAGAATGGAAGAAAGAATTATGCAAATAGTATATATATGAAATAATAAATGCTAAAAAGAAAAAAGAAAGAAAGAGTGCTTTTTATTTGGCGGGAAACTGAATCGTGGGCCCTTTGGTACCGGGTTGGGACACCACCCGGTACCTTAGGGTTTTCATTTGGCGCGCAAAACACACTTTGGTACCGGGTGATGTCACGACCCGGTACCAAAGGGCCTTTGGTACCGGGTGGTGACATCACCCGGTACCGAAGGTCTCTCCCTTCGGTACCGGGTGATGTCACCACCCGGTACCAAAGGCCCTTTGGTACCGGGTCGTGACATCACCCGGTACCGATGGTTGCTGGGCATATATAGCGCGCGGCCGCGCCCACACTTAGCACGATCTCCACACTCTCCATTCCTCGCCGCCGCCGCCGCCGCCGCCCCGGACGCCCGACGCTGTCGCCGCCCCCGACGCCCCGGACGC
>CM014272.1:10594013-10687903 GCA_004135705.1 Alloteropsis semialata
TTATACATGACTTAGAATGCAATGGACTTAGAATTACTTGAGCGATTACGTTTAGGCAATGACAGCGATGATGATAATGTTCCTCCTTTGGAACACAACGCCGATTATATCGAAATGCGTGATAGTGATGATGAGGATTATGGTGTAGCTAATCTCGATCATGATGATTATTTTTAACACATGTAAGTAATTCCATGTTAAATTTACTAGTAGCACTAATTTATTTACAAATTGTACATTTCTAATTGATGTACTAATTGGCTTACTCTTTTCAAATACAGGTGATTGAATAAAGATGGTGGGGCGCAACCCGTTGAGGTCGGTTAACTCGCTTTATAAGAGAGTTACCGGTAGAGTTGAGGACTCCGGGACGGCTGGAGGTGACGCTGAGGACTCCAGGACGGCTCGAGGGAGAGGCCAGAGTCGAGGGAGACCCAAGGGTCGAGGGAGAGGCAAGGGTAGAGCGAGTTCCTCGGCGCCTCCATCTGAGGACTCCGGCACGACACAGGGGAGGAGGGGGAGGAAGGCGAGGCCCTCGCTAATGGCACCAGTTTCGGAGTCGTCTGAGGAGGAGGAGGTTCCTTCTGTGCACGGCTCTGAGGAGGAGGAGGAGGAGCAGGGTGGAGGAGGAGGAGCAGGAGGGGAGGAGGAGCCGGGTGGGGGAGGAGGGGCAGGGGGGAGGAGGAGCAGGGGGAGGGGGAGGGTGAGGAGGAGGGTGAGGAGGGGGGCGAGGAGGGTGAGGAGGAGGCGGCAGTCGGAGGAGCGCGTGTCTACCTACGAGGCCCCTCGAAGCTTCCGGAGCGGCCGATACCTTTAGAGAGTCGGCCGATTATTGGACCCTGTGGGAAAAGGCAAGTAAATTTACATGTTTTCACTACTTTTTTCTTTGATATGTTTAATTTATCTTCATCACTTATGCAGGTACTGGAGGGTGATCGCTCCAGGTGCTCACGGTCGCCTGCCCAATGGCATCCTAGGGCTTTTGTGCAGGTTACACTTCCCTGGCTTGGTGCAGCACGCCGGCAGAGTTGAGCCGGCGTATACGTGGGACCACTACATCGCCGTCTTTGATCAACCAGACCGGGAAGGCAAGTTTTTCAACACCAAGGCGGGGCGCGTGGTGGGCGAGCTGTGGGTAAGTCTTCCTCGCACTACATTGCTCAATACATCGCATTCATTTGACATTCTTGAAATAATGACATCGCATCTATGTGCAGGATTTCTTCAGGTGCGAGGAGGGCTCTTTGCAGAGGGCAAATGCGGTGGCTCACAAAGCCTGTTACAAACTGGTCACCGATATGCACTACGAGTCTCGCGTCCAGGCCATCGTGTATTACTATGGGACATACGAGAATTTGAAAGTTAGCAAAGAAGAAGCCAGAAACATGCGGTTGACTAAGGAACAATTCATGATGGTAAGTATCTCATATACTTGATGATGTCCTACTGATTGATGACTAAGGATTAAGTACGCTCAGTTTTATATGTCATGTATTTGATGATGTGCAGGCGGTTCCTTGGTGGTGCGCCCAGCACATTCAGTGCTGGGAAATGATCGTGGACAAGTGGCTCGCGGAGGAATGGGAGGAGATCCACAACGCTGCCCGGGAGCGGCGTTTGATGATGCCAGGTGCACCACACCATCAAGGCAACCTTAACACCGAGGAGTACGCGGCTAGATGGGTACGTGAATTCATTTCTTTATTCTAATGGTCAATTCTGATTAATTTGTAACCATCTTGCTGTCTTTTTTGCAGTCGCAAGCACATGGTGGCCAGCCTTGCACCCCGCTCATGGCATATGCTTTGTCCCACAAGGGTAAGGTGAAGTCCGACGTCACCTTCAACCCGCAGGACCCGCCTGAGGCGTACAGCAATCCAACCGTCCACAGCCGCATCAGTGAGTACTCATCGATGGCAAGGGAGGTCCATGGGCCAGATTTTGATCCGACCACCGCTGAGCTTGATGGAGAAGTGATCATGAGGGTGGGAGGAGGCAAGAAGCATGGCCGGTACTGGATGGCCGACAGTACACTCGACACGGCCAGTACTCCCACTCTCTCTCAGATTAAAGCCAGGAGCACGAGCTCAGCCCCGCCCATACGCCCACGGCCGACCGCTGCACAGGCCCAGATGGACGCACTCCAGGTAATTTCTGTTCTAACTGTTGTTAATTGATTCGCTTAAATATGTTTTGTATTGTAACATTGGCATGAAATATTGCAGGCCCGAATGGAGCAAGAGATGAAAGCACGGGAGGAGGAGATGGAGCGGAGGTGGCAGGCCCGGATGGACCAAGAGCTGAGAGCACGGGAGGAGAAGTTGAAGGCAGACTTTCTGCAGCAGCAGGAGACCGACCGGATGAGGCTGGATCAAATGGCTCAGTACTTGCAGAGTATTGGGACGTCGTTAGGTCAAGCGCCGCCATCAACGCTATTCGCTCCACCACCTCCTGCAGATGTTACTCCTGTGAGTCACTTGTCAACTTTTGAAGTTTTATTTCCTCATAATGACTTAGAACTTAGAATGACTTAGAAAGAAGCTTAGTGACTTAGAATGACTTAGAAACAAGTTAGATGACTTAGAATGACCTAGAAACAAACTTAGAATGCTTTTTGTTCGAATGCTTTATCTTTTATGCAGAATCAGTCGGCGGCGTCGAATGATGGGCCCATCGCACCAGACATGTCGCCGCCTCAGCCGCCTCAGTGGATACGGTACGGGCCCTTGCCGCAGCTGCCTCCCACCACGTCGTACCAGCAGTGGCCGCAGCCCCCTCAGAGCTCGCCCTACCCGCAGCACCCTCACGGCTCGCCCACCTGGCCGCCGCCGCCGCGCCCACCGCCGTCTCTGTGAGTTCTTTGGACTTACGCCCTTGTATCGACCTATATGGATTTGTATGGACCTTTTATCGACTTGTATGGACTTGTGTGGACTTCTATGGATTTGTATGGACTACTAGTGGTTGTGGATGAACGATACTTGAGTTTATTTGCATATGTGGATTATTTGACTATATAAACTGCCTGTGATGGTTATTGTCAATTATAAACTGCCTGTGATGCTTATTGTGAAATATATATGCCTGTGATTTGTGTTTGGGGTTTGCCGTGTGCAATGGCTGTGGCACACGGCAAAGAGTGGGCCTTTGCCGTGTGCCATGGCCATTGCACACGGCAAAGAACCAAAGTTTGCCGTGTGCAATGGCCGTAGCACACGGCAAAGGCCCACTCTTTGCCGTGTGCCACGCCGTCAGGCACACGGCAAAGGCCCTCACACCGTCAGTTTGGCCGTCACGTTCAAAACCTTTGCCGTGGGCCAAATGTGACACACGGCAAACCTTTGCCGTGTGCCCGAAGAAAGGCCCACGGCAAAGGCGCCTTTGCCGGCCAAACTTTGCCGTGTGCCCTTTGCCGTGGGCGGCACACGGCAAAGCCCTGGCACACGGCAAAGAAGGCGATTCCGGTAGTGGTTCAAGCAACTTCTGAATATGAGGGACAAAAATGGAGATACAGCCCTCCATCTTGCTGTACAGAACGGGCACGAGTACATATTCTGCTCTTTATTCGGGAACAAGGAAACCCGTTTAAGTTTCGTAAACAAGGAAGGGCGCACTCCTCTTGATATTGCACTCTTCAACATTGAATCTGCAGATCACGCATTTAAGCAGGTATATCTCCCCACCCAGTATAGCCCTTATGTTAGTATTGTGCTAGATAGATGTTTACCTTTCATCTGGTTACGATATATATTAATTTGTTAGCAATTATTTGATGGACTTCTTTCATTCATATTTATAGTTATGGCATGACACTTCCATATGTGTTTTGTCTACTTCACACATGTATGCATGGGCGACAAGGTGATGCACATCCTATATATATGTATACCTTTAGTACTTTTCTATATTATTAACAATGGTAGCAATAGTTAATCTAGAAAGAGGTCATATATTGATGTACTTTGGGATTTAATTTATAATAACATATATAAGTAATTTTGGTGCATAATTATAGGTTAATTTAGGTTATTTTTATAATAACATGGTGTGTAATTTAAATGCAAATTTATGAGGTTATTTACATTATGTTTATAATGGCACAGATGTGTAATTTAGATAAATATTAGGGGGTTACTTTGTATTAGAATAATAGTGTGGTGGTTATTCTCATACACATTTAGGGTGTTACTTTAGACTATTTTTATAGTGATAGTGATGGGTGACATAATCAGGAAACGTTACAGATCCATCATCGTCAGATATGATGCATGATTACAATTTACTAGATCATTGATGACTAAATATTTCTGATTTTTATGAGAATTTACAGATTTTTTTTTTCAAATGCATCTTGTGGGGATTAACATAGATTCTCCAAAAAAAAAGTAGCTTCTAATTAGTAATAATAGTAAGATAAGATTGTAATGTAGATGCAGTTCCTATGTGAGGACAGTGAAATAAGAATCAAATATATGTGCCATATAGATGCTCCTACGTGTGGACACTGAAATAAGAATCATGTATGTATATATGCCATAGAGTGTTGGTATAGAATCAGTATCTATATTTTATCTATACTATCATTAGGATTTTGAAGCGTAATTTCTATACCATCAGTAAATGTTCATGACACGTACATAGAACCAGACCCGATGTGTCACATTGACTATCTTTTTCTAAACACCAATACAGACACAGATGCTCATATACGTATTCACACTTACCGCAATGAATACATGTACGCAAATCTTGTCTCTATGAGCACCTCCGAAATACTGGGCCAACTATTCAAACCTTGAGGTTGACAAACTCACCACATGCGCCTCGTTGTCGGCAGGCACATCGCCTACCGCTGAAATAAAAGCGGCGATTAAATCCTCCAACGCCTGTGTAGAATCAGAGAGTTGAATCGGTTGGCAGGTTTCACCACAAGAAATCTAACGAACTAAACTACGTCTAACCTAGTGGTATGAAAGTGCACATCGCGAGTGGATTATTGGAATACCCGTTGAGAGAGGATCTGGAACGATGTCTATGTTTACTCTTTGTTGTTAGTTGCTGTTCTTTACTTTCTAGTTGCTAGCTAGATAACGCAACGATGCATGACTGAGTTTGATGACTTTGTGCAGCGAAAACGAGAGTGGATCCTCAATGACTTGCGGGTAGCCGGAGCCGATTTCTGTAGCTGTCGTTGGGATCATTTCAGTAGCAATGGCATAAAAGCACCCATGGATGAGAAAGAATCTGAGAAACTAAGCAAGTCGTCTGGACTCATCGCCGCGGGAGCTGCGCTCATCTTGAGTATCTCATTTGCAGCGCCTTTTACCATTGCAAACAAGAACCTCCCGACAGCGAACGGTGATGACGACAATTCTCATGGAATAGACTCGTCGGCACAGATGAGAGCACAAAGCTTCGAAAATCTCGTGGAGTTCGACGCGTTCTCGCTGATCTTGTCATCACTTGCCATCTTCTTCTGCATTGTCGCTGGATTTCATACGTCAAGAACTTGGACACGCTCTGTAACCCTTGTTCTTGGTGGAAGCTGTCTCTTCGCGGCGGCCCAGGAAATCCTTATGGTCTTCGCGATGGGGCTTTCTCAAGTGTATCCTCGGAAGATGGCACCACATGTTGTTTGGTTCGTGATAATCGCTCTCGAGGTGTTGTGCCTTATCGCTGCAATCTTGACGCTACATCTGTTCCGAGTCATTGCTCATGTACGGGCACGATACAGAAGGCTCGGTCTGCTAGCGTCGATTTCCGGCTTATTCCGGTGCCCACCTGGAGTATCTGCGATCCCACAGTGGCATGTCGCGCTCCATCTTGCGCTTACCGGGGCATGGATAATCAATACTAGGTACTTGTTCACTTCAAAGTCCTTGTCCTCGTAGGTATCACAATATACAATAGCATATTGGCCATTGGGATGGTACCGTGAAAGTATATATGCTTCTGAAGTTCTGAGGATCGTCTCCTGGAATAATATACACATTCCATTATCACAGGCAACCACTTGCAATTCATCCTGAGCTACCTGAAAAGTAGGAGCCAAATTGTTATCCTCAGACACTCCCTACAGCTCAGGTCGAAGCCTTATTCAAGAATTGCCCCTTGGTGGAATTTTTTTTTGTTATATATATTGTTATGTTGGAGCCTTTGGACACCGAGTAATTGTTCCAACTTTGGAAACAAAATATCAACAGAACGTTCAGAAATATCAAAAAGTATTGAAGCATGAATTTCCCATGGTTATTCGTAGGGCAAAATGGAAGTACTTCCCGGCAATTTGAACAATATGGAACGTAACCCTTTTTGTTTCAGTTTGTTGTACTTAGGGGTGAAAGTGGAGCGGATAATTTCCGCATCCGATCCGATCCGAATCCGATTTTTGCGGATATGGAGAAGAGTTTTTGATATCCGTGTGGATATGGATAATCCGAATCCGATTGTATACGAATGTGGATTAGGATATGGTTTCAGTGAAATCCGATGGATATGGATTATCTGATAATTGAATGCAGATTATCCGAACCTTATAATAGGATATCCGACTACTCTGCAAGCCCAACATGGCCAGCAACCCAAATAATTAGACACTCATGTGATTTTTTGGCCCATAGAGGCCAGCAACCTTATAATATGTACATGTATATATTATGTACATGTGCATTATGAATGCGTGGCGGCTGATCGGACACTGATAATGAGGTTGAGGAATAATAATTAGTGAATTCCTATCGCCGACAATAATTATATATGGCTTGAGATAAACTTTTACTATCTAAACTAAAATATATATCCGACTATAGCTTTTGTTGAGAAATTATTGATCACAATGAAAATCTACTCGTGAGCATGTATTATCCGACTATATTAATCCGTGTCCGCTCCGACTCCGCACCATTTCTGACATCCTAGAAAATCCGCATCCGAATCCGTATCCATGTAATATCCAATCCGCTCCATATCTGACAAAGAAAAATGGATAAGGATATGGAGAAGGAACTATCCGATCCGATCCGCTTTCATCCCTAGTTGTACTTAACTTTCCATGTTTTAATATAACCATCTGTAGACTCCTGATTCATAAAAATATCTATTCTCGTCTGGCTTTGCAAAACTACATTGTTAATTTAGTATAATACTCCTATATTCGAGTGGCATTCAGTCGAATTATGCTTGCTAAATGTTGCACAAAATTAGTTATCGTTTGTTGTGCATCTGCTGTGGTTATTAATTGTTGGTTTCGATTTGAGCTATCTATAATTTTTGCCAGTTCGCCACCAGCCAAGCTATTTCTTTTAAGCCAAGTATCGGCAACCCTAGTTGTACACATGCGCTGGCTACCAGATCTCACTTCACTACTATTAAAATCACCTTCGGTCCAATACATTAGTCTCGGTGGGTTTTGGACCCAGGACTAATAGGTGCTTTAGTCCTGGGTCTAATTACAAGAGCTGTGATTTTTTCCAACAATTTCTTTACATTTAACCAACGATATCTAGTAGATTTGGATAACTACCTAGCATAATTGTTGAAAATGGGGTTGTCGAGAAAAATAGTAACAAGCCTCAAAACTGCTGGCCACTAAAGAAAAACTGTTGGGGAAGATGATAGATCTTGTAGTAGCTAGACAACTCTTTAGTCCCGGGTAAGAGCAACTCCAAGAACCTCTCTATCCCTGATGGGAGAGACACTGAAAAAAAACTGATCCAACAGACTAGCTATCTTTCTCGCGTCGCTATCCTGCTCGGTATTTCCTCCCCCTCGCTCGCCAAGGATTGCGAGCCGCTCCGCCTCGGCATCTCGCTATTCCCGCGCCGGCCGCGCCCTCCCGCACCTTGGCAGCCTCGAATTCCTGCGCTGTCACCGCGCTCCCGCCGTGCCGCGCCCGCTCGCGCTGTTGCCCGTGCCGTCCCGCCGTCTCGGGCGCTCGCGCCGAGCGACAACGCGGCGAGTTCCAGCACAGTTCAGCGCCGGCCAACAGCAGCTCATTTTTGCTTTTGCGCGATTGATTTGTTCCTTCGTTGTGTGCTTGTGTGTGTCGTTTTGCAAGTACTGCCGACGGCGGGGGATTCTTTCAGCAGATCAGCAGCGCCCCTGGCAGATACGCCGGTGGTGGTTTCCATGTGCTGGCAACCTGTTCGACATATTGCCTCTGAGGCCAACAGCGGCAAGGTGCTTGTGCTGTGCTGGTCGACCGGCGTCCAGGCGTGCAATAACAACGCTGCACTGTTTGACAGCAGCGGCGGCGGCAACTTTGCAAGTGAGAAAGGTGGTCAACAGATCAACGACAAACATGCTGTAGCGAGCTGTGCTTCGGTCGTGTGCGTTTGTGCTGTGTACCTGCAGGTGGGCGAGTAGTAGCAGAGTGGACCAGGATGCACGTGGTCAAGATTTGAATATACATACTCAAGATTTGCCTAGTCTGTTGGTTACCCCAACATTTAAGAGGCTATCTATTTTTTTACATGTTTGGTAAAACTCTAAATTTAGCTAAGATTATATCTAGTTTGTTGGAGTTGCTCTAAGAATGACTTTTAGTCCTGGCTAAAGCCACAACTCGAGACTAAAAAAAGAAACATCTTTTAGTCCCGAGACTAAAGGATGAGTTTTAGTCCCGGTGGAAACAACCACCCGGGACAAAACTGGTGGCCGACACCTCCACCCTTAGATATTTCCAAGTCCTCATGGTCTCATGCATCTCTATCCTTTCATTTCTCTATCTCTTATCTCTCTCTCTCTCCCTTATCCTCTCATTGAAGAAACCGGATCGAGCGACTGGTGGTCCCAACGGGCTCGCAGCCAGGGGCCCGCCGCTGCCGGCGGTGCGCGGGGCAATGCCGCAGCCGCCGCAGGCGTGCGGGCGCCGGCGTCCGCCGCGGGAGCACCCGAAGGGTGTGTTTTTTCTTTTTTTTTTACTTTTCTGAAATGGAGATGTATGTGGGAGATTGTATCAATGTTGTGATTGATTCTTGGAATGATTCGAGGGATTTGTTGATTCTACCTTAAATATTTGCGATTAATTAATGGATGGATTCGATATTGCATCGGTAGGGAAGAGGGGAATGGGAGGGTGATGCGAGGGGGAGGAGAGTTGAACGGGAAACAGCCCCTGGTGGCGGATCGACCGTTATGTGTATTTTTTATTTGAAAATAACACCATTAATCCCGGGTATATATCCAGAACTAAAGCTCCTCCCTTTAAGTCCCGGATTCTTAGTCCCGGTTGAGAAACTGAGACTAAATCCCGTTGTCAACCAGGACTATAGGTCATTTTTGTAGTAGTAAATGCATCGGATAATGCTGCTCATTTCTACCTCAATGTATTCTAATTTCTTGAGCTAAGCAGAGCCAACAAACTCTCATCTCATGTAAAGCACGCTATGAGTTTTGCTCTCAAGCCTCGCCCAATAGCACCCATTTGTTCTGCCAGCACTACTTATCTGGAATATGCTGAGCAACACTTGGGGACCGCTTTAGTACAGATCGGGAACCCCAGGATGAGTTCATCAAGTGGTGTTTTCAATTGAAAGCAAGAACATATATACCAGAAACCCGTACTAGAAATTTCTCTCTAAACAAGGAGCAATAGAGTAACTGAACAGGAAATTCGCTATTGATGAGACGAAACCAATGTTGAACGATCAACACAACAAAACCTTTAGCCAACATTGTATACTGTCACTCACGGGAATTTCTTCGTGATAAGCTCCATCATAAGAGGAAGGCAGCTGGCTTTCATCTTCTCAAACCCCTCAGTCTCCGTGACCGCCTTCAAAATCCCGGGACGAGCCATGAACTCCAAACACGCGGCCTTGAGAGCATGGCAACCATGCTCCTCCGCAACCGCCAAGCTAGTAGCCACCGTGTCCACACCGATGCGCTCGCACAGCGTCTCCTCGCACATCAGCTTCAGCCTCTCGAGCTTGTACCTATGCGCCGCCGCAAGCAAGCCCTGCACCATTGGCACGGTGCGAAGCTCAACCGCCGTACCAGGCAATGCGTCTGTATACATGAAGTGGAGCATTGCCTTGAACACTTCCGGCCTAATGCCTTTGATCTCCATGCGGTGTCGTGCACCACCACCGGTTGAGCCAAGCAGCTCCGCTTGGAAGACCGGTGACCGTGCCGTGAGAAGCCACCCGTGGGCGTCGAAGGTCTCGCCGTCGACATCGATGGCCACGTCCGTGCCTTTCTTCTTCCACAGCAGGACATTAAGGTCCTCGTGCAGGTTGGACGGTGGCACGACGACACGCGGCGGAGCTGCAGCGCCGCCGCCGCTTTTAGTTTCTTCAACCCATCTGAAGCCGGTGATGTCGCACCTGACGGTGAAGCGGTCGTCCTTGAGACACCCCGAGGTCTCCAGATCGTTCCACTTCATGAAGTAGTTGAACCCCTTGCACCTGGTCCTGGACACGCCGCCGAAGACCTGCGCCGCCGCGGCGCGGCTGTGCTTGGGCACCGGGTTCCCGGCCTGGTCGAGGAGGCTGAACTTGAAGCCGACAGGGCCGGTGGTCTGGTAGGGATTGTCGTCGTCGAGCTCGAGGTAGAGGGACATGTGGCCGTTTCTCCAGCCGACGTCGCCCTTGGGGTACCACCGGATTCGCCACCGGTGGCCCGCCGCCTCGAAGGACTCCGACGTCGAGTACATAGCTTTTGGGATCCTCCCGAACGCCGAGAACAGCAACGGATCTTTTGGGATCTCCCGGAACGCCGCGCATCCGTCTAGGGTGAGGTCGTGGAAGTCGGTCACTTCTCGCCGGACGAGGGTGGACGCTGAGAGCGAGCACCGGCGTGCGGCGGCGTACAGCAATGACGACGTGGTCGCCATGGCATGCAAAATAGATCCAGGATACCAGAGGAGAGGATCCACGCTTACGAATGATGTTATATATTTATAAAAAGAAAATCATGGCACGAATATAAAAAAATCGTAACAATATCTGTAACAATCCATTTAAAAAGTACACTACGAGATTTGTTGCAAAGATAATGATCCTGTCATTCGCAAACAGATTTATTTTTGCCTTTCACGTAGCCCTCGTATAAGGATCGGCATCCTCCTCCTCATCTCCTCGACTCGATCCATCTGCTTGTTGGTGGCCATGGCGGCCGCCACCGCCGCCGCTTTGCTGTCCGCCTCCGGCCGCCGGCTGTCGCGCTCCTCGGCCTCCACCATCATCTGCCGAGAAGTGAGCGGGCGCCACAAGCTCACCATCGTCGACGGCTCAACCGAGGCCATGCCCGCCGCAACATCCACAACCTTCAGCGTGGCGGGCTACAGCTGGAGCCTCAAGTACCAGCCCTACCGCGGCATCTTGGGCGGCGACTACGTCTCCCTCGAGCTCGCCTACTGCGGCTGGCGGCAAACGGACCCGGTCAAGTTCAAGTTCACCTTGCTAGACAAGGCCGGCGAACCGGTGCCGGGGCACAGGTACAGCCGCCGCTCGCCAGAGACCTGCTGCTTCGACGGCGAGTCGAGGTCCAGTCATGGGTTCTGCGACTTCCTCAGCTGGAAAGAGCTCCTCCGTCTGGAGGCGCTGGGGTCTCTCAAGCGCAACAGCTTCGCCGTCCAGTGCGACATCACCGTCATCAAAGACTGGACCACGAAGAACAACGACGGCGCCGCCGCAGCAGATGCCGTCGCGCCGCGCGTCGTCGTCGTGCCGCCGTCCAACCTGCACGAGCACCTCAGCGGCCTACTGTGGAAGAAGGAAGGGACGGACGTCACCATCGACCTCTGCGGGGATGTGACCCTCGACGCGCACGGGTGGCTGCTGGCGTCGCGGTCGCCGGTGTTCGAGGCGGAGCTGCTCGCCGCGGCGGAGGAGAAGGCGTCCGGCCGCCGCCGCGTGGAGATCCGAGGCATCGAGCCCGAGGTGTTCAAGGCGATGCTCCACTTCATGTACACCGACGCGCTGCCGGCGATGGAGGAGCGGCACGCCGTGGCCATGGCGCAGGGCTTGCTCGCGGCAGCGCATAGGTACGAGCTGGAGAGGCTGAAGCTCATGTGCGAGGAGATGCTGTGCGATCGCATCGACGTGAGCACTCTGGCCGGCATCTTGGAGGTGGCGGAGCGGCATGGGTGCCGTGCACTCAAGGATGCGTGCCTGGAGTTCATGGCTTCTCCGGGAAATCTGAAGGCCGTCATGGAGAGCGAAGGCTTCGAGAAGATGAAAGCCAACTGCACTGGTGCTCTCTTGGAGTTCGTCATGAAGCAATTGCCCTGAGTGACGTACTACATTTATATCAGGGAATCAGGATTCAGGGGTAGTGGCTTTATTTTTCTTTCGGACATCAGTTGTATTCACTGCATGCAGCTAGCTGTTGCAACATCTTATGTCATGTTCGTCAAGGGTTTGGGTTTTTTAGTGATCGATGAATTAATGTGTTAGCTCAAAATTAAGTGCAATTATAGAAACTTTGGAGAGCTTGTATCGATCAATTTGTTTTGGTTTATGTACATGGGTCTGTATTTTTTCTGTATCTGGTGATACTGATTGTATTTTGAGGCATGTTTTTCACACGACCAAAAAAAGGGCCTTTAGTACCGGCTCGTAACTGCCCTTCAGAATCGGACCCCTGCCCGGTACTCAGGTTTCGGTACTAAAGGGGGTACTTTTTAGTACTAGGTGCACCACCTGTTACTAAAGGCTGCCCTTCAGTACCGGCTGGCGGAAGAAGTAATATAGGAGGCGTTTTAGTACCAAACGGTGGCCACGCCCGGTACTAAAACGCTCCCTTTAGTACCGGGCGGAGCTATAGTCTGGTACTAAAGGTGGCCGGGGGCTTTAGTGCCGGGCCGTGGCTTCGCCCGGTACTAAAGGAGGCTAATGGCCCGGTACTAAAGCCCTCCCGGGCCTTTCGGGGCACCAGCCTTTTGGTCCGATACTAATGGTGGGCAATGGTACTCAACCAAAAAAATGTCCGGTACCAATACCAAATGTGGGGTCGGACCGAAGCCCCTTTTTTAGTAGTGTCAGCTAAACTAATAAAAAATGTTAAATACTAAATATGAGCACTTCACAGTCTCTACTCCTAATAAGCACGAGAAGGAGACTTGTGTCCCTAATCTTCGCGTTATGGCAGTTTTCTCGTCAACCTCCTTTCATGAAAGTTGGCAAGTGCATGGCGCCTCGGCACCACGCTTTTCTCCCAACTCCAAGAATTCTAAGAATTCTAGAAATTCTTTTCTCACACTCCTAGAATTCTAGAATCTTCTTCTTCAGAGTATATAGAGAGAGGGAGGAGAAAAAAGAGAGATGAATGCCGAGGACCGTGGCCGGCGCGCTGGTGATGATGTTGGTAGCGGCGGTGTTCCTTTGATCTCTTAAAACTTCTTCACTATGCTGCTCCGTGGCCACGTGGTGGCAGAGTCGGCGCGGTCACGAGGGACACGGTGGTGGCGATGCCGACGTGGATGCGCGTGGCTGTTGCTGTTCAACGCGGCGTGAATATGAATTTTGCACATGGTTTTCAAATTTCAACCTAAACCATCTAAACTGAACTCTATTTTTAGTGGGTATTCCAATATTTTAGACGGTGTCTATTTGTTTGAAAAAACATCCATAATTCTGTATTACATATGGTTTTTATATATGAAAACATTTTTTAGGAGACTTTTTTTAAAAATTTCATCTACGGTAAAGCAAATAATCCGAACAGTATTTTAAAAAAACTGTGTGTTATATATCATAGACTGTTTTTGTCTATTAGAATAATTAAATTATTTAGATGTGGACGGATTTTAGAATATCCGGTTGTAATATTCACCGCATACGGTTTCTGGGAATCCATGAGCAATTAGCAATATACATTAATATCTTTTTTGTATCATCTTAATTAGTAAATACTTAGCCCTAGAAATATGAAAATGGAGGGAAAAAGATTATACTATGTCTTTAACAAAGGCTACAATTTCATCTATTATATATGTATTTATAACACAACTTGTACACGGTGAAACAAATCTGAAAAATTGATTTGGGATAACCAAGACCAATTTTTAAGTGATTTGAGAGAGATAAACAAGCCAAAAATTTGTAAGTGGATATAGGGAATTATATATATGGGATATACAGTAGAATGGATTTTTATGAAAATTAAAATACTTATTTTGTTAATACAAATGGACATACTTGTACTCCTTCACCGAAATAAGAGAGTTACAGTATCTACCAAGTCCTCCCAATGAAAGAGGTTCGACTGAAAATAAAACAACATATATTGTGTTTCGTTATAAATAAATTTCCTATAATATACTCCCTCCTATTCATTTTGTTTGATGTTTCAGATAACAATTCTAGCTTGCAGCGAGTTTAATTAATTTGCATGTCGGAAACGTCAAATAAAAATAACCGGGGGTGTAGTACAATCTAAAAAGGCCATAACCAATTTATGCCACATCTTTTCCATAATACTAATTAATGTTGTGAATCATGTTCTACGAGCACATAGCGAACATGCCTCCTGGATGGCAGTTCAATCTCACTCATTACGTATGACACTCAAGAAACAGCAAAACAGTTCCAGTTCTAGAAAAGAAAGGAAACAGAAAACATACAGTAGCTGATCCTGAACTGAAACATCATTACTGAGGCAAAAGCTAGTGAACGATCACGGTAAAGCAAATTACAAAGTACAAACCAAACCTTTTGCTAACATCAATTTAATATATTTATCATAAAATTAGCACCTAGTATGATTGATGTATGGTGACTGCTTAGGTCATTTGCTTCAGGAAAAGATCCAACATAACAGAGAGACAGTTGGCTTTGACCTTCTCAAACCCTTCGGTCTCCATGACCGCCTTCAAATTCCCAGGCCGAGCGATGAATTCCAGACACGATGCCTTGAGAGCATGGCAACCATGCTCCTCTGCCACCTGCAAAGTACCAGCCACCGTGTTCACTTCGATGCGCTTGCACAGCGTCTCCTCGCACATGAGCTTCAGCCTCTCAAGCTCGTACCTATGCGCCGCCGCAAGCAAGCCCTGGCCCATCGCCACCGCGTCCTTCCCCTCCGTCTCAGGCAATGCATCGGTGTACATGTAATGCAGCATCGCCTTGAACACCTTGGGCTCCATGCCTTTGATCTCCATGTGCAGCCGGCCGCCGCTGGTTAGCTTCTCCTTCGCCGCAGTTGTGCTGAGTAGCTCTGCTGCGAAGACCGGTGACCGTGCCATGAGGAGCCAGCCATGAGCATCGAAGGTCTCCCCGGCGACGTTGATCGTGACGTCCTTGCCTTGCTTCTTCCACAGCAGATTGTTCAGGTGCTCGCGCAGGTCGGACGGCGGCACAACGACACGCGCCGGAGCTGCACCGGCGCCGTCGCCGCCGTCGTCCTCGGTCCAATCTTCGAAGACGGTGATGTCGCACCGGACGGTGAAGGTGTCGTCCTTGAGGCACCCCGACTCGGCCAGATCTGTCCACCTGATGAACTCCTTGAACCCATTGTGCATCGAGGCCTCGCTGAAGACGTGCCCCTCGATGGCGCGGCTGTACACCGGGTTCCCGGCGAGGTCGAGCAAGGTGAACCGGAAGTCGACGGGGTCGGTGATCCGGTGGACGCCATAGAAGCTGTCGACCTCGAGCTCGAGGAAGAGGGATATGTGGCCGTCCCTCCAGCGGCAGCAGTCGCCGTTGGGGTGGTACTTGATCCGCCACCTGTGCCCTACCGCCTCGAAAGGCTGCGACCTCGAGAACCAGTGCCTCGGGATCTTCCTGGACGTCGAGTACCCGTCTATGGTGAGGCTGTGGCAGTCCGTCACCTCTCGCCTGCCGATCGTGGAGGCGGAGCGCGAGCACCGGCGTGCGGCGGCGGACAGCAAGGCGGCGGTCGCCATCGAAGAAGAGATCGCGGGTGGATGACCGCCGATGCCGTGTACGCGCGAGACGCGCTGATGAATGTTTGCTATATATATAAATATATAAATTTGGCAAGTCGTGCCCAGGTTGGGCTCCAATATTTGTACCAAAAAATCATGAATGGATATACGAATCTAAACAACCAACAGATTCGTAGAAAATAATTCCTTTTGTTCCTCGTAGTCCACATGTATAAACGAACGAATAAATTCTCCTGATCTCCTGGATCTCTCTGGTTGGCTCTTACACCCACATAACCTAGCTTTGCATGCCATGGCGACCACCGCGGCTATGCTGTCCGCCGCCGGCCGCCGGATCTCGCGCTGCACGGCCTCCTCCATCGTCTGGCGAGAATTGAGGGGGCAGCACAAGCTCACCATCGACGGGTGCGTACCATCCACGAAGATCCCAAGGGATTGGTCGGCGTGGTCCAAGACCTTCGAGGCCGGCGGCTACAACTGGCAGATCTCGTACGAGCCCTACGGCTACGGCAACAGCTGGAGGGACAAGTACATCTCCGTCGAGCTCGTCTATGGCGGCAGGCAGCAGACGGACCCCCTCCGGTTCACCTTCAGCCTGCTCGATCAGGCCGGCAAGCCGGTGCCCAGGTTCAGCCGCTCGACGACGGAGGTATGCTACTTCGACGGCGGCCATCGCCGCAAGCAGGGGTTCCACGACTTCATCCGGTGGGAGGATCTGGAGGAGTCCGGCTGCCTCAGGGACAACCGCTTCGCCATCCAGTGCGACATCACGGTCATCAAGGACTGGGCCTTGACAAGCGACGACGCCGCGAACGGCGCTGCCGCCGCCGCTCCATCGGCGCGCGTCTTCGTGCCGCCGCCCGACCTGCACGAGCACCTCAGCAACCTCCTGTGGAAGAATCAGGCGACGGACGTCACGATCGACGTCGGCGGGGAGGCCACGTACGACGCGCACGGGTGGCTGCTCGCGGCGCGGTCCCGGGTTTTTGAGGCGGAGCTGCTCGCCGCCGACGCCGCGGCCAAGGCACCCGGTGGCGGCGGCCGGTGTTGGATGGAGATCCATGGCATGGAGCCTGGGGTGTTCAAGGCGATGCTCCACTTCATGTACACCGACGCGCTGCCTGAGACGAAGGAACGGGACACCGTGGCCATGGCCATGGGCTTGCTTGGCGCGGCGCATAGGTATGAGCTGGAGAGGTTGAAGCTGATGTGCGAGGAGATGCTGTGCAAGCGCATCGACGTGAACAATGTGGCGAGCACATTGGTGGTGGCGGAGCTGCATGGGTGCCGTGAGCTCAAGGCCGCGTGCTTGGAGTTCATCGCTGATCCAGGGAATGTGAAGGCGGTAATGGAGGCCGGAGGTTTCGAGAAGATCAAAGCCAAGTGCCCCACTGTTTTGGTAGAGTTTGCCATGAAGCAGTTGCCCTGAGTGACCATTCATAAGTATAATTAGTAGTAGAGGTTTCTTTGGGACATCAGTTATATAGCTGTAGTTGTGGGCAAACATCTGATATAGAGTAAAGTACAACAGTGGTCCCTAAATTTGTTCTGGTGTGACATCTTGGTCCGTAAACTCTCAAAATGCATTCCAGATCCCTAAACTTGTTCCAGGCTGTCATATAGGTCCCTAATCTCCCAAAATGCATCTTTAGGTACATAAACGTGTTCCGCGATGTCATGCAGGTCTCAAAACTCTCAATATGCTATTTTTAATTTAATTAAAATGTTGAATTGCTACTTTAAGTTAATGAAAAATTCATTTACTACTTTAGATTAAATAAAAATGCAATTTTTATTTTTGTTGAGAATGAGAACAAATTGTCTTAATAAAGTTATACAAAGCGCATGAAAAATATAATTAGTTAGTAGAAAATATTCAAAATTAGCATTGTTATTTTCATATTAAACGATAAAACTATAATATCCACCGTTGACTTTTTAATGATCCAATGGTCTTGATTAGCCATGATGAGGTGATTAATAAGCAGCTAATTTAGAATTAAAATAGTCTTAGTGGTAAAATGTCTAACTGAATTTGCTAAAAAATAGTGTAACAATCAGTCCATTTTGAATACAATTAATTAATAGCGATTTTCAGTATATGAATCACCTTGAGAAGTTTAGGGACCGAAATGACACTCTGAAGTTTGGGGACCTCAAGATGCATCTTGAGAGTTTAGGGACCGAATAGCACGCCCGGACAAGTTTAGTGATTTAAAAATGCATTTTAAAAGTTCAGGAACCTAGATGATACCTCGAGACAAGTTCAATGACCACTTATGTATTTTACTCTTATGAAGAGAAAAACTCTACTCCTAATTAAAGGTAGTAATGCAGAACAAAGGATTCAAGAAGATCAAAGTCCTGACAAGATTTAATTAAAACTACATTTTACAAACATAACAGGTCAATAAAAAATTGGTAAACACTATAAAGTGACCCATTTTTTTATCTGGGATGACAGTAAATATATATTTTTAATTTAAAATTATTATTGAAACTATATTTAAATCATCACTTGAGGTGTTTATACTCAAGATGATTTTCAAAAATTTTAAACTTTGTGAACAAATACTATAAATCAAAAGCATTTTGCTTTGAACTAGCATTATAGTAAATTTAGATTTTAAAATAAAAGTTATTTTTTAAACTATATTTGAATTGTCACGTTATTCGTTTACACATGAGATGGTTTCCAAAAATATTAAACTTTTTAAACAAATACTATAAATCAAAGCGACCCATTTTGCTTTGATGTGGCATGACCGTAAATTTTATTTTTCTAATAAAATGGTTCTGAAAAACTATATTTAAATTGTCACATGAGATGTTTACACTTGAGATGGTTTTCAAAACTCTTAAAACTTCGTGAACAAATACTACAATTCAAAAGTGGTCCATTTTGCTTTTATATAAAATGATACTCCCTCTATTTCAAATTATAATTCATTTAACTTTTTAACCCAAAGTTTGACTTTGTCTTTTTTTTGAGAGAACCAGGAGGGGCAAGCCCCTGCTGAATAGCATTAAAAGAAACCAAGTTCAGTACAGTCAGGGAGGAAAAAACAGGAAACTGAAGGAAAAGAAAAGAAAAGAAGCCAAGGGAGAGCCAGAGCCAGGAGAAGATTAAACAAAAACAAAGAAGAAGCACCGGGCAACATTAAGGCAGATTATTCAGCCAGGCTTCCATCTGGGCCAGATTCACCAATTTTGCGTTGAGCAACACCAGCTTGAATTCCTCCTTAAACTTCCTGTTGCAGGCAGACACCTCTGGGTCGATGTTGTTGAAGATCCAATTATTTCGGCAGCTCCATATGCTCCAAGTCATTAGAACAATGACCTCCATAAAAAAAGGCCCATCCAGTTGTTCTCTGATTCTTCTGAAATTTTGCATGTCTGTTCTTGTGGGAATAACTATGACTCCAATGGAAGCCCAACAAGCTTTCACAAAATTGCATCTGATAAATAAATGGGCAACTGTTTCTGGTTGCTGCAGGATACACAGATCACATGTGAATGATTCCAGGTCCATTCCTTTTCGTCGCAGTAGGTCTCTTGTGCTAACTCTGTCTTTGAGCAACAGCCAGAAGAAAACTTTGTGCTTCATTTGACATCTCGAGTTCATAGCCAATTGAGGATAGGATGTGTAGGTCTATGTCCCGTGATAATTTTGTATGCTTTCGATGCTAAGAAATTATTACTACCCCAACTGTAATTCCACTGATCATTCTCATTACTCAAATGGAGTTGAGACAAACTATTTGAGAGTTGTATGAGTTGCTGGTGAGCCTGAATAGACAGGCACAGGTGGAAGTTCTGACTTACATCGTGTTGACTCCAAAAGTGTTGGAAAGTAGAATTGGTGTTTTTCACAAAGGAGTATAGCTCAAGATAACTTAAACTGAGTGGTTGTCCTTGCCAAGAGTCCGACTAGAAAAGAGCCGTGGAACCATCCTTGATTGTAACAGAGGCCATTTCTTTGTAAGTTTCTTGTAGTTTTACTATGTCTCTCCACCAAAAGGATCCTTTTTTTTGTTGTCCTGGGAGTTTCCCATCATCATAGTAATTATTCCAAACCAAGTGCACCCAAGGTATATCAGCTTTTGAATAGAATTTGTGCAAGAATTTCATCAGCAATGAGTCATTGTGTGTCTCCAGATTTATGACTCCCAATCCCCCCTCTTTCTTTGGTAGACAAACTATTGGCCAGGCCGCTTTTGAGGGTTGTTTAGCATTGATATCAGATCCTCTCCATAAGCAGTGTTTTCGATATTTATCCAGTTGTTGAATGACCCCTTTGTGTAATTTCAGAGTACAACAATAAAAAACTGCCGCAGCTGAGAAGACTAAATTGACCATTTCTAATTTTCCACCTTGAGAGAGAAAGGAAGATGTGCAGACCAACCTTCTCTCAATTCGTTGCACAAGTGGCAGAAAGTCTTCAATTCTTGGCTTGGTTGTGCCCAAAGGCAATCCTAGATACGTAAAAGGCAGACTTCCTTTCTGACAACTGGAGGTGTTTGCTAGCATGCAAAGTTTATCTTCTGAGACATTAATAGGGACCATAACTGACTTGCAGTAATTGACTTTCAGTCCTGTTGAAGCAAAAAACAGGCCTAAGATTTCTTTGAGAACCAGCAGCTGTCTAGGACAAGCTTCCATTATCAGCAGAGTGTCATCAGCTTATAGTACAATTGGAAAATCATTTTCAACTCCTTGTGGGATAGGCAGATTCAGTGTTCCTTGCTCTTTTGCCTTATTTACAATGGATTGCAGGACATCTGCAGCAAGAACAAATAATAATGGGGAAAGGAGGTCTCCTTGTCTTACCCCTCGTCTATAGTGAAAGACTTTCCCTGGCACTCCATTGAGTAATACCGATGAGGTTCCTGATTCCAAAATGTCTTCAATCCAGCCAGTCCATTTGGTGCTGAAACCCTTGTGTTGGAGGATCTTGAGAATAGCTTGGTGTTCAATCATGTCAAAAGCCTTCTCAAAGTCCAGCTTGAGAACTACCATTCCCTTTTTGGAGACCTTGTAGATGTGCAAGTTCTCAAAGGCCTAGGCCAAACAGTCGTGAATTGTTCTTGTTTTGATAAACCCATATTGGTTTGCATGTACTAAGGGGATTATGACTTTCTGTAGCCTCTCTGAAAGAATCTTGGTGATCAGTTTAATTGAGGAGTTGAGGAGGGATATGGGTCTGAAATCTCCCACCCTGAGGGGTGAGTCCTTTTTGGGAATCAGGGTGATATATGAGCCGTTAATACTTCTGAGACAGACACTTCTACTATAGAATCCTTCACAAAGATTATAGAAGTCCTGAGAGATTGTAGCCCAGCAGTGTTTCATGAACTCACCATTGAATCCATCTGGACCTGGTGATTTATAATTTGGCAGCTCTTCAACAATTCTGCCTATCTCCTCTTTAGTGAAGGGTACATCTAGGATTTCCATTCCTTGTCCATTATGAAGAAGTGAGGCAAGATCAATGTACATGTGTGTAAAAGCTGAACTCCCTGGTCTGCTCTTGAAGGAATTCCAGAGATGTGTTGCCTTACCCTCATGATCGACTAGTTCTTGATCCTGATCATCAAGAAGCATCATGATAGAGTTCGTCCTATTCTTGATTGATGCATTTGCATGGAAGAATTATGTACATTCGTCGCCAAACTTGACCCATTTAATGGTTCCTCTTTGCTGCCAGTAGATGTGTTGCTGAGTGAGCAGCGAGTGTAGATGTACTTGTATGATGTCTCTGAAATTCCATTCTTGCACTGTCAAATCCCTGGACTCTTCAATTGTGTCAAGGAAAAGGATTGTTTCTTTGCATTTATGAATGGTTTTGGCTAGGTTTGGGAGCTGATTCTTCCATACTTTGAAAACTCTTCTGAGGTTCTTGAATTTGGCTCCAACATTCTTGGCCATATTACTTTGTCCAGTGGGTAAGTTCCAACCATGAAGGAGCCCAACCTGAAATTGTTCATGTTGGAGCCAATAGTTTCCAAATCTGAAGACCTGTGACCTTGGGACATTGGTAGAGGCTGAAATGAGGCAAGGGGTATGATCAGAGGTATCTCTGGAGCAAGCCATAGCACATGTGTTGGGAAAGGAAGTAGTCTAAGAATTAGAGGAGAAAAATCAATCTAGCCTTTCCAGAAGAGGGAACTGTTGTTTATTGGTCCAAGTGAACCTGCAGCCTTTAAGGAGAATTTCAACTAGTCTTAGCCTGCTTATAGCTAAATTTAAAAAAGAACATTTCTTGAATGTTTTCTCCAAGTTTATTCCTGTTTTTCTGGTAATCTAATGAGATTAAAGTCTCCCACTATGAGCCAACTTATTTCTTCTGGCATTTCGATATTTCTAAACCATACAAGGAATTCTGCTTTTCCTTCAGTTGTGCAGGGAGCATATATGTTTGTTATCACCCATTGTTGTCCAGACAATTTGCAACTCATTTCCATGGATTGAGCATAGCTATTTTGGAATATCATGCTACCATTATATTTTTTGCCATTCCATATAATAATGCTTCCCCCTGATGCACCAAGTGAAGGTAAGAAAACGAAGTTATCTAGCTGTCGAGGGCAAAATTTTTTAAGATATTGGGGATCAAAGTGTTCTTTCTTTGTTTCCTGTAGACAGACAATATCATATTTGGTTTCAGCTATTTTGCTCTTAATAGCATCCCATTTGCATTCTGAATTGATCCCTCTGATGTTCCAATTTAGTACCAGCAAGCATCTTTTGGTTGGAGAGCTATTCATTTCAAAAGCAGAGAGACCAGACATCCAGATATCCCATACCTAGTACAGACATCATTCTTAGATAGCAACCTGCTAGAAGCCCGTAAAAAACCAAAATAGTGCCAAAGAAAAACTTCCCAGATAGCATAAGGTTTGTACTGTTTACCAGCTAAGGGACTTAAACGAAGTCTAGCAATCAGACAGAAAAGAGAGCTCATACAAAGTTCCAGAGCTAAAAATTCAAAAGGCCTAAGAGAACTCAGGCTACCAAGAGAAAGAGCTAGAGGAATCTCTTCAGTTGTTGGTCTTGTTACTTGCATCTTCATCATTCTGCTTACCATTCTTTAGCTTCTTGTTGCTCTTGTTCACCTTTGTCGGCATCTTTTTCTTCTTTGCTGCTTTCTCACCAATTGGCTTCTCTGTTTTGCTGGTAGATTGAATAGCTTCTTCAGTCATAAGGCCAGGTGCAACCATGCACACCTCTTCCCCAATGCTCTTGATGATCGACATAGGCAGCCCAGGAGGCTTTGCAGTGCAGGCAAGGCAACTTTTGCTAGCACATGGATTTCTTCTAAAACCATCATTCCTGTTCCTGATCCTTGGGCTCCATCTCACTGCAGATTCAACCAGAGGTGAGTTCAGTTGGGTGGCTTCCTTATCTTGTTCTTCCTCCATGTTGTGCTCATCGAAAGAGTTTTCCCCCCAATGATTCATCAGCTTCTGGTATTTCAGTGATGGCTGGTTGACAGAGTACAGAAGCATTTTGTGGGCATAAGTTGGGAATGACAAATGACATCATGGGCTCATCCTTAGAACATTTCAAAAGCGCCTTCCAAGTTGGTGAGTCCAGAAAAGTCTTGGCCCATTCGAAGCTGTTGGGGGACAGGAGCATCACTAAAAAGAAAGAGGCCCAGTCTTTGGGAATTTGGACCACATTCTCAGGGCAACCCACTGGGGAGAAAAACTTGGCCCAAAGTATGTAGAAGTCTGGACTAGGGGTGTTGGGCTGCATTGTTCTTGCAGACCTGGGTCTATTACACTGGAGCCAGGCTGATTGATTACACTCATATTGACATTCAAGTTGAAGTTGACAGAAAGATGGTGCTGCTGTCCCTGGACCTGATGAGCATTGTTTAGGTCTTGATTTTGCTGAAGAAGTTGCAGAGGGAGCTCAGGTGAAACTACCAGAGGATTCTCTTCCATCAGAGGTTGAGGGGGATTTTGTTCAAGGGCTTCTTCCTGGGGTTCATCTCCTATTTCTAGTAGAATTGCATCACCCATTTCTAGCATAAGTGGAGGTCGCTCAGGAGGGGCAGGCAGGTGGTTTTCCTCCATGAGTACATCCTCAGCCATTATTTCAGCAATAGGGATTTCAGGGACTAGAACATTTGGTGGTGGAACCTGTAGCCCAAGAGCAATGACTGGCTCCTGAGGCTGCTGCACTTGTTCATCAATTATCATGTCCACTTGTATATTGAGGTCTGGAATTTGAGGACTGCTCTGAGCATCAGATGAGTCCACTGATGAGCCAAGCTGTAATGAGAGGCTGATCTGTTCTTCCTGCGGATTGTGCACATTGTCATCTTCCTCCATTGGGTCTGCCAAATTTTCTTCCTGGTGGTCTTCTTCTGCAGCTTTAGGTGCAATTGCATTCAGATCAGGGACTGTAATGTCCTCTTCAGGTTCATTAGGCTGAGGGTGTGGCCAGAGTCCACCAGGGTGATGTCCAGGTTGTTCTAACCCAATGCCAGGGAAGATAAAGTTCCCTTCATTGTTGCCCGGAGGGATATCTTCATCCTGGGGCAAGCCACCAAGCAAATTCTGTTGGATAATCTCACATTGCACTGTCAAAGAGACACCTTCCTCATTATCACCCTCTGACACAAGAATATAGTGTGGCACCTCAGTGAGTTCAGTGACCCTGGCTTTAATAATGATTCTTGCTAGAATGTTATCCCTCTGCCAGAATAATAGCCTCCCAAAGGATTTGATCGTATCTTCTATTTCTTCAACGGAGGGATAGTCAGTGGGGTAGCCTATTAGCATTAGCCAGCATTCCTTATTGAAAGTGACACGCCTAGCATTTGCTCCTCTGTTGTGATTCACAAAGTCAAATCTCAAACCCTGGAAGTGATGAGGACTGTGATGCACTAGGCTATCCCTATCTGCCACCCGAGTCATTCTGACAAAAGCTTGCCCTCTCCCAAACGGGCAACACTGAATGTCCCTCACTTGCAGCCCATAGCTATCGACTAGCAGATCCAGAATAAAAGCTCTAACCTCAGCAAAGGGAATCTCACCATCAGGCAGCTGGGATACCGTCACGATGGCAAGATCTTCATTCTTCGGTCTTGCCCGGGGGATGACGGTGCAAACGAAAGGTTGCCTTCCTTCAACGATCACTCTGGAGTAGCCTAGGAGTAGCATTGGCGTCGGGTCCATGTTCAAGAACGCCATCTTCTCCGGGGGAGGGGGGAAGCTCGTCGCCGGTGATTTCTACTGTGGCAGTGGGGTTTTCTGGAGGGTGCGACGGTGGCGGGGAAGGCGAAGGGGTAGCGTCTCCTTTAGAAGCCAGCACCGATCGGCCAAAATCAGCAAAAGAGTGGAATCTGGGTGGGCCACTGGAGCTGGCCCCATGTGTCATTGAAGTGGGTTTGCAAAACCAATTTCTCCATGAATTCTTGTGCCACAGAGAGGAATTAATTGAGGAGGAGAAAAGGCAGCTAAACCTAGGGTCAGCCTTTACTGCATGGCCTTGGATATTGTGACTGAGAGGGCACGCCTTCTGAATATGGCCCCAATCAAAACATCTTCAGCATTTAATCCCTTGCTTACAGGAATCCCGGGTGTGGTTGGAAGCTAAACACCTTTTGCAATAATTGTGAACGCCCGCAACAGTGTTGGGCTACGTACAGGTGGTTCGGCCGTCAAGACTGCTGTCGTCTCTTGGAGCTCAGCCCTTAGTGTTTGAATTTTGAATTTTCCCTACCAGAGACCATGGCTGGCAGCGCAACCGAGAGAAAACGGATTGACGCGGTTGCAATAATCTGTGAAAAACTGAAGTCCGAGGAGCAAGAGATCACATGGAGACTCTGGAGTTTCCATTAGAGTTGAGATGAGCCGGAAGATGATCTGAGCGTGGACCCAATGGAGTTGAATTTGCACCAGAAAGTGGAGTTCCAGATGATCTAGAAGATTTCACGACATCCGCGTAGCTCATATTTTGGCTCTTCTTTCTGACCCAAGTAGCATTAGTATTGGGATGAACCGACAGATGATCTAAGCAAGGACACAGTGGAGTTGAATTTGCACCAGAAAGTGGAAATCCAGAGGATCCAGAGGATTTCCCCACATCCGGAAAGCTCATATTGTGATTCTTCTTTCTGACCCAAGTAGCATTAGAATTTCCAGGGCTTGAATCATGAAATCCCGAACATGGAGGAGGTCCAAGTTGGGTCCTGTTAGCTCCCGTAAGAATGGACTGAGCTGGGGTCTTGGGTTGCGATCTTTTGGAACCAACCGTGTTCCAATCAAAAACAGGACCTGAGTCCATCAGTGAGAAGGAGAGAGCCTCTTGAAAACCCAAGTCATTGCAAAGAAGGAAACCTAGCTTGAAAGCGTCAGACGCGAAAGAGCGAGTATGAAGGACAAGGAACCCCACATCTTTGCAAGAAACAGTAAATCTGAAAACCCAATCATCGAGAGGAAGCACAGCAAAATCCTTGGGAATACCTCCAATAACCGATTGAAGACAGAGGCCAACAATTTCAGCAGAAAGCCTGAATCTGCTCCTGCTGAAAGAGACAAGCAAAATGAACTCTGAAGAGAAGGGTTCGCCATCGAAACTTACGGGTTTGCCAAAACGATTCCAAGCCTTTTTGCTGAAGTCCTCCCAAGGCTGGAGGTCGAACATGGCGCTCACCTTAACCAACAGCCAATCCCTTTACTGATCCTTGAAGAATCCATGGAAAGCAGCATGGAAGGCCAGTGAGGAAGGGGCGGTTGTCGTGGAGGAGAGGGGGGAGCCCAGGAGGGGGAGCGAGAGCGCCATTCGCTTCTCCGAGGGAAAGACACTTTTCAGCAGTGCAGTATTAACAAGCTAGTAGTACAAGTTTGACTTTGTCTTATTCAAAAAAAAATTGTGGCCGCCACAAGTGTAGAACTTCCTAGTCCTTATTGACAGAAGCCTAAGATAAACATTATAACTGAGATCATAGAGGAAACAGAAATACCACTACAAGTGAGATCACGAACTTTCATGCTAAAAAAATTCTACTTATTTATCACTGCAAATTATTAAAACATTAGCCTTAACAGAAATTTTATCGTCTAAAAAACAACACCGTAAAAGCATAATCGGTGTCGCAAAAGAGACCAAAAAAAAACTAGAACTATTTGTGTGTTGCCCTTTCTCATGTCAATTTCTTCACGAGGAGCTCTAGCCAGAGCATGGGGCAGCTATCCTTGAACTTCTGGAACTCTTCGGTCTCCATGACCGCTTCAAGATTCCCAGGGCGAGCAATGAACTCCACGCACATGGCGGCAAGCGCTTGGCAACCATGCTGCTTCGCCGTCGCCAAGGTGCCGGTCACCGTGCTCACGTCGATGCGCTTCCACAGCATCTCCTCGCACATGAGCTTCAGCCTCTCGAGCTTGTACCTCTGTGCGGCGGCGAGCAAGCCCCGGGCCATCGCCACCGTCTCCTCCTCCGCCATCTCCGGCAACGTGTCCGTGTACATGAAGTGTAGCATCGCCTTGACCACGCTAGGCTCCACGCCCTCGATGTTTATTATGTGGGCGCGGGGGCCGCCGGACTTCTTCGTCGCGGCGGCGCGGAGCTCCGCCTCGAACACCGGTGACCGCGCCGCGAGCAGCCACCCGTGCGCGTCGAAGGTCGCGCCGCCGCCGGACTTCTTCGTCGCGGCGAGCAGCTCCGACTCGAACACCGGTGGCAGCGCCCCGAGCAGCCACTCGTTCGCGCCCCCGCCGGCGACGATCGTGACGTCCGTTTCGTGCTTCCTCCATAGCAAGCCCCCGATGTGCTCGCGCAGGTCGGACGGCGGCACGACGACACGCGCCGGAGCGGCGGCGCTGTCGTCGTCGTCGTCGTTCTCGGCGCAATCTTGTGTGACCGTAATGTCGCACCGGATGGTGAAGCGGTCGTCCTTGAGACACCCCGACTCCTCCAGATCTTCCCACCTGACGAACTTGGCAAATCCCGACGTCGGCCACATGTTGAAAGAGGACCTAACTTCCTCCGAGTGGCTGTACTTGGGCACCGGGTTCCCGTCCTGGTCGAGCAAGCTGAACTTGAACTCGACGTCGTCGGGGCTGACGACGTCTACACGGCCGCCAGCGCCACCGTCACCGTCGGCGAGCTCAAGGTAGACGGACATGTGGCCGTGAGTCCACAGCCTGCCGTTGGGGAAGAACAAGATTCGCCAGCGGTGGCCTGCCGCCAGGAAACTCTCTGACTCCGCGGGCCAGAGCTTGGGGATCGTCTTCCTCGACTTACTGTACCCGTCTATGGTGAGGTTGTGGAAGCCGGTCAGTTCTCGCCAGGTAATGGCGGACGCCGAGCGCGGACACCGGCGGGCGGCGGCGCACAGCAGAGCGCTGGTCGCCATGGCATCCAATGCAAACTAAACGGACGATGATATAAGATTTTTCCCCCAAAAAAGCTACAAATTGTTTTTGTCTTATACAAGGGTTTGTAGATATAGGGTTTTAAACCTTTCTATCTTTAATAGGATTTGAATCAAAAGTTGAAAACAAAGCGTTTGAAGAATGAAGATGCAGATGCATCCGTTTCAAAGATTTTCATCGTTGGAATCCAAGCAGTCCACGCGATAGATCGTATCGTACCGTTTGCAACAACTGATCGATGGCTTTCCGTTCCTCCCTAACCCCCATATATGAAGTATATGAACAAACGAATGAACAAGCTTACCTTTCTTTCCCCTCCGATCCGGTCCGTGCAAGCCATGGCGACCGCCGCCGCATTGCTGTCCACCGCCGGACGCCGGCTCTCGAGTCGCGGCGGCTCCGCCTCCACCATCGTATGGCAGGAGCTGAGAGGACAGCACAAGCTCACCATCGACGCGCGCACGAGGTCCGAGAAGAAACCATGGTTTTGGTTTTGGGCCGTGACGTCCAAGCCGTTCGAGGCGGCGGGCTACAGATGGAAGATCGCCTACTACCCCAAGGGCGCGAGCTTGATACACGACGGCTACGTTTCCCTCTACCTCGACTACGACTACTGGGACCGGGGCGACACCAGCCTGGTCGATTTCAGCTTCACCTTGCTCGACCACGCCGGCAACCCGGTGCCGGAGCACAGCCGCTCCAGGCAGGGCTGCGTCTTCCAAGGTGACGGGTGGTGGCGGCGGAGGCAAGGGTTCCACGACTTCATCAGGTGGGAGGACCTGGTGGCGTCGGGGTGCCTCAGGGACAACCGCTTCGCCGTCCAGTGCGACATCGCCGTCATCAAGCACCGCGCCGAGAAGGCCGCTCCTCCGGCGGCGGCGCCTGCCTTTGTTGTGCCGCCGTCCGACCTGCACCGGCACCTCAAAAACCTCCTCGGGAAGAAGAAGGGCACGGACGTGGAGATCTGTGTCGGCGGGGAGGCCACGTTCGACGCGCACGGGTCGCTGCTGGCGGCGCGGTCCCCCGTCCTCGCCGCGGAGCTGCTCGCCGCGACCAAGGACGAAGAAGCTCCCGGCGGCGGCGTCCGCCGCCGCATAGAGATCCAGGACATGGAACCCGAGGTGTTCAAGGCGATGCTCCACTTCATGTACACCGACGCGCTGCCTAAGATGAGGGAGCACGAGGCCCTGCCCATGGCGCAGGGCTTGCTTGCGGCGGCGCATCGGTACAAGATGGAGAGGCTGAAGCTCATGTGCGAGGAGATGTTGTGCAAGTGCATGGACGTGAGCAATGTGGCCAGTTCATTGGTGGTGGCTGAGCAGCAAGGGTGCCGTGCGCTCAAGGAAGCGTGCTTGGAGTTCATGGCTGTTCCGGAGAATCTGAAGGCGGTCGCGGAGACTGAAGGCTTTGAGAAGATCAAGGCCAACTGCCCCACTGTTCTGCTGGATTTTGCTCTAAGACAATTGGTCTGAGTGAATTCATAAGTTTATGTTCGGATTGAGTAGAGTTTTTTTTTTCATTTCAAACTGCAGTTGTGGCAGAAATTTTATAAATAATGTTCTCATTACGGATTATGTTTTTGAGTGGTCGATCAAGTGCTAGTGATTGTGTTAGCTCGAACTGGAAATTATCTTGAGAAAAACTGTGGGGATCATCAATTTATATCCATCAATCTGTGATTTCCAAAATATTAGTCCAAGACTCCCTCATAACTGGAGATACAAGAAAGGTGCCTTGCCGACGAAGCTGTCACGCTGATTTGAGTAGCGTCGTTTGACTAGATTTTGGTGCTTCTTTTTTAGCTTTAGAGTACAGCTAGTTAGATAGTTTTGTTGCCAAGTTTTTTTTCTTGATTTATTTTTCCCGGCCCCTTCCTCTAATGCAGCCAGATGACGACAACTGACAGTCCTGCCAGACGTGCACATCCATGTTGACTGGGAGGCAACCTTCACTAAGGGCCTGTTTAGTTGGAAAAGTTTGATGAAATTTGGAAAGAAAGCTGCCATTGGGAAGTGTGTTCTGTGAGGAGGGCACAGTTGTCAGTGAAAAGAAAGTTGCGTTGCCGGCAAAAGTTGTCAATCTAAACAGGGCCTAACACAGAAATCTTCTGTGCTGGCGGTCAAATTGACTCTGTGCATGTCATCGCGACTGGAAATGACTATTCGTACCAGCGGGTGCTGACTCCCAGCACATATTGTATCTTTGCTAGCGGGTTTTACTCAGCCACCAAAAATCGTTTCTGTACTAGTGCGCTTGGGCCCACACGGGTGGCTGTTGCGGCCTGTGGCGTCGTCCCCCGTCCTCGACTGAGAGCTGCTCTCGCCGGAACCAAAGGGAAAGCACCCCATAGTAGCGGCGGCATCCATAGTCGCATAGATCAAAATCATGGAGCCTAGAGTGTTCAAGACAATGTTCCACTTAATGTACACTGATGCGCTGCCTGATATGGGGGAGCATGAGACCATGGTGATGGCGCATAGGTACAAGTTAGAGAGGTTGAAGCTCATGTGCGAGGAGATGTTGTGCAAGTGTATCGATGTGAACAATGCTGCCAACTCATTCGTGGTGGTAGAGCAGCATGGGTATCATTAGTTGAAGGATGCATGCTTGGAGTTCATGGCTGTTCCGGGGAATCATAAGGCCGTTGCTGTGGAGACTGAAGGCTTTGAGAAGATCAATGCAACTGCCCCACTGTCCTGGTGGAGTTTGTCATGAAACAATTAATTCACCTGATGACTTGTGGGAGTCATCATCAATTTGTACCGAACGAACTGATGTGCCAACATGTCGTCAGATCTCATAAGAGACATTCATAATATATGTTTACTACCACTTTTATGTTATGCACAGCACAACTGTGCACACAGGCGGAGTGGGGAGGTGCAGGGGCCATATGCCCCCACTAAATCAAAGGGACGTCAATTCATATATCTGGCATTTCGTCTTGTATCACTGCTATTTATATCTTCTTTATCTATTATCTAGTTTCTGTTCTCTGCTATATACGATTACAAAACTTATGGTTTTTTCTCAGAATCGAATTCGGCAATGGATATGGGCAGTAGTGGTAGCATTGGGAAGATTGATTTGGTTACAAACTTGAGGGTTACTCCATCTTTGGTGAAGGAATATGTATTCTCCTTCCCATCATGCAAAGTGTGCCGATCATACTGCCAAGGCCTCCCTAAAATCAGATGGCAAGCATCCATGGGTAGCACATCACAAAGCACCTCTTCATGGTAGGTATCTCCAATAGAGAAGTTAACAAGGCACTGCTGATGCACCTTCTGCTTCTGTGATTTCTTCAGCCAAGCTAAATTGTATGGATGAGGATGTTTTGTAGTCACAAGTGCAAGTTTTTCCACCATAGCTTGAGACACCACATCCTCACAACTCCCACTATCAATGATGGCATCACATACCTTTCCACGGACAGTGCACCGTGTGCGTAAAATGCTCTTATGATGCCAATCATCCTCCAAAATAGGAGCAATATTCAGAATATGGCGTGTAACAAAAAGTTCACCTTCATCGGGATATATGGCTATGCTCTTCTCTGATGGATCTTCATCAAAAATTGGTGGAGTGTCATCTTGTTCAGTAGTTGTGCAATCAACTGTAAGAGTATGCCTGCTTGGACAATCTTGCATCCTATGGCCCCAACCCTTGCATCGGAAACACTGGACACCCTTGCTTGCTGAATTTTCCTCCTTTTCATGTTTACTGCTGGTTACAGGAGTATGAATGCTTGTTGTAGCCTTGCTTCCCACCTCTTTCTTGCTTGGTGTACCTTTTCCCATAAAGTATGGTGACACAATATTATCTTGGAGACGTGTCTCTATCTTGAATGCAAGTTTGAAAACATCATGAAAAGAGTGATATGGCTGCAGCTCAACAACATCACGGATTTCCTTGCGTAACCCTTGCAGATAATGAGCTATAGTTTGCTCCTCTCTTTCATTGACTTCACAGCGAACAAGAAGGTGATCAAATCTCTCAGTATATTCCTCAACAGAGAGGTTACCTTGCTTGAAAGCTTGTAACTTGTTGTAAGCATCTTGGAGATAACTTTTGGGCAGGAATTTTGCACACAACTCTCTCCTCATCTTCTCCCATGTTCTAATGCGTCCTTTCCCCAGTAGCACTTGGTGACGCTGGAGTTGTTCCCACCAAACAGATGCATTCTTCCAAAGTTTGATGCTAACTAACAGGACTTTTTCACCATTAGGGATCCTCTTGTAAGCAAAAACGCGCTCAGTGGTGTTCAGCCATTCAATAAATTCATCAGGATTATACCTTCCCTCAAACTCAGGAATATCAACACGAATATGAAAATTTCTTACATGCTTGCTAATAGAAATATGAGAATGAATATCTTCCTCATCACTAGAGCTATCATGCGGGGCATCAAAAGGATTAATACCATCTTCATCTTCACTATTGTAGTTTTGTTGGACCCGATGATGTCCATGACCAGCAGCTCCACTATCTTCAACATCATGATCAGCATCCTCATGACATGGTGCTTCACGACCAGCAGCCTCAAGACGCTCTAGGCGTTCTTGTATCTGGCGAAGTTGTTCGCCCAAACCTTCAAGGATCGCATCACACTCTTGATTGGTGTTGTCGTTGCCACAGTTCGCTCGACGACGTTGACGACCAGCCATCACCTTAAGCTTTGATACCAAATGATAGGAACACTCAAGCAGAAACAGTGGGGAAAAACTCACAGAAGCGTGGTGTGGTGGGTGGATTGGGTAGAAGTAGAATCACTCGGAGATCACTCGACAAGATCAACTAGCACCGGAGATTACTCGGCAGATTTCTCAACAAGGATAACTCGGAGATAACTGGACGAGGATCAACTAGCACCGGAGGTTACTCTACGGGTTTCACAAAGAAGAGCCACGCTCAATTCTCAGATCATATCAATTCATCAAAACCTGCTCAGCACATTACATAGCATCCCTTTATATAGAGAGGGAGACACACACTTAATGTCTTTGGAAAACTGAAAAGACACTTCGGAAATAACACCCTAATCAATGTTATTGGACTCCAAGACATATATGACTGTTGGGAAACAAAAAGATAATGGAGCAACTGAAGAGTCTTGACTTTCGCGCAGCTTCCTGGCAGCCTGCACACCTTCCACTAAAATGACCATAACTCTTGACTCGGAAGCCCAAAAGATGCACCGTTTGTTGCGTTGTAAACTTAACTCATAGCACGTTCCAATGATGTATAATGTGATTGCTGAAACGACTAGAGAAGTACCAGAAATCCACGGAAGTTAGAAAAATTGCTGCATGCTATTCCAACTTATGTAAAGCATGACCATTTCATGTAACCGGTGATGGGTTACTTCTTACTATGCATGGTTTACGTCCCCATGTTCTTATCAATTTCCTACACAGAACAAACAATCGCCAGCTAGCCCTCCATCAGGCCAACTTTATCTAAGCTCTTCTCAGCTCATGCATTGAGCCCTTGGATCAGAAGTTGGAGAGGCTGAAGCTCATGTGAGAGGAGATGTTGTGCAAGTGTATCAATGTGAACAATGCTACCAACTCATTCGTGGTGGTAGAGCAGGCTTCATGCACTGAAGGATGCATGCTTGGAGTTCATGGCTGTACCAGGTAATCTGAAGGCAGTTGCTGCGGAGACTGAAGAATTTGAGAAGATCAAAGGAATGCCCCACTGTCCTGGTGGAGTTTGCTATGAAACAATTCGCTTGATGAGTGACCATTCATTAGTTTTATATCAGGGATCATCAGGAGTAGATATTTTTTTTTCTTCAGGACATCAATTATTCTAACTGCATTTGTGGAAAGCATTTGAAAAAATAATCCTTACAGGCTAGGGTTTTTGAGTGATCAATCAAGTTCCTGTCAATGTGTAACTAGTTCGAAATCGCAATAATGAAGAGAAAAACTGAGAGTCATCATCAATTTCTATCGGTCAATCTGAATGTGAATAGGTGTGTAGTGCAGCTAATGGGATATGATTTTATTTTTAGGGGTTCTTTGACAGCAGGTAGCATTGCACACACACAAACCAATGACATGGAAAATCGTCGATTCACAACCAGAGGGAACAAAAAAGAGGAGGAAATAACAATGTCAGATCTCATAAGAGACATTCATAATATATATATGTTTACTACCACTTTTATGTTATGCATACAAAGGCGGGAAATGGGGAGGTGGAGGGGGCCATATGCCCCACACTAAACAATAGGGACGTAGATGCTCCAATTCATATATCTGGCATTTCCTCTTGTATCACTGCTACTTATATCTTCTCTATCTACTAGAACGTATGCTAGATTACCTTGACCCATATGCAACATGGTAGACATTTAGATCTGGTGCCATCTTAAAGATCCATATCCACAGACCATTATACAGTTGTAACGCCATGGTATATAGCTATTTTACCTGAACACCATTACACATAGAAAAAGAAAATGTACTGGGTTTGCTACGATTCAGTATCTTTGAGTCTTTCTTGATTGTAGGTGAAAATAAAGTGTTGGTCCAAAAGGAATAAATGAATCTAACTCAAGCTTAAATGCACATGATTTTGGACATTGAACTTTTATCTCATCAAATTGCTATATCCGGCATTACTTCTAACATTTGTACCAAGTCTGTCTATGCACAATATGTTTTCTAAAAAGAATTAATAACTTATAACTAAAAACCTATAGTGTTGATCAGCACATGAAAAAAGAAGAGGCAAAATTATATTTTATCATGCTAGTTACAAATATTTCTTCATTCTAAATTCAGAGTTTAACAGATATAGCAATGGCTTAGATGTCATCAGTGTAACCTGCAGATCAGGAAGATTTTATGGAGCCATAAGAAATATACATATAATCATATATACTCCTGGAAAGGAGTCGTTAAGTGATGTTCTGATGAGAGTCTAAACTTTTATAGGTTATCAAATAACGATGCATGGATGGATTTCAAATCTGGAAGGTAAAAGGAACTTAAGGGCAATCATCTAAATGCTAAAAAAAATACCAATTGGAGATCTTAAATGACAAGGAAATCTGATATCAAATTGGAGATACAGTAGTATCCTTCTATATGTACACATGGGCACTGAGTTTGCTTTCCACTTTCTGTTTGTTTGAATGAAGAGAAGGCTTAAAAACAGATGTACGGTCATGTCAATTTTGAACCATCTAGGGATGGTCACAGACATATTATCATTTTCTAGGAACAGGGGTTCTGCCTTGTGGCTTCTCACTTCAGATAGGCAAGAGTGATTGCAAGTTGTCATAGGAAGGACACCAGGCAAGGAGAAAACCATCTCAAGACACAGTCTAACATAAAATTGCTTATTATGTCAGTGCTAAATTTCATATTTTTCATGTCGCGCAAGAAATTGGAAACACCAAATAGCATGATATCAAAACTATCATCACCCCAGTGCCACCAGCCCATGGATAGGAGACACAAAAATTAGAAGGTAGCGAAGCATGCTATGAGGACACATTTCGTAGTAAAAATAACTAACATTCAGTCTTAAGTCAAGAATAAATCGGCCAACAATGTCCTGTTACTGTCTTACGCCCTGTTTGTTTCAGCTTTCTGGGAGCTTTTGAACCTTCCAAAAGCCAAAAAGCTGCTAGAGTGAAAAGCCAGAAGCTAGGAGCTTTAGGCTGGTAGCACTGGGTGATGAGAGCTTTAAGCTTTTCACTTCCGCAGCTTTTTGGCTTTTGGAAGGTCCAAAAGCCGAGGTCCAAAAGCTCCCAGGAAGCTGAAACAAACAGGGCCTTAAATGTGGTTAAATTGGATGACTAAAGCACAAACATACGTTACCAAAAAAAACTCACATAAGGAATGCAGATGCATCCAAAGAGATAAAACTAAATAATAAATTTACCCAAAGACTATCAAATATCCCTGCATTAGTATCCCATCTAACTATTTTTCTACATTGGAAAATTGAAGCTAACAATAGTTACAAAGATGAAAAGAGGTAAAAAAATATATTAACTGTGGAACAAAATAGCTATGTCAATATTGAAATAGCACTAAGAGGGTTCAATTTCGCTTATGGTCAATCATGTAAAGGTGTAAACCATGTGAAATAGTTGAAAAAGATAGTTCAGATTATAGTACACCAACAGTTGTGTCGATTGCTCAATGGAATGCAGTTCAGAGAAGGTCAAATACCACCAGCCCTTATTAGCAATCCATTCATATGTTGTCCTGCACAGTAGCGGATCCAGGATGGAAGATTTAGGGGGGCTCACCAACAGGATGGAAGATTTCTTCTTCCTCTCTCTCTTCTTTCCTCTTCTTCTTCCTCCTCCTTCCCTCTTCTTTCCATGGAGTTCCTGGGGGTAGGGGGGCTTGAGCCCCCCCAGCCCCCATGCTGGATCCACCACTGGTCCTGCATTCTATGTCATCCTATATTATCTACTTACTCTACCCATCCATATGTCAACAACTTCAGCTTATATTTACTCCCAGTTATGATGCCCATCCAAATGTCGGTAAGGTGGGGAGTAGTAGCAGTAGAAGGGTAGGAACATTCTGAGCATAGCAGACTACAATGCAGAGGTTCACTCAGAAAAAAAAGACTACAATATGGAGGCAACACAATATATAGCAGGGATATTAGACTATAATACAGAGGAAACACAATATGTAGCAGGGGAAAAGAGATCGACGCTGCTGCTGCTGTGGCTGTAGCAATGACTGATAGTAGAATAGAATCAAGTTGTTGAGATTAATCAGGTTATCTATCCATCATGCATCCACGTTAGTCCAATGAGCAAATGGCAAGCCATGGATTTTCAAGAGAACATTATTTTTATCCAAGAGCTGTCAAATAAATGAAAAGAGAGAGGAAAAGGAGAGTAATAGAGTATGGCGCGCCATACCAGGCAAAGGAGGAGCGAGCCAGGAGCCGGAAGTGGAGCAGATGAAGAAGAGCCGCTTGCCAGTGGGTGAGTGGAGAAGCTCGTGTGACTCTTGTGGCGACCTCATGGAAAATCTTGAAGGGGTTGTCGTGCCGCCGCGAGCGGGCTGGCCGTGTTAAATGGTGTTGTCATTGGAGCAGAGCAAAACACCCCAGCACAGCGACAAGTCCTGGGTGTCATCATCGAGCCATGGCCCATGGGAGACCGGAGTTTTCACTTGAGCGGTTGCGTCGTTTGCTGGAGCCACCACGCGCTTGTCTCCGGCCGCCGCGTTTTCCCAGCTCCGCCGGCGTGCGCTCTGCTGCGCCAACAAGCAGATCCAAAGGCGTCTGTACGGATCAACCGCGCTGATGGGTCCTTGTGGCGGCCTGGTGAGGGAGCGGGGCCATGCTAGAGTCGGAGCTGGAGCTCGCACAGCGATGGGGGGAACGACGCTGGGCGGTGGCAGTGGCGGCGGCAGAAAGAGGAGAGAATGAAGGGGGCGAGTGACAATAGGATTGGGCTGGGAAGATTTTTGCAACGGGCCTGGATTTTGCCAGGGTGCTGCAGCAACCGGGGCTGCAGCAGTCTCTCCGCAACGTGTCACTATCTGAATGGGGAAGCAAGCCGTGAATCCCTCTGGTGTGAGGAGGGTACGCTAGAAGCACTCTCGTGCACTAGGGAGCCACCGGTCTTTAAGAAACCCGATTATATAGGCCATGTTTGGCACAACTCTATAAATTCGTAGAGCTAGATCTGGTCATTTCTGGCTCTAAAAATCTATAGAGCTAGAGTTGTGGGTTGATCCAGGGTCTTTTGTTGAGTCACTTTGTTTTTTTATATTTAAATTAGAAGTTTAAGATATTTTTTATTAAACAAACACCAGCTTCTGCATAGAGCTGGGAGCTAGAGCTCTGTTAAATAGGCCCCTAGTTTCTACTCTCTACTTCTCTATCTCTACTATCTTCATCCTTTCCAAACAGAGTATGAATCGTGAGATAGGAGCGATGAGAGGGCAATGGTGATGGGTAAGGATGAAAATGGATCAGATACGAACAAATACATATGGATACAATTACAAAACTTATGGCTTTTTTTCTCAGAATAGAATTCGGGCATGGATAGTGTCAAATATAGATACAAATAAATAATTTTGGTCAGTGGATATTGATCAAACTGCACATATATTTTTCTTGGATTTATCCATTCTTCCAATTTGCATTTTATACTAAAAATTATCAGAAAGAAACTAAAACTCAAACTTTACAAAATCCTCATTAATTTGAAAAAAAATGGACTAATATAACCATTTTAATTTTATATTTATTTAAAAGTATATAATGAGGGGACGTATAACATAGCTTCCCCAAGGTACCAATTTATAGTACCTTCCAAGTTGTAGTGGCATCTGTGGTTGTCTTTCCAAAAATGGTAAAATGACTCTAATGTAACTTTAAACCTGTGAAATCACAAGCGAGTGCTAGATTTGAAAAATATGTTGTCTGTTACATACAACTTACTAGTGCAAGTAGGTGTAGTTTGCATACAAGAAAATTCACATATTTTCCAAAATGAATACCCATAAGAATTGGTATCATGATATGGGAAAATAATCATAGTAGAATTAACTAACGACCAAGCAAACCGCATGTCTCTCTCAACACTAAACATTTGTATACGGATTATATTTTTTTATGCATGCATAGGATCAACTTAGGAAGAAGTTCACATACCACACCTTCGAGTGTTTAGTTTCAAGATATATGAAACTGTTCTAATAAGATTGAAGCATCTATGAATTTCGATTGATTGGTTATATTTTAGTTGCAAAAAGAATGAAACTGCCAGTATACATATGCAAATGCAATCATGTCCAGTTTCATGAATTGGAATGAAAAATGGACAAGTGGCACTGAAGCAAGAAAAAAGAGAAATGATCTTTTAGTGAAGTTGTAGGTTGTTTGGATAGAAGAAAAATCACATGATTCCAAAAAGTGGAATCTCAATAAGAATTATGAGAAATTATTACATTCCAACAATTTTAGGACTGTGCAAGGGATCGATTAAGCAAGAAAAGTCAACACACACCTGCAAGGGCTTATTTTCATGAAACAAAAATGTTTAAGTGAGATTGTACCATGTATGAATTTAGATTGATTTTTTTACTGCAAAGAACAAAAATGCAAATACGTTGCAATCATGTCCAATTTCTTGCATTGGCATGAACATTGAACAAGTGGCATTATATTCAAGCAGAAGGAACAAGCTAGAGAAGTTCTCTCTCAGCAGCAGCCAGCAATAACGAAGTTTAGCTAAATAAAAGACATATTATCCCAGTTGCAACAAAAATACTGAGGCATTGACCCCTAACGAATATTAGAATTCAGAAAATATTGCCAAAAGATGCCACAGCTAGTAAACTCATCGCAGCAAAATAAACATCTAGTACTCTACATGCCTTAACTTACGTCTGGTCACTTGACCATTTGCTTCAAGAGAAGCTCCATGATAACATGGGAGCATTTGGCTGAGATCTTCTCGTACCCTTCGGTCTCGGCGACCGCCTTCAGATTCCCCGGGCGAGCGAGGAACTCGACGCATGCGGCCTTGAGAGCGCGGCAGCCGTGCTCCTCCGCCGCCGCCAAGGTGCCGGCCACCGTGTCCACGTCGATGCGCTCGCACAACATGTCCTCGCACATGAGCTTGAGCCTCTCGATCTGGTACCTCTGCGCCGTCGCGAGCAGGGCCTGCGCCATGGCCACGGCGTCCTGCTCCTCCACCTCGGGCAGCGCGTCCGTGTACAGGTACCGGAGCAGCGCCGCGAACACCCTGGGCTCCATGCCCTGGATCTCCATGCGGCGGCGGGAGGCGCCGCCGGGCACCTTCTCCTTGGGCGCGGCGAGGTGCTCCGCCGCCAGGACCGGGGACCGCGCCGCCAGCAGCCACCCGTGCGCCTCGTACGCCACCCCACCGACGTCGATGACCACGTCCATGCCCTGCTTCTTCTCCCACAGGAGGTTGCTGAGGTCCTTGTGCAGGTCGGACGGTGGCACCACGACGCGCGCCGGAGCGGCGGTGGCGGCGCTGCTGCCGCCGGTGTCGGCGCTCTCGGTCCAGTTCTTGATCACGGCGATGTCGCACCGGACGGTGAAGCTGTCGTCCTTGAGGCACCCGGACGCCTCCAGATCGCTCCACCTGATGAACTTCTGGAACCCCTTGCTCATGGACTCGTCCTTGAAGTAGCTCACGCCCTGGGACCGGCTGTAATGGGACACAGGGTTCCCGGCCGGGTCGAGCAGGGAGAACTTGAACTCGACGGGGTCGGTCTCGGCGACCTTCTGCCGGCCGTCGCCGTCGACGGGCTCCAGGTAGAGGGACATGTACTCCGACCAGCTGTTGCCGTTGGGGTGGTACGTGATCCGCCAGCCGTGGCCAGCCACGTCGAACGTCTCCGACGACGCCGTCCAGTCGATCGGGAACTTCCTGGACGGCGCGAACCCGGCGATGGTGAGGTTGTGGTGCCCCGTCACCTCGCGCGTCACGATGGAGGACGCCGAGCGCGAGAGCCGGCGGGCGGCGGACAGCATCGCGGCGGAGGTGGCGGTCGCCATGGCCGGAGCGGAGTCAAGCGAGCTTACCCTAGGGTTTTGGGTTAGCCGGAGATTGAGCAGAGGCTAGGAGGACGATTTGCTCGTTTATATAAGCATGGCATGGACTCCCATGGACCGAATGCAAGGGACTCGATCCGTTTGACACGATCGAAGAAGCGAAGAGATCACGCCCGGCCGGTATGGTATGGCCACCATCTAACAGATAGGATCATCTCTTTTGTACCCACGAATCAATGCCTGTTTATGGAACGCGGACTTAAGCCATGACGTACGTGTTCACGGCGATTTTTTATGTAAACAGATTTTTTTGTACCATGTATCTTTTGGTCGTTCCAATATATATGCATTCTTATCTACATAGACTCACGACTCTTACAATAGAAAATATATGAAAACTATCAATTCAAAGTTTTAGTCAAGTTTCATCCATGACTCATGACTCTTACAATAGAAAATATATGAAAACTATCAATTCAAAGTTTTAGTCAAGTTTCATCCATGTTTTTATAGACTCATACCATTATACGATTTTAGAAACATAGCTAAATGTTTCAAAAATCTCTAGAAAATTCTCACTTGTACTTAGAATCTTCATAACTAAGTAAATAAAATTTGTAAAGAATCAAACAAATAACTAGTGTAGCACCGACACATAATTGTTATAACTAAACTAAATCATTTTTTATGTCAATTAAATTATAGTTCATTTACTTTCCTATGAACTTATTTTTCTACGATTGTACAAAATCATTTAGTAATTTGCAAAAGTTGAAGATCATGCCCATTGGAAGATATTGTATGGCTGATAAAATCTAAAATACATCATGATTTAGAATCACGAATCAATTTGTTCCAAGCAATTTATGTTTAGTTAGCACAAAGTAAATTGTTCATATTTTGTTAATATGATACTTTTTGCCGAACAAAATTATTCATTATAATGTACATAACGTAGTTGTGTTATAAATACTTTATACTATGTTACTATAGAAAAAAAAGATACTCTATAATATGTGCAATCTTTTTAGAAGTTCACCAAGCCATTACAGAACTATGAAAAATATCATAGCATGTTTGGAACGAACAACTTTAACAGTTGACCGTTATTAAGCGAGGAGTTTCTAATCGACGGGAAAATAATAAATTTATGTTATACTTCATTTTATGTGTTAGTTTGTATGCCTAGATAACTGAGGGTCTCAAACCAGATATTATGTTACTTGTGATTGACTGAACACTATATTGATCATCAGCTAATATTTTTACAAAATTATTATAAAAAGTTGTATAATAGAGACAACACACCATCATCGCATTCGCTCACCTCGAAAGAGAGTTGGGGTCGCTTAAGTACTAACCTCTTCTTGGTCTGATACTTCTCCACTCTAGCCTTGCTTTTATTGTCAGACAATGTTTAATGCTTTTACTCAAAAATTTTTAAGGTTGAAACATACAAGATCAACTCTTTGAAATCACATTAGATAATGTATCAATAAGTGATAATTTGGGACTACTACTTGATATTTTTCTCACCCAATGGACATTATCTTATTCAACGTACTGAATCTAATCCATTCACATTGATTTAGTGCTAGTATGCCGTTAGTTTCATATTTTACTTCTGCAGATGCGATTTTATAAAAAGAAACCAATTCATTAGTTAGTACCTTTTGTGACTGTTTGTACTAAATAATGAATCTCTCTTTGGGTTAATCCATTTTCTGGATGTGAGACTTATAGTCATGTTATTTGGCTTATGAATAACTTTCCTTGGTTACTAGATTATGGAGTTCATTCATGTTCATTATTTGTTTTCGTCCTTGGCACATCTATTTATGTTATTTGTATTCAATTTAAAGTTCATTTATTTTCTGGAACGTGGACTTAATCCATGACGTACATGTTCACTGTGATTTATTATATAATCAGTTTTTTTGTACCATCTACCTTTTGATTGTTCCATTATATATGCATTCTTATTTGTATAGACTCATTATTCTTACAATAGCAGATATATGAAAACTATCAATTCAAAGTTTTAGTCAAGTTTCATCCATGTCTTTATAGACTTTTGACCATTATGCGATTTTAGAGACACAACTAAAGGTTTAAAAAATCTCTAGAAAATTCTCACTTGTACTTAGAATCTTCATAAGTAAGTAAAATTTGTAGTGAGACAAATAACTAGTGTACACTATTGACACATATTTGTTATAACCAAACCAAATCATTTTTGTTAGTCAATTAAATTATATTTCATTTAGTTTACTATGAACTTTGAAGATCGCGCCCATTGGAAAGATATTGTATGGCTCAAAATTTTTAAAATATATCATGGACAACGTAGGAGTATTTAGAACCTCATATCAATTTGTTCTTTACAGCTGGGTTGGCACAAACAAAGGGAAAAATGATGTTGTTTTTTCTTAAATTTTTGGATTTACTTTGCCTAACTTGTAAAATAGTGCATTTACAATGATAGATACAAAAACCAATTTATATGTTGGGGGAAATAGTTTTTTCACCCTCGGTTTAACATTGTTACTGCTGTAAATAGATAGAAATGTCAAATTGGGAATTTAATCGAGAGCCAGTGTAAAATATGGAAAGAATGAAGTTTGAAATTTTCTCTTCTCATACTTGTGAAATGTTCAATACCACATATTATTGTTTTGGGACAATCCAAAGTGTCTATTAACACTATTGTCCTTAAAAACTACTCAAATGCCATTAGTTTTAGAATCGTCCTAAGATACTAAATATCTTGAAAATAAACGATCGGCAAACAACTGCAGAGCGAATGCGTGAAACTAAACATAGCTTAGTTGGTTAGATTTCTTATGGTGGAACCTGTCCACCTGGGTTCAAGCTCTAGACTCAGCATAGGTGTCACATTTTCTTGGATTTTTTTCTGGATTTAACCGACACTATTCTTTCAGTGGCAGACAACGTGCCCGTCGATAGTGAGGCGCCCGTAATGACATTGTCAATCTCAAGATCAGAACAGCCGGCCCAGTCTCTCGGAAATGCTTATAGAGTTAAGGTTTGCGTGCGTATTCATAGAGCTGAATGTGCGTGTTTGCGTCGGGTCTTTAAAAAAACTGCAGAGCGAATGCTGGGAGGGAGGTTTTGAACAGGAGCAAATAAAAATTCAACCTCCAACGCATGCACTTGTTTCAAGGTCGGGTCCACATGTAGATACATGCAACGATCTACTGCTTCCCATAAAAAAAAACCCAGCAAAACCAAGCAAAAATACAAAACTGAGCTGAAACATAGTAAGGCCCTGTTTGGATATAAAGTTTTTTTTCAGTATTAGAGAAATACCACAGTTTTAAAGAATACTTAGGTATTAATTAAAAACAAAATAGGTGTTTGGATGTAAACAAACTTGAAGTTTAGAAAACTTTAGTATTGATTAAACCGTGGTTTTTTCAGCGTTTTGGAAACTCCACCCGCACCCTCTTTTTTCTCGACAGAGCTCGCGCGCGCGATGCACGACCTTCTCATGGCGGGGGCACGGTGCGTTTTCGCGCCCTTTTTCCCCGATGCGCGCTTCTTTTCCTCCCATATCTGAAGTTCCCCCATCTATTTTCCCATCTTCTCTGTTTCTAACTGTGCTTCCATGGCAAGCGGAGATGGAACTGACGGGAGAAAGGAGAAAGGTACGATTCCTCCAATCTTTTTTGTTGACGATCAAAATTGGCACAAGACAGCTTGACAGGAAAAACCGGTGTAACCGGATTCAATAACCGGTGGAACCGGTTTGGCTACTGTTGCCCGTAGGACAGGGCAAACCGGTGGAACCGGTTTTCCCCGAGTCCTAGTAGGTTTGGACTCTTTTGGAGATCCGTGTGATTTACGACTTGTAAAAGGATTTCCTTGCGGGGCAAGACCTCCCCACCCTATAAATATAAAGGGTCGTGGCCGATTGAGGGGTTATCCAATCGATCAAATACAAATTACTTTTACTTTTTATCCCTTCCAAACCCTAACTTTTCCAACCCCTCCTGCTGTTCGTGCTTCGTCTCTATGGCGTATGACGACGTTCTGAGTGGCCTGCCGACCTCAGAACAACCCTAGGCGCGCTTGCCCTGACGGGGTCCCTCCCGGGCGGCGTTCGTAGGTCTACGCAGCGAAACCCTAGGAACCGGTTTCACCGGATTCCCAAACCGGTATAACCGGTTTTGTCTGGGCAAGCTGCAGGTGCTCGATCCGTTGCGGATCCGCGCGTTCTAGCGCATATCTCGGTGTGTTGGCCATAAAAAGCGTCAACACATTTTTGGCGACTCCGCTGGGAAAAGAGATCTTGGTTTACATAACCGGTCTACCTAACCCTAGCCAGATGGAATCTATTTCAGATCTGGATAAGGACAATATCGCTGTGTCCTCCATGGAGGATCTCGACGAAGAGGAGCGTCAGAAATTTGAAGCAGCCCAAGAATTTTTCAAGAAGCAATTCCTGATGGGGCTGAAGAAAGATCGCCAGGGCATAATATCAAGAACACAAGACTTTGTGATGCCCGCGTTCAAGATTGATAATCGGAAAGTTGAGGTAATACCCACTGTAAGCAACTCACCATCTACTCCGATTGATCAACCTGCGATTACTTTTGATTCTGTACAAAAAAGATTAGATCGAATAGAAAAGAATAAGTTGGTAGATTCATCTTATTATTCACATAATATACCAACTATGCAACATGAGAATATGCATGCGAGTTTGTCGGCTACACTGGGAAAAACACCTGAAAATCTATTGTATGGTATGCCGACTAAATTTTATTCAGAACAAATACCGCCGCTACAGCATGTTTCACCAGCCACGGTGAAACCGGTTTTACCGGTTCTGGAAACCGGTGGAACCGGTTTTGTTGCCACAGCTGGACAGCAGCTAGGATCATATGTTACGGCTCCTCTTTCGGTAGTCCCTAACCGAAATATAGAGGTGGCTAATCATTCTGCTTATATTGAGACATATACATCACCCTCTGTATTTAATCAAAACATTAATTCTAGAGAGATTTCTAATGATGTGTATGATCAATGTTTACGGCAAAATTCTTATTGCATGCCTCATGTTGTTCAAGCTCAAAGTATAGCCACAGAGCAATCTGATTTAGCTCGTTCAAAGTTATATACTGAATTCTATAAAATGAAGGACGAGTTAGATAGTAAGATGCAGGATAAGCTTAGCATTGATGTGAATAATTCTAGATTATATCAAGAGCCGTACTCTATTGATTCTAGAATGCATCAAGGATTGAAATTAACAGATTTAACATCGGTTAGACAACAAAGAGATGAATCTGTTGTTGATTATTTTAAACGATTCAAAGAAACTAGAAACCGATGTTTTAATTTGTCACTTTCTGAAAGGGATCTTGCTGATGTTTCTTTTAATGGTTTAAGATCTGTTATTAAAGAGAGACTTGAAGGCTGTGAATGTCGTTCAGTTAATCAAGTGCAAATAAGAGCCTTAGTTGTTGAAAACCGAATGAGGAATAATGAAGATGTTTTTAGATCTCATCAGTCTAGTTACATGTAAAAAATAATAGTTTAGACGATGAGAGAAAAGGCGATTATGTTGCTGAATTAGTTTGGCCTTCTGAGGATAAAGCATTTACATGTCCATCTCTTAAGCTGATTCCTAAGGATCGGCAAGAACAAATGAGATTTAGTTTTGATGTTTCTAAATGTGATCGTATATTTGATGAATTATTGAAACATGGGAACATCAAGATGTCTCACACTATACCTCCAGCTGAAGAATTGAAAGGGCGTGCATATTGTAAACTTCATAATTCTTTTTTGCATGCTACTATTGATTGCAATATATTCCGTCGGCATATACAATCGGCCATAAACCAAGGACGATTGGATTATCATGAGAAGCCAACGGATAATGTTTCTCTTTCTGTCAACACCGTTGATGTACAGCAACCTAACATTTTGGTTCGGCCACATCAAGCTAAATCAACCAAGGGGAAAAATGTCATCATCGGCGAGGAGAGCCCTAAAAATTTGAAAGGGAAACAGGTGATCAGGGAGGTGGTGTCTGAAAGGACTTCTGATGGCAGAGAAATCTTCAAGATCACTGCAAGAACTCCTGGACTCGGGGGGCAAGAATCCTCACAAAAGCCGTTTGAGTCTGCTGTGCAGACAAAACCGGTTCCACCGGTTTCAGAAACCGGTTCCACCGGTTTTGGGCAGCACAATTCCAAAGTGGTTAAACCAAGGCGCCCCGAAGCTGGAATTTCGAAGTTGGACTTGGAAAAAGATCAGGAAAGATGTGAAAAGAAAAAATTAACCTTTGATCAGCTATTGTCCAAGTATAAAAATCAAAAGGCCGTTACTAATGATCGGCCAGTAAAAAAGAAAACATGGTCACCTATGCATCATGAGAAGCATGCTACAAGGCAGCAGGGTGATTTTGTTGAATTACATCCTCTTCATAACTCACATCAAGACATGTCATGGATTCCTCCAACTTATTCTAATTTTTCATATCCGGCATGTGATTTAAATAATATGTGGTGGCCATATCATCCTATGTTGTATTCACCCTTTTATACAGGATGTGGTGCATCTACTAAACCAGTTTATGACGAGATGTTGCATTCTAAACATGACCGTTTGATATCTTGTCAATCAGGTCGAAACCACCAGAGCAAATCCGGTGAAACCGGATTGCCAGACCGGTTAAACCGGTTTTCCCAGGGAAAACAGGTAGCTCCTTCAAAACAAGTTTATCGTGTCAAAAAGAAGGAAGGAGAAGAGCAGAATAAAGATGATGATCTGGGAAAGGTTACTGGTGATGATGCCACACAAGTTAGGAGCAATGATGTGATTTCAAAGGACGACGACAAAATACCAATTGTAAATGACGATAAGGTTGAAACGTCAGTCCAAGAGGATGTTGCTGCTGTTCATGGTAAGAACAATGAAATTGATAATACTTCTAAATGTTTCTTGCCAAGATGGTGTCCTCCAGGTTTAACTCGCACACAAAAGAGGAAATTGCAGCGGCTTCGGTTTCAGGAGAATAAGGAGAAGGAATTGGAGAAACAGAAGAATGAAAACTTGAAAAAGGATAGACCAATGATTCCTCGAGGGGAGTGGAAGATCAAGCCCGGTGTTTGCTCAGCAGCAAAACCGGTGGAACCGGTTTCAAAACCGGTGGAACCGGTTTCCATGACGACAGAGACAGATTTGGTTAATACAATGCAGGTTTCTCCAATTCCTAATATTTTTGCTCCTGATTCAATTTATTATGATGATAAGTTGTCATCGGATTCCCAGAATAAGGACGATGAACAATTTTTGGATTATGAGCTATCCTCTGAGCATATGGATGTTAATATTGATGGGATGGATTCGTCTTCGGAGGAGGGGATGGCTTATTTTAATTTTGGGCCACAAGAAGCTACTTTTCAGAAGCCCAAAGATAGTGATGATCATCTGAAAGCTCTATACATGAAAGGTTATATCAAGGGAAGACCAATTTCTCGTATGTTAGTTGACAGTGGAGCAGTTGTCAATTTGATGCCTTATGCTTTATTCAAGAAATTGGGATGTTCAGATGATGAGTTGATCCATACTGACATGGCTTTAAGTGGTGTGGGAGGAGATGATCCTATAAGTGCTAAAGGAATCGTTTCTATGGATCTCACTATTGGAAGCAAGACATTGGTTGCTGCATTCTTCGTTGTTGAGACTCAAGGTAAATTTAGTTTGATTTTGGGACGTGATTGGATACATGCAAACCAATGTGTACCTTCTAGCTTGCATCAGCTTTTGATACAATGGATAGGCGATAAGCTAGAGATTGTGCATGGTGATACATAGGCTTATGTTACAGCTGATGGTTTTATTAAAGGTGTGCACGGTGACTTTAAGTGCTTGACAGGTGTAGATGTTTCACATTGTGGATTCATACGAGCTACACGAGGTGGTTTTATTCTTTGTAATGATAAAGCCGATTGAAAATTTTGCAAGAGATGGCCGATAGTTTTAAATATCGCCCTTAGAATGAAAAGGCCGATGGATATATGTTAAACATCGTCCTCAGTGTTGTCTTTGTGCTTTTATGTTTTCTGCTACGCAAGCTTTACCAGAAAACAGGGGGGAATGTGTTGACGCGGAAAATCGGCAGTTGTATCTTCCGCGTGCAGCACACGAAGACCAGGGAGATCTGCTTCACTCCAGTGCCAGCCCACACTCTAGTTCAGGTTCGCAGCGTGCCAGTCAATTTGACCTGAAATTGACAAGGGGATAAAACAGTTAAATTGCTCTTTGATTGTGCCGGCTCTATTTCAGACGATGGAGTAACGTCGAATTTTAGCCAAGACCCAATCAGACACGTGTCGGCCGATACCAATCGGACCTTAAAATCGGACTTCATTGATGACGTCAATCGGACCGAGTAATCGGACCTCAATCAGACACCAAATCGGACCTCAGAATCGGACCAATCAGGATCGGACCTTGATTGATATAACAGATCAGCCTTTGAATAATAAAGTTAAGCATAAAACAAGGCCAATATGTAAAGTAATGGATCAGCTGTGTCTTGAAACAAGATATCAAATAATCAAAGTGTAAGCCAATACATTGTCCATCTTGCCTAATTGCCAGTTTGACTCATCTTGTCGGATCATCTAACTAGCCAATCGGACCATAACTTTTTCAGAGAAATCTAGCTCCGACGTAGGGAATCTAGATTTCTCCAGCTATGATCAAATCAGATAGCTAGACAGTCAAACTCAACTCATCAACCTGTCAATTAAACAAGATGCTCGCACAGGTGTTGACCAGATTAAGCAAATAAGCAGATAAAACATTAACAGGATCGTTCTGATTCTAAGATATGCTATCAAATAATCAAGCATGACTTAGCTCCGACGTAGGGAATCTAAACCACACTTAACATTCAAATAACAATAAGGCATAACCAAAGCTTCCTTTGACTAATCAAGATGAATCTAGCTCCGATGTAGGGAATCTAAACCAAACATGACAATCAAAGATTAATCTGAGCGTATTACAAAGATCCAGCTCCGACGTAGGGAATCTACACCAGTGCAATACTCAAAGAACAACTAGATTAAACCACAAAGCAGGATCGGACCTAGAACGATGCTGGAAGATAAATATTGCTTAAATCGTACCAAGAGCAATGCTCAAAGCCGTTGAAGAAGTAGAATTGATTCACATGGCGTAGATCTAAACCAATCTAGCAACTCCAAACAAACCGCAAAAACTGCCTTTAGTAACCAAGATTATTCTAGCTCCGACGTAGGGAATCTAGCCTAATCTTGATACCTAGCTCCGACGTAGGGAATCTAGGCTAAAAGTACAGTCCGATAAACGATAATCTGTTGGATAATCAATATTGATCTAGCTCCGACGTAGGGAATCTATATCAATCTTGCTTATCCAGAGATAAATCGGTTGAACAATATAAATGAGAAAGGGCGATGCGCCTCAATTCAAAGCCTATACTAGTTCGATAAATTGACTAACTTACTGGTAAGACGGAGATCAGAACTGATGCAGCCCGTCCACCAATGAGCTTCGTCGATAACTACTACTAGGGTTTTTTGGCGTGAAGCCGGGTTGTATTGATTGTGAGAATAATTTTTACAATGGACGAGGGCTCATATTTATACCCCGGTCATGGAGAGTCCTGATCGGACCAGACTAACTTGCGAACAAAGTAAACTAAGCTTAACATAAAACGGGACTCCTATACGCCTTCTGAAAAGGAAATAGTCCCCGCATCTGATACACTTCCTTCTTAGCCGACACGCCCTTCTTCCATCATTAGATCGAACTTCTTGTTTCATCGGACTCCTCTTCAGCATCGGCTTCCTTCTCTGTCATCTTCTGTTTGACCATTCAACGGGCCCACTGCGCAGTCTCAACCTCACCACGTCACCATCTGACTCAGCATGTCAGGTGCGAAAATCCGGTGTCAACACATGCCCCCCAATTTTGGAATAAAATATTATTTTATTCCAAAATTCGTATCTGTCATCATAACTTCTTCACCGATTTTCGTGCCAAAATTTTCCATCCCTGCACTGTATAGTTCCTTGATTTTCGGGCCATAGTTTTTCTTTCTTTATCAATAACCCGTGGAGCTTATCTTCTCCCTTTTCTCTCCCGGGTGATAACATCTCTGACAATGAATAGATATGGATCCCTGCATTTACCTCACGGGTATCCATGCGTCTATTGACCCAGGCGAAATGACTCTTCAATGCAGTTCCTCAAAAGACGCCCCTCTCCTTTAATTACACCAGCTCTGAATCAATGACATATTTTCACGAGAATACTGTTCTTTTATTTGGACAATTTCCACCAGCATCCCTTGGATCCCATTTTCTCCTTATATGCTTCCATCGACTGCCAGCTATAAATACCTGCCTTAGGTCTTCTTCTTCCACCATCCCCTAGCCATGGCGCAGCTAATATTCATGATAGAACACAAACTCCTTCTGTTTGATATAGGATCCTACTCCTTCTTCCTCTTCTGCTAGAAGAATTCTCGTGAAGTAACATAGGGTACTCCCCCCCCTTTCCTGATCCTGCAGTGAATCCAGGTGGAACTCCTGCTAGAAGAATCCTCGTGAGGTTTCTTCATGGTTCACCAAAGGGAAGGTTTTTCAGAGGGGTATAATAGAGTGCCCTTTACAAGTTAGGGCAAAGCCACCGGTCCACCGGCGCGCTCTTCAAGGGACTGCACCCAGAGCGGATTTCTTCGACTCAAGGAAGAAGATATCTCCTCAAACTTGCGCTTCCTTTTGCCCTTCTTTTTCTAGTCTTGTTCTGGCAATGATGAACAAAGTACATCGGCGCCTACTAGATCCTTTTATCTTCTGAAATCCTTCTGTATGAGAAATATATAAATATATATGTAATCCCTTATCCAGCAGCCTGCTCTGCCATCGAGCGGCTTGATGACGTAACATATTTTTCTCTGTTTGTATATAGCCCTTAAGGCGATGCATATCGCATCGGCTCTTATTTTTGTTCTTGAGGCGATTTTTCCATCGGCTTCCAAGCCTGACGCACAGCATCGGCCTTACGAGTTTACCCAAATACTAGGGTAGTACTTCTTCAGATATTTCCCGTTTAATGCCTTAGGAAACACTTCTCCTTCAAGTGTTTGTAGAATATAAGCATTTCCAGGAACACATCGGACGACTTGATAGGGTCCCTCCCAATTCGGTGACCATTTGCCGTACTTGGGATCTTTAGAACCAATTGGCAGAATAACCTTCCAAACAAGATCGCCTTCTTTGAACTCTTTCCCTTTAACCTTCTTATCATAATGCCTCGCCACTCTGAGTTTGTTAGCTTCAATACTTTCGAGAGCGCGTAGCCGACGAACAGCCAAGTCATCAGACTCACTATTCATGAGCTCCATATATTCGCCGGCTTTCAATTTATCCTGAAGCTCGATACGCCTTGATCCAGTACGAATTTCCCATGGAAGAACGGCTTCATGTCCATAAACAAGTTCATACGGAGAAACCTTGATCGATCCATGACAAGCCATTCAATAGGCCCATAGAGCTTCAGGAAGCACAATATGCCATTTTCTTGGATACTCCTCGCAACTTGATCAAACTTTTATTGGAAGTTTCAGCTTGACCATTGGCTTGTGCATAATACGGCGAGGAATTAAGAAGCTTGATACCCATATCAGCAGCAAAATTTTTGAACTCATCCGATGTAAACATCGTACCTTGATCCGTCGTGATCGTCTGTGGAATTCCAAATCGGTAGACAATGTGTTCTCTAACGAATTTAATAACATTCTGTGACTTCACCTCCTTCAAAGGAATAGCTTCAACCCATTTGGTGAAATAATCTGTTGCTACTAATATGAATCTGTTGCTACTAATATGAATTTGTGCCCCTTGCTTGAATGCGTTCTAGCGCATATCTCGGTGTGTTGGCCATAAAAAGCGTCAACACTTTTGTTTTTTGCTTTCCTGATTTTTGCTACCTCGTAAGCTGTGGCTGGATTAATTAAGTGCGGCCGGCAGCCCCTATCTGCCGGACTGGTCATTGAGAACGCAGGACCTTGATTTCAATTTCTGAGTGCTTTTCCGATGTGCCCTTTTCTCTTTGAAATCCAGTCGATATAGTTTTGTTCCACTCAACGCTTTAGATTATTAGATACAAGTACTCCTCAATTTAGTTAGTCCAATTTTATTCCAGTCAAAGCTTTAGATGTAGATACATGCACACACAAGAGTCTATGTCTATACATGTACTATGAACCAATCGTGTTGACGAAGTGCCAGAACGTCGTGCCGTCGCCGACGGCGTGGTTGACGAGCGAGACCGCGACGAACACGGACTCCCCGCCCGCGGAGGCGGCGTCGGCCCTGGCCAGCCCGTTGAGCGGGAACAGGGACGCCACGAGCCCGCGGGGAATGTACAGCGACCCGGCGACGTCGGCGGCCGTGACCCCGGGCGCCCCCGCGTGGACGAACTCGGCGCCCTCGCCGGTGCACCGGAGCGACACCGTGATTGTCTCGTCCTCGGCGCGCTCGTCGACGACCAGGCGACCGGCGAACGGGTGGAAGCGGCCGAGAGCACGGGCCAACGCCGACGCTAGGCGGTCGACGACGACAGCGGCCGGTTCGTGGTGGCAGTGCTCGCGGTCGGGCTTGGGCAGGAGCACGCCCTTCTGGATGTAGTCGAGGCTGAGCATACGGAGGTCCCATGGCGTCAGGTGGATGGTCTCCGGCACCGACGACGGGACCGGTGACGGCTCGGCGAGGACCACGCGCCGGGAAACTATCTGGATGCGGCGGCGGCCGCCGGTGCCATTCACCGTGGAGCTGGAGCCTTCCATGGCGCGCGCACGAACTTCACAATGCAAAGACAGTACGTGGTGGAAACAATCTGTAAGCTAGTAAGAGCTAGCTTAGCATTAGGTTATGAAATATGAATTGAAGCTCTCCTCGTCTTTTATATATGTTGCTACATGCTTGCAGAGTGTCAGCGATTCAAAGTGACCCCACGTGTCATTGTAATATATATGACCATCAAATTTTAAAAGTATCCTGAGACCCAAGTTCTAAATGGTAGAGCTAGCTGGGAGCAGGATTCGACATCCTGGTCGTTGCCATTTCAGAATTGTTCGAGGACGTCGGTATCATGTGTGGTCACTTCACGTGGAAACGGTCCACACGGGACATCACTTTGTTTCCTTTCTTCCCCAGTAAACATGAGAGCGATTGTCTCTGTACCAACAAGTGAAAAATGGCGCAGCGCGGCGTCGGCTTTTTCTCCCAAGGAAGTTGCTCCACACCAACATTCACAGGCAACCATGGGCCGGCGCGGCGGCAAAGCTGGTACCGCCTCCCGGCAGCGCCCTATCAAGCCCAGGTCCACCGAAGCCCATAACAACCAAGGCCTAACTCAACCCAAAAGACTAGCCTGATAGGTGAGGGCTGCCCCCTTCTTATATGTTGTGCTCCCCCACCATCAACTTTTGATGTGGGACTAAACTATCAATCTCCCCCGTCACACGTCGGGCCCAACTCTTCCATCACATACCACATGTGATCTCCCGGAAGATGTTATCCCAGGCCCTCGAGCCTAACTCTCCAGTGTCACACACCACATGTGACCCTCCGGAGACGTTCACGGGCTCCCCCATCACCATGTGACCCCGGAGATGTCCCAGGTTTCCGACCATCGGCTCTGATACTACTTGTTAGAGAGCGCAGCGAAATCCGGCCCGGCCCGCTATCCCACGGGCCAGCGCCCCATCAAGCCCAGATCCACCGGAGCCCACAACAACCAAGGCATCGGGCTTAATTCAACCCAAAAGACTAGCCTGATAGGTGAGGGCTGCCCCCTCCTTATACGTTGTGCTCATCGTTAGAAAATTAGCTCTCGCAATGGCACGCCACTGGCTAATCTCCACCTGCAGAAGCGACGACTAGATCTACCGAGACAAGCTTGCAAGATCACAGACGACACCAGAGACACGATCTTTGTTAACGAGGTTCAGCCAAAGCCTACATCCCGGGGCATGACTATGGGCGCTCCTCCCTGAAAGTGCATCTAGGCCTCTAATGAGTTTTGGTGATAATGGTCCAATGAGTTTTGGTGATAATGATATTACAATTTGGGATTTGATGCTTATAATGAGGTATATGCAGGAATAAAAGAAAAGAAGGAGTTATGGATATCAAAGGATGGCCCCCAATTATTTATATGTGGTGGATGAGCTCTTTGGAGATTTAAATTAATTTTCGGTTTGAATTTGAGTATAGGAATCCACCGTACTATAAACGAGGACGTGCTTGATGGATCAAAAGTGCTAAAAGTGCTAAATTGAGATGCTAACCACCCAAGAGAGAAATCTAGTTTCGGTTTTCAGTTGCTGCACAGCAGCTGGCCGGAAGTTCCGGCACTGTGCCGGAAGTTCCGGCCAGCCCGGAAATATCCGGTGCAGTTTCTCCGGTAGCCTCTAGGAGATCTCGGAAATTTCGGTGGGTAGTGCCGGAAGTTCCGGCAGGGTTACTCGTCGTGCTGATTCTTAGTCCAGAACAGTGCCTTGTCGGAAGTTCTGACACTATGTCAGAAGTTCCGGCAAGTGACCTGGCAGTGCATAACGGCTAGTTTTTAGGAGTTGAGTATAAATACCCCCTCAGCCCCCCCTCCCCATTCATTGCTGCTGACCAAACACGAAACAAAACCCCTCTTGACCAACTCCCTCTAGAGCCAATCCTTGCAAAGATTTGAGTAGGGCATTGGGTGTGAGTGATTTTTGAGGTGTGAGACCAAAGCTTTAAGTGAGTTCATCCCTTGTTCATCTCAAGAAGCACTTGAAGCAAGTTTGATTCTTCGATTCACGTTTGTTACTCTTGGAGCTGAGCTCCTAGACGGTTAGGCGTCGTCGGGAACTCCCAAAATTGGTGTGGTTGAGTGCCAGACATTTGTAATCTTCATCCCATGGTGGGAACAATAGTAAGAATCTCAGTCCGGCCTTTGTGGTTGATTGAAGGAGGCAAGGGGTTAGATTTGACCCGGCTCTACGTGAGCACCTCAACGGAGACGTAGCTCCTAAGTGGAGTAAACTTCGGTGAACAAATCTTTGTCTCTTGTTCTTATTGTTGTTCTTCAAATTCATATTGTTCTTGAGCTTAAATTCGTCCGATCTATATTGTTATAAGTTTCTGCTGCTAGAGATCATAGTTTTAAGCTTTCCTACACTTGTGATGAACTTTCTATTCACATAGAATCTGCAGATACTTGTTAGATTTTGAATCTCGAATTCATTTTTCTCATTGAGCCCGAAGTTCTGCCCCTGTGCCGGAAGATCCGGGCCCTGAAACTTCTGACACAGTGCCAGAACATCCGGCCCATCTAACATTTAAGTGTCAAGTTTGCAGAATTTTTTAACAGGCCTATTCACCCCCGCCCCCTCTCTAGGCCTAGTGTCGGTCCTTTCACTCCCCAAACCGCAACACCGGCCGCTTCGGGATCCCGGCAACGTGCCGCCTTCCCCCTGCGAGCCTGTCGCTATGTCGTCATGGTTACAATAGCAGCCCCCCTCTCATATTTATGAGGAGGTCCGAGTTACAGAGTTTGACACGAACTCTATCCTGTACTGCTAAATACAACTCATGTCCCATCGTGGCCTGACTTGTACAAATATTCGACACAATATCTAACAAACTCCACCTTGGCGAATATTCCACCATCTTGAAGCCGTCATGTGCGAACCTCCATGTACACCAGACTTGAGTTGTTGCCTTTGCCGCTCAACAAGAGCTGCCCGACGAGTTTGACTTCTCAAACCCACCGTCCAAAGAAACCACTGCTATCCCTGCAACTCTAATCTTCATGACTCCACCTGCAACTGTGCACCCTTCTCTTCTATCATCACAATCTCACCAAGCAAAATTAGATTCCTCTCCAGCTATAGCAGCCAACTGAATCTAACACCATGCTCTAACAGACTGCATACATGATAATGAGTTCCTCACTATCGCTACCTGAGTCATATTGGAATTGCCACATTAGCATTGTTCTTCCCTTTCCGCTGCTAGGTTATGATTCTCCGACGTCTTACACCGTAGCCTCTCTTGCAGCCCAACCAGATTACTCCAGTTGCAAGTACAGACACCATAGTCTATACTTCCTTCCAATTCAGCCATTGAAGCTTCTTTGCTCCCATCGATCCACGCTTCAGAACCCCGCACGTGCAACTCGAATCGATCTGCGCCCTTGCTGATTTGGAAGCACGCAAACTCCTCACATGCAAACCTGCATCCTGAGCTCGCGCCACGTGTTGCCACGCCACAGAGAACAACAACCCCATCAGCCGTCACGCTCCTATGTCGTTGTCGTTGATCCTGTCGCCGTCTCTGACCCGCGGTCTGACTAGCCTGTTGCCGCCAGTCTCTCCGCCGGTATGTTCACCCTCCAAGTGAACTATCCGCCAGCCATCTTGAACTGTCCGCATTGTGCCCCGCAAACTGTTTGGCCCAGTGTATCCATCACAAGTAGACCACCAGTGAGCTGCTCATCACCTCGACCATGCCAGCCTGCCATCTGACTTCGCCGCTCCTGAGCACCCACTGAATCGCCATCGAACTCCTATCAGTCGCCATGTGCACCACGACCGAACGCTGTCGATAGCCTCCGCTCGTTGCCAACGAGCTCGCAACACCAGCCTGAGGTCTTAGCCAACCACTACCTCTCCTCATTCGCCTGTTGCAATTTTCATCAGCTTCTGTGATCTCCTATCGTGCCCTACGGCTCCGTTATGCGCATAACCCTGCCGCATCTTCATGACACACCTCATCACCATACGCTGATCCCATCAGCTTAACTTGCTGATCCACTACTGGAAACTATTTTTTTTCCTGTGTGTCGACAACCGTCAGGAAAATAAGCAAAAACCTTCAGGAAAATTAATTTTGTCGGCCCACCGACAGGCAAATCCCGACAGGGCTAGCTCAACAGAGAAAATAAATTTGCCTGTCGGTTTCACAACAGAACGTATTATTCTGACGAGTTTTCCTTGACGGTTTCTTCACAAGAATATCCATTCCGTCAAGTTTTTGGAAAGCATCAGGAGCCGACAGGTTAAATTATTTTCTGTCGGTTTCCACACAGGGAAAGCCCAACAGGAAATTAAAAAAAGAAATACAATACACAATTACATCATTTAACTGGCCTTCCACATTTAATCACAAAAGGTGATATATTGCACATAGAACTTATTTTAATCAAAGGACTTGTATTTCTGTACAATCTATAGAAGCAGCCACTGTTTCTCAGTAAATGATCGTCACATACATATCAAATGCAGCTCTATATATTTCATTTCATAGAAAATCAAGAACACGCATCATGGATGACCTACAAGTGGGCTTGCGTCTGCTCAACATGAATGACATTAACCATTTTCATTCATCTTCTGTCCTTGCACGTGAAAAGAACTGAACATTAGCTTGTTAAAGGAAAAATTGTAAAAAATAGGCAAACAGCTGTAAATAAACATAATTGGCATCTACACTTGTTACACACAATTTTTTGGACATCACATGGGCAAATGACATCAGTAATATTGCATCATTATGGAACAGTTCGAGGCATACTTATTATTTGAAAGAAAAGACAGAGGCATATTGAGATTATACATCATAGGCCTTGTTTAGTTTGGTCGAATTGATCGAATTTTCTGTAGAAAAAGTACCATTGGGAAGCATGTTGCAGGGGGGGCATGTTTTTCAATGCGTTACTTTTGGTCGAATTGGTGCCTTTTGGTGAAACTAAACAAGGCCATACATGCATGCTCACTCAACAAACTAACTATAGTAAGCAGCTAGACTTGTCAAACCAAAAAATTTTCGAAATCAAATGGGCAAATGACAGGAGTAATGCATCATTACTGAAAAATTTGAAAACAAACTTATTTGAAAGAAAAACATGAGCATATTGACAGTCCAGCTAGTATCTCTTTATAAGAACTTATCTCAGTTATGTTGTAATGGCTGTTTGCAAGTAAACTTGAAAAACAAAAGTAAGAAGAAAACTATACCTGAATGCTCACCCAACAAACATATGGTCTGGTCCAAAATTTGAATAAATGACTTGTGTATTGTGCTCTGCAAAATTAGGCCGTGAATCAGTAAGCGCTTCGGATAAATCAACTCTAGAATCGTATCAATAAGTGAAGTGCAACAAAAGCAAGAAGTGCAACCAAAGTCATATGCTGATGTTGTCCACTGCAAAATAGTATATCACAATACTGTAAGAAACAACAACTAGGAGACCAACGTATACCATATCACAATACTGTAAGAAACAACAACTAGAAGACCAACGTATACCAGCATGCTCACCCGACAAACATATTCTCTGGTCCAAACTTTGCATAAGTTACTTGTGTATTGTGTTTTCTGCAACATAAGGCCATGAACCAATAAGCGCTATGGTAAAATAAACCACAATTGCATTAACGAGTGTAGTGCAAGTTGGCAAATGACAGCAGTACTTCATCATTATTGAACAATTGGAGACATTCATTTGAAAGAAAAAGACAAAATCATTAAACATTGAGAGTCCATGCCTGTTCAGAAACTAAAGTCCAATAAACTTATGAAATCTATCATAAACCTGTAGCTTGAAAGCAGCAAACGGAATTGTAACTTTGCCTACAATCTAGTAGTTCAAAACTGCATATATGTGCATTACACATTGTAATAGTTGAAAAGGCATATCTGCATATTTACCATCGTAACTGAATGGAAGCAACTTACTTGATAACAGCTTATATGTCTAATCTGAACCATAATCAGCATGTACTCCTTTACAAACTGCAACTGTTAAGCTCCATGTCCCTGTCCAAAAGTACAATGCATCTTGAAATCCATAACTTCCAAGAAGAAAATCTACAAATTCTAGCACGCATAACTGATGAAAAACTTAAACAATTTTTGAAGAACATTCATGATGGATAAAGTCAAAAATATCCATTGCTCAATATGTATCATAAACTGCAACTTCTATCCAACCACAGAGAAAAGGACCAGTTTTGTTCCTTTTTCAAAGGATCTAATGTTACGAATTCTGACAAGCAAATTATGGACAAACACTCCACAACGTAGTAGTCAGTTACCACAATTCGAACCCAAAACGTGAAAGACAGTAGGTAGCTTCTACTGTTACCTCTTCAATTCTTCATACGGGTTCACCGCAGGCCTAAAGGCCAGCACCAGCGGAGCATACCGCTGTCGTTGCGCCAAGGAGGCCGGCGTTCCCCGCGCCGAGGAGCCCGCCGCCGTTGCGCCGAGGAGGCCGGCGTCGCCCGGGCTGAGGAGCCCGCCGCCCTTGCGCCGAGGTGGCCGGCGTCCCCCGCGCCGAGGAGCCCGCCGCCCTTGCGCCGCGGTGAGCCGGCGTACCCCGCGCTGAGGAGCCTGCCGCCCTTGCGCCGAGGAGGCCGGCGTCCCCCGCGTCGAGGAGCCTGCCGCCCTTGCGCCGCGGAACCGGCGTCCCCCGCACCGAGGAGGCCTCTGCTCGTCGGAGAGGAACGGCCGGTGAGGGAGGAATAGATCCGGGAGGGAGGTTGAAAAAGAGACAAGGGTGAGAGAGTATGCAAGCGAGAGGGGGGAAGGCGGACGTGAGAGGATAAAACGACGGTGAATGAAAAAACCGGGTCCGGATGTGCCAGCGTGATTTTTCTGAGAGTTCCCCGTGAGCCCGTCAAAAAAACTGCCTGCCACCAGTGGCGTAGCTAAAATTTTATCAAAGGGTATGCCACAGTAATTTTTTGTGTACAATACATATATAAATAGTATATGATACACATATAGTTTGCTAAACAATTTCAAATGTTTGCGAAAATAGCATACCAAGTATTAGATTGAACACTTAGATGCAAAAGTTGCACAATTATAGAACAAAGGGTCAAACATGTTAGTATGTTCAATCATACTAGTATGGACTAATGCACTTACATAAAAAATTTAAGGTATGCCAAGGCATACCTGGCATATCCCCTAGCTACGCCACTGCCTGCCACACAGGGTTATTTCGGTTTCCAGTAGTGATCACTAGACTATTTGCTATCTGGTCAGGTCCATCACTGAACGCACGTGTCCCGTCAAACTTCCTGCACAACACCTTGCCGAGCTATCGCCTTCCATGTGAGCATCATCCATGCCTTAGTGTTTCTCCTGCGTCTACTGCTTGAGCCCACCAGAAACACCGCATGCTTACTGCCCACACGGCAAGTCAAGTCTCTACCGTCTACCATTTTCATTTCCACGAAGTAGCGATGGGAGACCCGCCACCACCCGCCTGCCCGCCACCACCACCATCGCCGGGCGGCCCCTCGCCGGCCGGCGAACCAAACCAAACCACTGATGAACCCCATTGCCACACACCACTTCCCACCCAGTCCTCAACCCCCTCACCGCAACCACCTTCCCCCACCCACACCGGAGCTGAGGGACTGGATCTGGACTACTGTTCCAGTCCAGGGTCTACTACCTCAAGATGTGACAAGACGACGGCGACCTGGAGACGCAAGGGAGGACACGATGCGGAAGCTTTGAAGCTGCCGGAATCAAGGAGTCTGGCAGACGCAGGAAAGACGCCGAACGCTGCTCCCCGGATTCGCTCGGTGGTAGTAAAGCCACCCCTCCACCAACTGAGCTACAAAGAAGCTTTACTGCGCCAACCACCCGAGGACACACAAGGTAAAGGAAGCAATCAATGGCAGGAGAAAAAGTCGAAGTATTGGTGGCGCAAAGAGAGATCCACCGTCCGTTCTGAGCCGACGGCCCGGCGGTCCGTCCATGATCGCTTGGGGCCAAGGCTGTCGGTGAAGGAGAGGCTAGGGCCAAGGCATCGTGAGGATGAGGAATACTATAGTCTGTTGAAGAGGAAGGCAGAAGGGAGGTGCTACAACTGCTTGGCTAGAGACCACAGAGTTGCGGAGTGTCGTGACCCACCGCGCTGCATCCTCTGCTCGCGCTCCGGTCACAAGGCGAGGCGTTGCCCGGGTGAGAGGCGCAGCGCTGCTGCTCCAGCGCTACCCAAGCAGGGCAAGCCGACGCGTCGGGAGGGCGATATGGAGTTCCCAGACCAGTACCCTGGGGCTTCTCAGTAGCGATCGGCGAGGGTGGCGGCGTGTGCGCTGCGTTCCATGGAGATGTGCTCGGAGGAGCGCGCGCTGGAGATGAACGCGCTCCTGGCAGTCCTCCTCGACGGACGTGCACGGGTGCCGCGCGATCAGGTAGACCGGGATGTTCTACGCCAGCTCCGCATCCCGGACTACCAACTGCGCGTCTCCAAGCTGTCTTCATCGACCTTTCTCCTACGCTTCGACACCCCGGCGCTCCGAAATGCTGCTCTCCTCCGCGGCCGGCTGAGCACGGGGCCGTTCGGCTTGCATCTGATGCCGTGGACACGGCAGGCGGGAGCATCGGTGGCCAACGTCAAGTACCGAGTCAGGGTCTGCATTGAAGGTATTCCTAGCCATGCCTGGCAACTGGAAACAGTCACTACTTTGTTTCCTGCGCCTTCTTTCATTGAGAAAGCGGCTGATCGAGAGGATGAGGAGAAGGAGTCGGGTTGCTTGTGTCTTTGGGTGTGGACGGACAACCCTAGTGCCATTGCTAGAGCTGGATCCATACAGCTTGTGGAACCGATCCCTGTCAGTGATGAGTACTTCGCCCATCTTGGCAACATGGGGGAACCATTGGAGATGCCACGGCCTGCTGTGACGCTGAAGTATGAGATCCTCATCCACGTTTCTAGGGTCCTTGATTATTCACCGCTGCCGAATAGCCCTTCACATGGTAGTTTTGAGAGTGATACCAGTGGTTTGCCGGGGGATGAGCTTGAACCTGAGTGGCCAGTAAGGTACAATTTCTTCTGGGAGCTGGGGGTGGAGGATGGATCAGCTGATGTTCGTCCAAGAGGAAGGGTGCAGGATCGTCTTGGTGGTAGAGGAAGAGATCGCTCACCACCAGGGGGCGGCAACGGTGGAAGGGGTCAGTGGGGCGCGCAGATCCCACCTCCAAACCGCTACGACCTTCAGCAGGACCCCCGCTTTCGCGCTGCTGGAAGCCATGGGGGGCCGAGTCGTGAAGGAAGAGGCAACCAGCAGGCCAGATGGGCACGAAGGGGCCACGACGAAGACGAGGTGCATGTATCGCCGGCGCGGGGGGACGACACCGGAGCCAGTGAGGACTCAAACACGGAGGCGCCATTCAACTTGCAGAAGAAGAAAGCTCTGAATGCAGCTTTCCAGGAGCCAGAGCCCTTTTGCCTGTTTCGTGAAAGCCTGACACTTGAGCAAGCTCCTCTGGACCTGATGCTGGACCCGATGATGGAAGAGGCGACCGGGACACAGGCCAAGGTGGATGCAGACAGTGAACAGTGTGCTCTCAACGCCAACTGCCAGGCGTTTAACGATGCTGATGTAGAGCAGGAGCAGGGCATGGGAGCTGATCGTGTATCAGCTTGTGGGGATCTGATGGCAGGTTTTGAGCAGCTCCATGTGTCCGGCAGCAAGGGCGCGGGAGAACATGTTCAGAGCACGGCGAATGATCCAGCAACGGCGGAGGCCCAGATAACACAAATGGCAAATGGGCCAACTACTCAACCCGATGGCGCGGCCCAAGACAGCACATTCGCCGCCAAGGAGCTCAGTCAGGGGGACCGGCCTCCACTCGCTTCCCTGATACCTGACAAGTCTGGCTTCATGAAGAAGATCGAGAGCTCAATCCTGAATACCCCGCCAACCAAGAACTCCAAGGGTGTAAAGCTCAAAGCGAAGACCACTGTCACCCCCACTGAAAAGAGGTCAAGTTTGCGCCTCAAGAGCAGGCCTCTTTCCCATCTCTTGATTGAAGAACAGGCGACTGCTCTGCTGCTCAAAAAATGTGGGCTCACACAACCAATTACGGCTGGTGATCAACAGGAAGAGCTCGGGAAACTGTTTGTGACACCTGTCAGTGATGATGTGGTCAATGATATGAGGGACCATTTCAACATCAAGGGGGCGGAGGGCACTGATGTTCTCAGCGCCGTGGCGGCCAATGCTGATGCTTAATCACACCAGCAAAAGAGTGTGGGTGTGTGGGTGTGTGTGTGCGTGCGTCCATTCTGGTGTGTGGGGTCCTCACTGTGTCTTTCTTCTCCACCGTTGTATCCCATTCTCTCCGCCTATCCAAAAGTGCGTGTGGTGTTTCCTTTGGGTTTTCGTACTCAGCATTGGTGGTGCCAACGTGTATTACGGCACCATCAGCCTAGCGGATGAGGAGGAAGCTTGGCTCCTTGGGAGCGGTAGATGTGTGTTTTTAGTTCAAATAAATGAATGATCAACAGTGTACCGTGTTGAACTGGAATGTAAGGGGCTTGAACAGTGCTGCCCGGAGGAAGATCGTGAGAGATCTGGTGAAAGATACAAGAAGTACACTAGTGTGCTTACAAGAAACAAAGATGCAACACATTAACAGTCAGGTTGTGGGGGAATCGCTAGGGCCAAAATTTGCTGACACTTTTGCCACCCTAAATGCGATAAACACCCGTGGAGGAATTCTACTAGCGGCTGATGCCGACATCTTCAGAATCAGCTCGGTCAGCAATGGTCAGTTTAGCATTACAGCAAAAATTGAGGCCAAAGCAACTGTAGCAGAATGGTGGATCACTGTGGTTTATGGGCCCCAAGAGGACAATGACAAGAGAGTTTTTCTCCAGGAGATGAGAGCAATCCACCAAATTGTGGGAGAAAGGTGGCTTCTTCTGGGTGATTTCAACATGATCCTGTACGCAAGAGACAAAAGCAATATGAACCTGAACAGAAGGTTGATGGGGGAATTCAGAAGCCTGGTCCATGACTTAGAGCTGCGGGAGCTCGCCCTAAAGGGAAGGAAATTCACCTGGAGCAATGATACAACTCACACACGCATTGACCGAGCATTCTGCACTACGACGTGGGAATTGATGCAGCCCGATTCATTGCTTCAGGCACTATCAAGCTCTGTATCCGACCACTGCCCCCTACTGCTTGTTGGATCAGCTACAGTGCCACGGTTCAGGGGATTCAGATTCGAAACTTTTTGGCCAAAACTGGAGGACTACCAAGAGGTGGTGATTGAAGCATGGAACAAGCCCTTAACAGTTGTCAACCCGTTCCTCAGATTACATACAAAGCTGCAGCGCACTGCAAGAAGATTGAGAAAATGGGCACGTGCAAGGATTGGAAACAATAGACTACTGTTGGCAGCAGCAAGGCAGCTGATTGGTATTCTTGATGTCGTCCAGGATTACAGAGCATTGAGCGAGGCTGAAAAAAGATTGAGAAAAGATCTGAAGATTAGAATTCTGGGGTTAGCAGCTGTTGAAAAGTTGAGAGCAAAACAACAATCAAGGCTAACGATGATCAAGGCAACTGAAGCCTCAGAAAAATTGTTCTTTCTCCAAGCATCGGGAAGAAAAAGGAAAACCTACATACAGCACCTACAACACAATGACAGAATGGTTTTTACTCATGAGGAAAAGGAGCATTGCATACTAGAACATTTCACTTCACAGCTTGGAAGTCAGCCAGCTAGAACACACACTCTCAATTGGGAGGAGTTGCAGATGCAACGGCATAATCTGGAACATCTGGAGACCGAATTCATTGAAGAAGAAGTCCACGCAGTAGTGCAACAGATTCAGGCAGAAAAGGCACCAGGCCCAGATGGATTCATTTTTGAAAGCAACCCAGATGGATTCATTGGTGCATTCTACAAAGCATCTTGGCACGTGATCAAGCAAGACATCATGTCTGCCCTGCAGTTCTTTCACAACCAGCATGATCAACACTTCAGGCAGCTGAACTCTGGCCATATTGTTCTTATCCCAAAGAAAGCTGAAGCCAAATGCATTGGAGATTATAGGCCCATTTGTCTGTCACACAGTCTTGGGAAACTTGTGTCAAAAATATTAGCAAACAGACTGGCAGACAGCTTGGGGGACATAGTATCGCCGGCCCAAAGTGCTTTCATAAAAAAGAGGTGCATCCAAGACAATTTCCTATACACCCAGAATTTGGTTAGAGAGCTGCACAGTGCAAAAATCCCCTCTTTGTTCATCAAGCTCGACATTGCTAAAGCTTTTGACACAGTGAGATGGGACTATTTAATGGAAGTGCTACAAGAGTTGGGTTTTGGTATTAAATGGAGAAGCTGGGTTTCAACTTTGCTTCACACGGCATCTTCAGCAGTCCTGTTGAATGGAACTAGAGGAGAATGGTTCAATCATGGCAGGGGCCTTCGGCAGGGAGACCCCCTCTCCCCAATGTTGTTTATCATGGCAATGGACCCACTCCAGAAACTGCTGGACTGGGCAACCAACCAAGGATTCCTATCCCCAATAAACAGCAGAGTGGCAAAACTAAGAGCAAGCCTCTTTGCAGATGATGCAGCGATCTTCCTCAACCCGGTGGACAATGAGATATCGGCCTTCAAAGAATTAATGTCAGGATTTGGGGCAGCATCCGGCCTAGTAACAAATGAAGCAAAGAGTGCAGTCTACCCTATCCGATGTGAGGACTTGGATATCAATGCAACCATGCAAGCATTCAGATGTCAAGTCGGAAACTTCCCATGCACATATTTGGGACTGCCACTGCACCTGCGAAAGCTGAAGAGGGTGGATATACAGCCACTAATAGATAAGGTGGCCGGTCGATTGCCGGGATGGAAAGGGAGGTTCTTGAACCGAGCTGGCCGACTGAAGGTCCTGAACTCGATGCTATCCTCGGTACCAGTGTATTTTCTCACGGTGTTTGCCTTGAAGAAATGGGCCATCCAAAAAATTGACAGAATTCGGAGGAGCTTCCTTTGAAAGGGGCTTCAGAGGCCAATGGAGGACATTGTCTTGTAAACTGGGCACGCACCAAACGACCTAAACAGCTGGGGGGACTTGGGATCATGGATCTAGACTTCTTCAGTAGAGCACTGAGATTACGGTGGCTTTGGATGGAGTGGAAGCAGCCTGATCGGCCTTGGGTAGGAACAACACCACCAGTAAATGCGGTGGATAGACAGCTGTTCCGAGCATCAACTGTGGTAACTGTAGGCAATGGTATGAAAGCAAAATTCTGGCATGCATCTTGGCTGGAAGGAAGGGCGCCAATTGACATCGCGCCAAACTTGTATAAATGGGCGTGGAGGAAAAATCGCACGGTGGCAGAAGAGCTGCAGCACATGAATTGGACAAGGGGCTTATGGCGGATGGAAACGGTACAGGAAATGGCAGAATTTGTGAAGCTTTGGGGCCTGGTATGGGGATACACTCTCAATGATCAACAAGACTCCATTGCTTGGAAATGGACAGGGAATGGAGAGTACACTTCAAAATCGGCGTACTTGGCCCAGTTTAATGGCTCTGTCAACAGCTTCAGTGGATCATCGATATGGAAGGCACAGGCCGAAGGAAAACACAAGTTCTTCGCATGGTTACTGATTCAAGCAAAAATTCTCACAGCTGACAAATTGACAGCGCGGGGATGGCCCTGTGACACAAACTGCTGCCTGTGTGATCAAGAACCGGAGACTGCTATACACCTCTGCCTCAAGTGCCCATATGCAAGGGAGGTATGGGAAAAAGTTAGACATTGGACCCGAAACTTAGTAACAGTACCGGAAGGGATTACAACAATAGAATCATGGTGGACCAATTCACTGGTCGGGCTGCCGAAACATTTGAGAAGATTGAAAGCTGCGGTGATGATGTACACGGCATGGAATATTTGGAAGGAAAGAAACAGACGAGTTTTCGAACAGAAGATGGCGGCGCCCCCTATCGTTTTTAACTTGATCCAAGAAGAGATGGCCCTCAGAAGAAAGGCCTGCGGTAGCCCTGAGATCACTTAGTTAATTATGTTAGTAGACCTATTGAGTTCGAGTAATTTTAGTTATTTTGTAATCACAATGTATTGTAAGAACTGCATGCTTCTCCTCCTTAAATGATATAGCAGTGCTCCTGCTCTTATTTCTAAAAAAAAAAAAGCCTCTTCAAGGTTCATGCTGCAGCTTTCACGCAGACTCCACTTAGACCACGTAATGCTGCCACTTCACGTGCTCACCTAGGAGAAAACAATAAACAACCGCACATGCTACTCACAAGCCACGAGTACAGCTCGGACTTTCCATAGGCACAGTGATGACGTTTCCAAATCGGCCACACCGTCCAACTCGGCCAAGTAAATCCTAGCACCATACGACAGCGCACGTACCTCAACCATGCTCGGGTCCTCCCTCACTCCGACAGATGGCATCATGTCGTGTCGTGGACTACTGGACTGCTCCAAATATAGATTGATATGCGCCCTTCGATGCTGATCGTACCTGCGCCGCACCATGACAGTAAGCAACCGTGACCTCGGCGCCACCACTTGCGATTGGATTCGTGCCCTTGACGAACAACTCCGGCTAGAGGTTTCTAGCCACCGACTCACGTCGACGAGCAAAGACCGTACATCATCTCATGCTCCACCTTGCGTCACGTCCGCATCATACCAACTGTATACTGCAACGACACCTCATAGATGCATAATCCTCAAATCTCCAGGTGATCTTCCACACTGCCTCTAGATCTAATCTAACCTGAGCTCTTGATACCAATCGTTAGAAAATTAGCCCTCGCAGCGCACGCCACCGGCTAATCTCCACCTGCAGAAGCGATGATTAGATCTACCGAGACAAGCTTGCAAGATCACAGACGACACCAGAGACACGATCTTTGTTAACGAAGTTCAGCCGAAGCCTATATTCTCGGGGCATGACTACGGGCGCTCCTCCTCAAACCGCAATACCGGCCGCTTCGGGATCCCGGCAACGTGCCGCCTTCCCCCTGCGAGCCTGTCGCTATGTCATCATGGTTACAATAGCAGCCTCCCCTCTCATATTTATGAGGAGGTCCGAGTTACAGAGTTTGACACGGACTCTACCCTATACTGCTAAATACAACTCATGTCCCATCGTAACCGGACTTATACAAATATTCAACATCTAACACTATATAGCTACAGTTCTGGAGGGAGTACACACGTAGCATCTCATAGAGTGAGCGTGAGAGCTCGCAAAGACTGAGACATCACAATCAAAATTGAAGTTATACGATGACATTTTATTTCTGTTCTTCGCATGACGTTCGTGTTCTTAACTATAGGGGGCTGCGTCGTCCATGTGGACCTAGAGTTTCCGGTTTCCTCCACCCTGGGCCACCGGTCCAACCTCTTTCTCGCGAATAGACTGTGGTTTCGAAGAATAGGCTATGTGTTTAAACTGCAAAAATAAAATGAAAAAATGTTTTCCCGTTTGAATAGAGATATACACATGTATCTGCCCATCATTTATCACAACCCCATTATTTTTCATGCATTTGAAGTGTATAGAGTTCGAACTCATGACCTCTCTGTTTCGCATGTTACCCTTCTAACGATCTCCCATACTATTTTTTGACATCAATTCTAACCATCAATTCTAACACTTACAAGATATGTTATTTTTTGACATCACTAGATTTAACCTTGTGCTATGTTTTTTGACAATCTAATATAAGTAGTCCCATACCAAAAAAAAGTTGTCAACTACAAAGTTTTAGATCTTGTCAAGAACTACAACTTTGGTATAAAATTTATCTTCATCCAAGGTCATTTAAGAAATTGTCTGGCAAGGGCTTAGGACGACAGCCATCACAACTATTTTTTATTTTAATAAAATATTTTCATTGTTTAAATTTCAACTGAAAAACACTACATCATGTAACCCACAATAATTTTGTATTGTAGAATACACAATTATGTTTTTATGTATGAGTTCCATTATTTTTTGATGCTTTTACTATTAATCTATTCTCTATACTTTAAATAAATTTCAGAGCGATTAGAGAAAATAATTCCAATTTGAATTATATGTATCAAAATATTGTTCTAGAAAATGTGGAAGATCTATATTTGTGTAGATGAGTACCATGTTTATGAAAATTGAATGGAAGTTCAAATGTACTTCAAGGAAAATACAGATTTCCATTTGCATCTATTCAACATTAAATACTAATAAAACCTAAACATTCTCTGAAAAATCTAAAATTCCGCATGGAATCATTTATAGGTGCACAGCCTCATTATAAAAATTATATATCATTTCACCAGAGATGGACTATACATTTTTCACAAATTGGTACATTTCTAACACTCCTTTATATTATTTAGTTCAAACTTTGAGATTTTTCACACATAAAATGACATTTGTATTCTCACATACTCAAAAGAAATTTTGTCACAAATATACTACATATAACTTGTTGTGTGAAAGTTTCAATTTTTTGGAATGATTTGCTATTTTTGTAGATTAAATGATTTTCTCGTATAAATAAGAAAATAATTTGTGCTCGCTATTGCTTATGTGTCATGCCAACACAAATAGAGTGCATTTGTGCTGACAATCGTTTACGTGGCCCGCCAGCACAAATCAATTAGTGTTGGCAGTCGATAAGGAGCAAGCCCCGATCATTTGCGCTGGTGTGTGCCAATACCAACTATCAGAACAGGGGCATCGCCATAAGTCATATTGGTACCGGTGGTGACATTTTCTAACATATACATGCCATATGGTTTGGGGCCAAATTTACTCTCCCTCTGACTCCAAATGTAGTAAGAGGCATGTTGTGAGGACAAAGATGATGAACATGGCATGGGCTAAGTCAAGACAAATGCTGATGGTAAGTCGAGAAACGAGACATGGTACGTCAACATGAAATGACTTGCTTGTGGGGAAAGGGGGCAAGCTGGTGGTGGCAACTCATATTTCAAGATGGGTGAATGAAATGAGAAATATCTTGTTTCTCCTTAAAATTGGGGGCCGTGTGAGCTGCCTAGGACCATCGTAAAGCTTATGTGTAGGCGAAGCAATATCCTAAAAACACTAGGTTTCATTCGATCGAAGATGAAAATGTTGGACAACCATTTCAACGCTAGGGGTTAAGGGGTATGCTTGTTGAGTTCAGGTGAGCTTAGGAATGTCCAAGTGTTAATAAATAATTAGGTTAAAGACACACGTATAATAGTTTAGACAGCTGTTGTGTGTTTGACATCTAAATAGCTAAATAGATAGTTTTATAATGAATGTCTATTTTGTTGTATGTGCGACATTTAATAAGTCATCTTGTTAGTGTTGTTTTTTCTAGGAGCATGGGCTAGAGAAGAAGATAAGATAGTACACATCAACACACTTTTTACTCATTTAATGATGTCACGACAGGTCGACAACTCATTTTGTTTTTTTGCGGGTAAACTCATTTTGTTTATATGGCTACTGTCTAATTGTTATACATACTCTAAATCGCAAGTTCGGAGACCAAACCTTGGGTACCTATACCTCTCATTTGTTTGATTGAGGGCTAGTATAAAAGTGAGAGCAATAAAAAAGATGCTCTTTGTTTTGAGCTTTTGGCCCTCCTTGCTTCGACCATGTGAAGAGTGGTTGTGACAAAACATCTTGAGCTAACCTAACGATGAGTTCCGTGCAAGGTTGAATCACATCCATCTAAATTGTGGAGCTCTTTTATATCTTCAATTTTTGTTCTTCCAATTTGGATGCAATCCGAGATGGGTTCCTCAGATGGATTCGATCATTCGATGCTATGACAGTTGAGAACACGCCTAGCTTGAGTGATATTGACTCAATCCCTCTCACAAATCACCTTGAATTCAGGAGATTTTCCCTAGTTGTCTTTTTAAGGCCTTCATGCCAAATCCATGAAATTTATGCATGGTGAATCTTTATCTTCCACAATACTCCGTAGTTTTACAAGAAATCATGTATTTGTAAATAAAGCTATATCCTTTTGGGCCTAATAAAATGGGCCTGTATCCTTTATACCTTAGGTAAAATTGCAGAAACACCCCCATAAGTGACCATCGGTTTGATTTTCACCCCCATAAGCCCATTCGTCACAAAAGCCCACCCCCCTAGCTGGCCTGATTGCATTCCACCCCCTGCAGCCCACGTGACCATGCCACCTCGGCCCAAGCCTGTCGACGTGGCACAGTAATGAGCCAGCTCAATAGGCCGACCCAGCCTAATCTCAAATGAAAAAAAAACGGACGAGCGAGGGAGACACGACACCGAGACGGCGTCCCGGCCACCGCTTCGTTCTCGACGCGACGGAGGGAGGCGATGTGCGGCGAGACGTGGAACGGCACGAGAGGTGAGGCGGCGTCCGGCGAGCCTCCGAGGCGAGGCGTTCATGCAGGAACCAGGTTCCGTCCGCCTAGGTGCCCTCAATCTTGTACTGGTATTAAGTGTTAGGAATTGGGGATTTGGTTTGTGAATTTGGGATTAGGGTTTAGGAATTTTCTGGAATTTTTTTATGCGATTCGAAGATGAATGGTATTGAATGAGCTATGGGTGGATTACCAAATGATTTGATGCCTCAATTTTGGTAAGATATTGCAATCTTTAAGATTCCTTGGCATGCCGAAGAATGAGCTACTGGATACAGACATATAGTGAGTGCTTATATGCACGTAATTGACAGTATACAGATTGAGTTGTGATTAATAGCTAGTAGTGAATCCTTCCCTTTGGTGTCACCTGCATCAAATTGAAATGTACGTGTCCATCTAATGTCGCTACTAATTTTCCTGTAGGCTTCGAAGAATGAGCACTGTATGGTTTCAGACATTCCCAAGGCTTCCAGGTATTTGCGAGCATTATTTGCACAACTGGAAGAAGAGGTCTGAGGCATCAATGGAATTGCTCGTGTTGCTCAGTGGGCCTCCTGCAAGAACATGGTGACAGATGTTTGAAGAAAGCAATCTCCCCTTGCGATCAGCTGGTGAAGGTGACCAGAAGCTAATGCCGTGGAGGAGTGACCATTCTGTTAAAGTTGGATGATTTGTGGCACTTGTAAATGTGCAGGTTCAATAGCTGTAGGTGTTATGGTTCTGCAGATGTAAGGCTTGTTCTGAACAATGAGATCTTGTGCCTGTTTTATATGTGATCAGCACCAAATAAATGAAGATGGCTTTTGTGTTCTTACATGGAAGTAATGATGTCTAGTCAATTCTGTTTTCGCAGTTGCTGTGTAACAGGAAATGAGCATTTTCAGTGGAGAGATAACACAACATACCTTGTTAATGACAGTTTGCTTATTGCATCCAAAATGTAATGTTCGAGATTTTGCTTCTTGTACAGATATATTTACAAATGATAATATATTACAAGAAATGAGTCTGAAATTGTTCACATGACAACTTTTAGAGGTATATTACAAACTGATGATAAAAAAGCTAACTAACTTTGTTAACATGATTACTTCTAGAGATATATTTCAAACTGATGATAAAAAAGCTAACTAACTTTGTTAACATGATTACTTGCCTGTCACTCATGAAGACCCAACCTCCGTGCTCTTCACCATCTCCAATGCAATCCCTTAAGCAGTTAAGAAACCATTCCCAGGAATTATTATTTTCAGATTCAGCCAGTGCAAATGCCAGTGGATACATGTTGTTATTGGCATCCCTTCCCGTTGCTGCAAGGATTTGAGCTCCATTGGGAAGTTTCACATGTGTTCCATCAACTCCAATGAAAGGTCTGCAACCAGCTTTAAATCCATCAATTTGAGCTTTGAATGATATGAACATCCTCTCAAAAACAGGGTTCACTTCTGGATCCTCAGAAACATCACACTTAATTGCTACCATACTGCCTGGGTTGACATGCAGTAGCGTGTGTGCATAATCTTGGATCCTTTTGAACTGATCTACATGGTCTCCAAGAACCATTTTCACTGCCTCCCTCTTAGCCCTATAAGCTTTGTATTTTGAAATCCCAATTTGTGTGTCCCTCATGACAGATGCCTTAAGACTTTTCACTTTCCAATCTCTGTCAGTCCTAAACTCTTCAACATACTCCTTTGCAATCCACTTGGCATCAATCTGTTGTACATCATGCGACCTCCCACATGTATGTTGATTCATAAACTTTCTCAACTTGAATGTGTTCTCTCCAGGGATCACTCTCGCATATATATACCATTCACAACCTGCCCCTAGACACTTCGCAGACACCTTTCCTTTGTCATTCTTCTTTCTTTCCACCTTCCTCCCTTCTCTAATTATCAAGTTTTTCATTGCCTCTCTAAATTGGCCAACATCAGTAAATAACATTCCTTCTTTCATGACTGGGTTACTCATTGTAACCTCATCAAACCAATTATCCTCAAGTCCTCTTGATCTATGCACAAACACTGGAGTCTCATCATCAACATCAACTGGAGTATGGTTTCCATCATCTGGTTCATCAGATATATATAACCCACTAGGATTCTTATTTGTTGAACTTGTAGCAGCTATCTGCTTTGCCCTGCTGACTGCCCTTCCACTGAGCTTGCTTTTACCTTTATCTTGATTTTTAACATCGTCTTTTCCATTACTTTGGGTAGCAGATTGTTGCTTCTTCAAAATATACAATTCAGCATCCCCAACATCACCATCAAATATATAACCACATGCATCTACAGCCTTGTTTTCAACATCATGTTCTGCGACAAGCTCTAAATCAGATGAGCCATCATCAGTTTCATACATATCAATATTCTTATATGTGTCATCTTCTACAGTGTCATCATCATCTGCCGATAATTGTGCCATATCTTCTCCTGTACCAGCACCACCTTCTCCTCCACCAATCTCTTCTAGTCTGAATGCATCAACCAAGGATCCCATAGAAGTTTGAGTTGAATTGGTCCTTGGAAGTGATTCGGTGATGAGTGGCCTTTCAGGATCAGGGATAATGTATAGACTGCAACTACTTAACCCTTCATGATCTACCAATAACTGATTGCATTGGTTGTCATCAAAAATAAGCACAAGACCATTTGGTGGGCAGTAACCCGGCTTCAAGTAATACAATCTGTCTCCATCCTTCAGCCCATGTTCCTTTAGACAATCACGCAACTCAAAATAGCTCATGTAATCTTTGTCAAAATCAGGTATACTTCTACACGTTTCACCTCGACCAGTGCTACTACCATATTTCTTGGGGCTGCCACTAAAAGCACCACCACTAAATACCTTGAGCAATATGACACCCTGAGTCGCCATCTGTAGAGATGTAAACACCAAAGTGAGATAAGCTACCTCAAAGCTCAACCTTTGTGGACAAATTCGAAGTTGCATAGTTGACTTAGTTTCACCCAATCAATTGGACAAAACCTTCAATTTCTACCAAAATCCAAAATACTTTAGTAAATCCTATGAACTAACTTTACATTCAGTATGTACAACCCATTTCCTTCTATGATTTCCTACCCAATCTGATCATCAAATCCCTCTTATCAACCGGCAAAATCCCAACCTTCTGCAGACCCACTATCACCAGAACTCTTGCACAAAGGAAACATACGTACCTTGCAGCACCACGCTGTGAGACCTGGAGAGCGTCCCTCCCACTGGAATGGAAGATGAATCAGTTGCGATCACCCACGATCGCCGCAGAAGATGGCCGACGGCGACGCACGCCTGCTGCCCTTCCGCTCGTTGCGGTTTCTGCACTCGTCCTTTGACGCCCGCGGTCGACGGGGTGTGTCTAACCAGGCTGTGTTCCAAGTCAGGCTTGAAAGCTGGCCCGTCACTGTGCCACGCTGGTGGGCTTGGGCCAAGGTGGTATGGTCACGTGGGCTGCAGGGGGAAGAATGCAACTAGGCCAACTGGGGGGGTGGGCTTTTGCAACGAATGGGCTTATGGGGGTGAAAATCAAACCGAGAGTGACTTATGGGGGTGTTTCTGCAATTTTACCTATAGCTTAAGCTTGCCGGCGAGGTACCACGTGTGCGCGAGGAGCCCAGCTGAGGACGCGAGGGTGGCCAGCGCCGATCGGACGTGGGCCGTCCGGAACCTCCCATTGGCCGCGGCGAGGTCGGCGCAGCTCATCGCCGCCTGGCCGTTGCTCCGCCACCCGTCGACGAACATCTGGCCGCCGATGCCGAGTGCCTCTCCTGCATCACCTACATTTTCGTGGGCCACTAGGTCAGGCTTACGCGCTCCTCTAATTAAAAGAAAAAAGAAGCTAAATTAGACGCTTGCGCGCGTAGTTAGCTAAACGTGTAATCAAATTTATAGTGGTAAAGAATTTAAAGACCAGTACAAGAATTTTGTTGCAACTGGTACATCAAGTCAGACTTTCTTTAGCACTATAGAATCTACTAGGATTATCCTCATGATACGCAGGGCGGGCGTCCGGGCCCAAGCTGCCCGGTTTGCATCTCGAGCAAAATATACTACTCGATCAGTTTCAAATTATAGTTAACTGTCAATTTTTAAAATAAACTTTTGACTATTCATCTTATTCAAAATACGACTCAAATTTCTATTTATTTATACTAATATTTTGAATAACACGAATGGTCAAAATTGTATTTTAAAAATCAACAGCGAACTACAATTTGAAACTAAAGTAGTTTCTAGACCCAAAACACTGGAATTGAGTTTTTTTACAGTACTCCATACTACTCTATACTAGTGTATAAAAAGAATTAGTATAAAAAGATCGTATGGTTGGAGACTAATTACATACTACTAGAAGCTTTAACTGTAGTATAAAAGTATATAGTGAGTAGTATGATAGTATATGGGCATTTTGGAGAAAAAGTAAATGGTGTACTAATTGAAATATTTATATTTTGACAAAACACTTTGATCCTTAATATATTTTTTTACATCTCCAATCTCCAACTTTATTTTCGTCCAAATGAAATTATTAAACTACCTTTTACTCATGTGGGTTTATACTGTATATATATCGCTTATTGATAGTATGGGGGTACGGCGGTACCATGGGAGGGAGAGTGAGAGCCGGTCATGGTCTCATGCGAATGCGATCGAGTCGGATGACCCGTACCGCCATGCGGCCATACCTTGAGGGTCCTCGGGGTGAAGAAGAACAGGTTGGCGAGGTCGAGTCCCACGGCAGCGACGAAGACCACGAGCTGCCGGCGCTCCTCGGCCGACGCAGCCTGCCACGGCCGGTGGAACCACGCGAACGCCGCCGCGGAGACGGCCGGCCGTGGACGCCGCCGTCGTTGCTGCCATCCGGGGCCAGGACGAGGCTGCAGGTGAAGAAGCAGACGGCTGGCGCCGCAGGGAGTAGGAGCAGCGGCATTTTGGGCTCACACTTATGCAAGTATGTACGTAATTGTTTTAGCTAGTGGTGCGTAAGGCATACTCCTCACTTGTATATAGACTCCCATGCACGCAGCACGTGTCATTTAATGATGCAGCAGATACCTACCTCTCTGTATCGAAATATTTGAGCTGACTTTTTCTAAAATATTTGATTTTTATCTTATTCAAAATATTTATGCTAATATGTAAAAGGATAAGTCACGCTTAAAGTGCATATGATAATAAATCAAACCACAAACAAAATAAATGATCAAAGTCATAAAAAAATCACTAGGAACAAATACTTCGATACGAAACAAGTGTCAGCCAGAGGCGCCATTTCAACCATTTCTCCATCAAAAGCAACTAGCTAGCCAGAGGCACCCATTTCGTTCCTCCACTGTTAGTTGCACATGCACAGTTTTATGGGCTCCCATCACGGTCGCACCACCTCCAAGCCCTGCATTAACCGCGCCTCTTCTTGTCAGAGACCCAGCGATAACAGGTCCAGCTAACACGAATATTAATTCGTCACAACATTGGAACTTCTACGTGTTCTTCTGAAAGTCACAGAATTTAAAAGTGGAAAATCGGTATGCAAACCGGTGGTGAAAATGAGATTATCACCTACGGTTCATTTTACAAACTGGCGATAAAATGATTTTCACCGCTGGTGCCAGCGCCATAAATTGAGGGTGAAAATGATTTTCAACGCCGACTCACTTTGGAGCCGGACGGTGAAAACTTTTCACCGCTGATTCATTTAAAACCAGCGATGATGAAGCGCTAGGAAAATAATCATTTCATCATTGATAAGCTAAATTTTATATACTGATGTTTTGGTAGTGTTTGGTTTAGAACCAAAGTTTGAATGTATGTTATGCGCAGGCTCCCACGCCATGACCACAAAACATGGAAGGACAAGGCATGCATGATCGAGAGAGCCCCTAGTAGTATAGTACACCACCAATGGGTACAGCTACATCCTGCTTCAATTGCTCCAAGGAGCATAATTATCCCCATCTCTCTGCCACTACAAGTCTCTTACTCTCTTTCATAAGCTAACAATTAATTGGAGCCGTAAAAACCTCGTGCATGTCACGTATTCACGTGTACACATTTTGGTCCAAAGAAGATGGGTGGACATCAACACTGGATCTAGTAGGTTGTCGATTATGGAACGAGGCAACAATACATGCATGCCATGCTAACTACTTCCTGGTTTCCTCCATGACGCAGCAGCATGAAATTAAATTAACAGTGACGGGGCAAATATACAATGATAAAAGATGCCATGCAACACGACATATAGATCGTATTTAGACACTGCATGGCGAAAACCTTACTTTATGTTGATTGCATGTCAAGGCTATATAGGTTTCAAATGAGGCACATGCTAAAATATCATGCAACCAACAAATCGTACTGTGAAAAAAGAGTGGTGCACAAAACGATAATTCCTTTTTACAAACAAAATACGTGCTACAAGCAATAAAACACTAGAAACATAAATAAATAAATAAATAAATAAATAAATAAATAAGATTCAAATAGCTCCAAATAAAGCACCAACAGAGAGTTTATATTTTGGAAAAAATGTACCACTCTCATTTTTTCGACTTTAGAACGTACTAACTCTATGCCTGTACATTGCTGCGGGCAATACAAATCATAAATAAATTACATTCTAACCTTATCGGCAAACAATTATTATATAAATTATATATAAGTAATAACATCATGACCTGCTTTCTGGTAAGCAATAAGTTCGATAGATAATATTTTATTTAAAATATCTTTATAAAAATAAATTTATTTAAAATGAAAGTAAAATGGATTGTTATTGATTTATAGCATCTATTTACAAAGTTTGAAGACTTTTTAGAACCCATCTTGAGTGCACCTAACAATTTAAATATAAATTTTAGAATATTTTTTATTTAAAATCTAAATTTACTATCATACGAAATCAAAACAAAATGGGTCACTTTTGATTTATAATATTTTTTACATAGTATTAAGTTTCTAAAACTATCTCGAGTGTAAACAGCTCATGTAGCAATTTTAATATATTTTTAAAATAGTCTTAAATTTAAAATTTAAACTTACTATCATGCCAAACCAAAACAAAAATTATTCTTAAAAAATTATATTTGATTGTCAATTTAGTTTTAAAAAATCTTAAAACTTTGTAAAAAATAATATAAATATAAAATGATTCATGTTGCTTTGATCTGGAATGATAGTAAATTTAGATTTTTAAATTAAAAAGTATTTAAAAACTATATTTAATTTGTCAATTGAGGTGTTTACACTCAATACAGTTTTTTAAAATCTTAAAATTGTGTAAACAAATGTTGTAAATCAAAGGTGACCTATTTTGCTTGGTTTCGCGAATAGGCTATATATCTTTCATCTACTATGGTTTCGTAGAATAGGTTGTGTGTTTCACTTACATAAGAAAAAGAAAAATGTTGCCGGGGAGGGTGAACTAGTGACCAGCATATATTAATTTGATTACATTTTGAATCCGCATGTGCTAAGAGGAGTGTTAATTGTTTTCAAGACGGAAGGCGCTTAGGCAGGGGCCCCATACCAATACCTGGATAAATCTAGGGCTTTCCCTCGTCTATGACCTCGATAAATCGAGGGCTTTTCCTCGGGGATTTGGTGATGAACATGGCATTGTGTATTGGCCAAGTCAAGACAAATAATGAAGGTACGTAAGTCAAGAAGGCAGCCCAAGGACACTGGGCAGAGCCGCTTGAAGGAAAAAGGATTTTAGGTACCCGTATATGGATAGGGTTCATACAAACCATTCAGTACCGGTACTATACTCTATCGAGATTTGGAGCAAGTTGAGAGTGTCAAACATTATGTCATTTCATAGTACACGTACACATTTTCATACATAATAAGGCCTTGTTTAGTTCACGAAAGTTGCAAAAAGTAAGTTGCAAAAGTTGCATTGGGAAGTGTGGGGAGAAAAATCAGGGAGGTGTTTAAATCCGGTGAATTGGTGAAAAGTGATGAAATGTTTATGCATTGGACCGTGTGCACAGAGAAGAAATGAACTGACACGGTTCTCAAGGTGAAAACTGTATGCAAAGTTTGTGAATTTAAACACGTCACATGACTAACTAGATGGCACCCCGCGCGTTGCCGCGGAAGAAGGTGCGTGTGACACCCCGGTGTCACTAATGTAATTAAGACCTTAATTAACTTAATTAAAGTCATTATGACATGCATCATCTCATAATTGTGGTGTTTGTGCATAATTGTGGGTATGTGTTGACTTAGTCAACCAGAATAGTCAAAATAGTCAAAATACAAAAATTATACCAAAATGTCGCAAATAATGTCAACTATATGTATATGAACTCAAATGAGTATGGAAAGTTCAAACAAAAATTCAAAATTCGATTTTGAACGCATTCGATTGTCATTTCATGTGTGCGAGTTTTGCTTTTTACCCTTCTCGAGCGGCTAATATCTTTAGATTTTGCCTAAACACTTGAAATTTCACCAATATAAACGTTGGAGTACAAAGTACCCTCTTTACAATGGTGGTGATGTGGATCAATGAAAACTTGGTTTGGTCATTCAAAATCTTGGCCAAAATCGGGTAAAACCCTAAACTTTTAGCACAGACGAAATCGGCTGTCTAAAAAATGTGGTTTTTGCCCATTTTCTTCGCCCCGTAACTTTCAAACCGCTGCTCAAAAGGAGTGATACTCTTTGTAAGAGTTGTAGCCTAATGTACCAGCTACAACTTTTGTATTGGACGATCTCGATGTTTATCTGTAAACATTCGAGAAAAAGGCCATCGAATTCGGATCAAAACCAATCGATTCAGCACTTAGAAAAATTCAGTTTCGTCAGTTTTGGCAGATTTTTGGCCGGTTTTCTCCACGATTTATCTCTCAAACCATTGATCAGACACTATAAGTTCCTTTGTAGGAATTGTAGACCTATGTATGCTCTATAACTTTTGTATTGGGTGATCCTAGAGTTGCTACACAAAATTGTGAGAAAAATTGAAGGAAAAACGGCTGCGTCGCTCCGGCCGGCGGCCAAATCCGGTAACACCGGATCAGACAACCGGTGGAACCGGTTATCTCCGGCCAGGAGCACCTCGGCGTCTCCGGCGGTCCTCCAGCTGTCCAAACACGTGGCCGTCTTCCATTGCGCCGCTTGTGCCACGCCAGGTGTCCATGCCTTGCTGTCTAGCCCCGTACGCGCGCGTGGAGGGCCGAGCAGCCACCTCATCGGCGCCTTTACGAGCTCGGTACGTCGACGGCCAAATTCACCCCCTCTACTCCACCATTCTTCAATTCACCGCACCCAGAGCCTTATCACTTCGCCCTCTCCGCCCTCGACCGCTCCGCTCCCTCCGCCATAGCCTACACTCAGAGAAATCAAAGGAATCCGAGCCGCCATTGCCGTTTCGGCCGAACTCCAAATCCTCCCGTGGTCGTAGCTCCACGCTCGTCCTCCACCCAATCCGAGCCTCGAGACGCGTTCCTCGTGATCCCCGGAGCCTCCCCGACCTCTTCCCCCTCCATTTCCCCCACCTGCCAGGCCTAGCACCGCCACTGCCACCCGGCCGGCAGCAGCGCGCGCGGCCNGCAGACGGCCGCGCCGCCGGTGTGCCCAGGGCCCGGAGGGCCACCGGTGCCGCCCTCTGCCACCGGCCAGAAGGCCCGGCCGAGCTCCATCGGCCTCTGTCCAGAGGTTGAAGAAGGGGGATGGAAAAGGTAAAAGGATAGAACTTGCAGGGGGTTTTGTATAAAAATGTTGGACTTATGTGTGAGGTGGAAAACTTGCAGGGACCTGGTTGTAAGTTTCCAAGGACCTATCCGCGAAGAAAGGACCGGTCGGCAATTATTTTCAATTTCTCAGGGGCCTTGATGTAAAGACCGATTTTACTATTCACGTTTTATTTTCCTTTGAATTCGGCTGAACTTTCATAAATCACCAAAAATCACACAAAAATCGTAAAATCACAAACTTGGACTTTCTGGAGTCCTTGTGAAATTCTCTTTCCAGCGGTATGAAATCTGTGTGATTCCCAATGTATTTCTGTAGGAATGAAGATATACTTGAGAGAATGTTTATTGCCTTATAAATCATAGGAATGTGCTAAAAATGCAAAACCACTTTTGATGGTTCTGTTGTGATTAGTAAAGTTGAGTTGAGTATCTGTTGGCCACAGTTTAGTCATGATTTTGGTAGATTTGGAATTAAGTTGATTCTAACTAGGTGAGAGTGGATAAATCACCAAATATTCTATATAACTCAAAAAAATATGGAAAATTCACATAAAATGTATCTGGTAGAATAGTAGTTGCAGTAAACATTTCAGCTGCAGAAAGTTTTTGTAGAATTTATTATGATTTTCTAACTAGGGATAAATGTTGGCTGTTAAGAAAAATGGAAAACAAATAGGTAAAATACTGGAAAATTTCTGAAAAATAAACTTTGCTGTCAGGAACCCAAAAACATATTCACTTTAATTTTTGTTTATATAAATATATTTTCTAGGCTTTGTTTGGTAGGAACTAGCTAGGGAAATGCTTAATTAATAAATAGTTTTCTTGTTGTAAAATTAATTCTACAAATTTGTATGGCACTCAGGAATGCTTAATGTTAGAGTTAGCAATTGAAACTCCATTGTATTACTAGTGGCTATTTATAGATGTTTTACTTGATTTAAGTGGTAGTGTAAGTTGTTTTGGCATATTTAAAGGTTTAATAAAACTTCTTTATACATTAATTCAGATCTCAACTAAGCATAATAAGCAACTAAAAGCAACCCACCCAGCTTTCTTTGTGAGTTTCTTAATTGTTTATACTCCGTAAATGATTGCCCAGTGATGTATTAGTGAGTTGTTGCAGTTATTCTGTGATTGTTTTCTCGTGCATTACTGCATCTCATGCATCCACATTTCATGTAGAGCAAACCCTTGTTGACAGAGTGTACGAGATTGAGGTCGAGCATGAGGACGACCAAGCTGCTGCTGAGTTAAACCTTACTGCTGCACAAGACCCGAACCAAAGTTCGGAAGGGCCCAAGGCCAGTGGCGATCAGGAAGGCAAGCTCCGGAGCATAACCTACTGTTAAAACTAACACTTGTTCTATATGCCTTACTTTGTGCATTTAAGTTTTGAGGAGTTGAATGAAACCCTAGTTGCATGATCCCTAGGTACCTATGTCCTAAAACTAGTATGTGTAGGTCGTGTAGAATGCTATGCTTAACTAGGACCGGTAGAAGTCGAGTGATTGCCTTGTCACTCGCGAGATATAGGTTTTTGCTTTATTATCAGTTGATAAGATTCGGCAAGCGGGGCTTGTGCGGTATTCATGTTTGGTTGAACACCCCGCTTGCACAGAGAATTGTGGCTAAGGCATTGATTGTGTGGCGATGTTGGTCAAGCTTTTGAAGGTACTAATCGTATGCCGGGAAATATGGTAAATTGGTAAACCTAGTACTTGATTCAAACTGACGTCTGACGGGTCTTTCCTACTCCATTGGGCGAGGGGGATGATGGCGAGGGTAGCAGTGGCCGCGGCACAGGTTTGCCTTGGGCACCTGGGGTCCGTTGGGGCGTGCACTCGGGTGGAGTGGGCCCTGATGGCAGATGGCAGGGAGAGATGGGGACGGTTGCCTCGTGAGGTCCGGGGTGTCTCTCACGGGTCGTACGATTAGGTTGTTCCATGCATGGTGAAAATCAACTCGAGTTGTCCGTCCTTCGCGGTTACATGAAGCTGCTTGATCTCTTTTCATACATCAATGTCCTTGGGCCAAATGGGTGGAAGTGTTGTTAGGTGAGAAATGTTGATGATTTATTAATCAATTGTTTTTCGATACTGAATGTTGTTGGATAGTTTGGCAAATCTAGTAATGGTTAGTCTCACTTTGAAACTTGGCTAAAATATTGAAAGTAGGGATCAACTTGTAGATGCTTTTGGCAAAACAAACCCCACAGCCAGAAAGCCTTGCATGTCTAGTATTTAACCTGGTCGGGTAAGACTTGCTGAGTATTAGTATACTCAGCCTTGCTTGTGGCTTAATTTTTCAGATAATGGTGATGGTTATGACCCTGTTGCTGCTCTGACTTGGCCGTGTATGCTTCCTGATGGTTGGTCCGTGGAGTTGGTGCCGTCTGAGTCCGACTCAGGCCGCGAGAATTGAATGTCATATGTGGGCTCCATGTGATGTTATGTGTATCGACGTTTAGACTTCCGCTGTATTATAACTCTGGTTTGTAATAACTAAAACATATGCACTGTATTTGTATAATCATCTATGTGATCCCCATGTTGTAAAATTTGTGATGAGTTGTACTGCCTGAGCCCATCTTCGAGTGGGACTGCTGCTATTTCGTTTCGGTCGAGAGAAAAGGTGGTTTAATCGGGAAGGTATCCGACGGATTGCACGATTAGCTCGGTTTAAGGGCGTGGAGCACTGCTATGATAGTGGGCCCATGCTTTTAAATCGGATTAATTGGGGCGGTCTGCCACAGCTGGTATCAGAGCCGAAAAATAGGCAGCGGGTGGTGTGACAAATCTTAAAAATGTTTTCTTGATTTGCAAAACTTAATCTGGACTTTTGAAAACATCGTTGGATACGCTAGGGTTTGAAAATAATAGAACGTGAGCCCTAGGGTTTATGAGGGTAGTTTTCAGGTGGCTTGTATAGTATATATATGACTGACTTCCAGCACATTTACTTCTTGCAATTTAAATTCTGCAACGACGCAAACAGACGTCTGGTGAGTATCGGTCGCCCATCGCCAGAGGGTGTGATTACTGGACGCTGTTCTCCAAGCAGTGGCTTACTTGGGGTGCAGTCAATATAACATCTTCACGGTGTTATAATGACTGTAGTGCTTTTACTTTACTGGTTGAACTGTTGCTTCTATAGTGAGCAACAGAGTGCGGTCATCATATGTGGGAAACCGCATATGCGTCACCCATGTGGCGTGAGGTACATGGGGGCTGTTTGTGAGTGCTGGCACAAACGGTTCAGTGATAAAAATTTTCTGCAGGTACACTAACTACGAAACCCTAGGCTTGTGCTCGATAGAATTTCGACTAGTTATTATAAGGAGAGACGTATACATGTGCCACCGTTGACTAACCACGTAAGTCCAAGATTACTTGACGATTGTTTCTTGGGTGAGGATGGATAAGACGCTTATTCATGCATCATGCTAATGAACCAAATCAGAAAAATATGGGGTAAAGAGAATAGAAAGTGGGTTGAACTAATAAGTGGTGCACTCACATAGGATTGTTCTAGTTTCCGAGATCTGTCTGTTGGTGTAATTTTTAGACCAACAAAATCACCTCAGCTGCAAAAGCTCAAATTAGAAAAGTTGTCCCAAATATTTTTATCCAGCTGCTGTAAAAATTTCGAAATTGTTGGCCCAACCAATTGGGAGTTATGTCAGTTTTACCATTGTGCTGATTTCTGTCAACTTTGTGCAGATCTGATTACTGCAATGATTCCTCCTTGTTAATGATGTTTCCTTTGAAACTCATATATAACAAAGTTGTTGCCAACTTGATCCTCTATTTATTGTCCAAAAATTCAGGTCATTTGGCCCAGCGGATAAAGAGATATAGCCTTTTTACTAGCTCCCTGTTCTGCTGAAATTCTGGATGCACCAGTCATCAAACTTCAAGGATTTGAACCTTTTGCTGATATATTTAGCCCTATCATAGAATACCAAAGTTGTAGATAACTTATCTAGGAACATTCTGATGAAATTTCATAATTTTTGGATTACTCAATTTTGAGTTATGAATTTTTGAAATTCAGTCCAGAATCTGTTCTGTTTCGAGTTATGCCATTTCCTAGCTAAATACTTGGACTAAGCTTTACTTTGGTTAAATTCTTTCAGATGGCCGGCCCTAGCAACCGTACCATGTACATTGACGAGCAGGGGCGCTACCACTCCACTTGCCTCCACTTGGGGGGTTTTCCCGCGCTTCTGTGGGAGACCGTGCAGCGCTGCGGTTACACCGAGCCGCCGCGCTACGTTGGGGTGCATCGCCTGGAGTGGAACGTGATGCAGTTTGAGGTCACCGTCACCATTTCGAGCCCACCCGAAGTGAGGCCGGAAGACTTGATGGTGGCTACACGGGCCCATGCCTTCTTGTCCGGTTGTGAGCTCGCGGCACAACACGCGTTGCTGCTATTTGGGCAGCAACATCAAGTGCAGCTCTACGACACTCCGGCAGCCTTGTTTCCACCACGGCCTGGGAATACCATATTGTGGTGGGACAGCAGGGCCCAAGTTCAGGACCCTACCACGAATGCTTTGGTTGACTATGGGAGAGCATCTGCTGACCTCATTGAGACACTCGTTCACCAGAACCGTTTGGTGGCAGCAGCAGCTCAGGCCCTAGCTGATCAGGTCAGGGGCTTGGATCACCAAGTCCACCACCTCAACGAGGAGCTAGTTGGGCAGCACGAGTTAGTGGCCCACTTGGAGGATGACCTGAACGAAGCTCAGGAGGTGATTGCAGAGTTGCAGCATCCTCCTCCGCGCTTGTGGTCCCAGAGTTGCCCATACAGGGTGAGTCGGGCCTGGACACCGTTTCGGGGCAGCCGATTGAGCTTAATGACCCTGCCATGTCAGATGGAGAAGGCTCAGTGAACCAGGCGCCACCTCCTAATGGTGGAAACGATGGGTCCGATGACAAGGAAGATCCCGAGATCCTCTACCTTGTCGACTAGATGATGTTTTAGGGAGTAACCCTCTTTTGTATCCATGAATGTAACCCTTGCACTTATGGTAGACTTTTGATCCGCCAAAGGGATGATGTAAATTGTTCATGGATATTGTGAGATATGCTCCTAGTAGGTGATGTAAATTATCTCATGGATCTTGTAAAATATGCCACTAGTATGGAAGAACCATCTATGGCCCCGTTTGGTTTTCCATTCTAGCATCTAGCATGGAGGGAATCTTTTTTGCATGGAGTACTAAATAAAGTCTATTTGCAAAGCCTCTTCACGGATGAGCATAACTTTTCGAGACGAATCTAATGAGCCTAATTAATCAATGATTGGCTACAGTGATGCTACAGTAACCATCCTCTAATCATGCGGTCAAAGGCCTCATTAGATTCTTCAGGGTTCTTAGTGCAGGGGTTCTGGAGTTAGTTTTGTAAAATACCTTTATTTAATACCTTTAATTAGTGGTCAAAATTGTGAACAGTTTCTAGCACTGGAAAACCAAACGGGGCCTATGTATATATGCTGTTTTCAGCTTTGTTGCAATCAGCTTGTCCTCAGTTTTACTCCTAGAAAATGATGTTTTTCAAAGGGGTCATGAATACCAAACTTGTGCACAATTTTATGACCTAGATTGTGTCAAAAATTCAGCTCTTTTGGAGCAAGGCAACAGAAGTTATGCTCAATCTACTCTGACCCTGCTTGCTGAAATTTTCAGAATGACAGGCAGCTAGAAACTTGCAAATTTCGCCCTCTTCCAATTGGAAACAGCCCGACCACCAAATACAAAAGATTTAGACAATTATACAAGCTCTCTTCTGGCAAAAGACGAGAATTTTTGGGTTAACAGAACTGCAGATATGAATTTTTGAATCTCGCTTTAGAAATCTGTTAACACCCTAGAATTGACTTTAGCATTGCATCTAATATTGGGTAGTTTCCTTATTACCCTTTAGCAAGTTAGGGATGCGAGTACAACATGATGGATGATGATTTATACTAACTTTGTAAAGAACCATTCTTATAATTGTTAGTAAATTTTATCATCCTATTGTGTTGTACTTTTAAGATGGCATTACTAATTGGGAGTTTGAAATAATGCAGATGTCGAAAACTCCGGAGGGTGGTCTACCTCATCCACCACCTCTGCCCACCAACATCGCTGAGATACTGGCTATGCAGACGGAGATTCTTCGGTGCTTGACCGAAGGGCAATTGAATCCGCAGCCAAATGGTGAACGTCACAATCAGTATCCTCAAGAGGCAACGTACTCGGACTTCACCAGTACTCAGCCACCTCTGTTCACCAAGACGGAGGATCCTTTGGACGCTGATGCTTGGCTCAGCATCATTGAGTCCATGTTCTCCCTGTTGGTGTCTCCTTGTTCGGATGCCAACAAGTCCCGGTTTGTCGCTCAGCAGTTACGCGGTCCGGCGCGCTTATGGTGGGATACTCACACTGGCATGCTCCCTGCTGATCATATTGTGTCTTGGGATGAATTCAAGATGGCTTTTCGTGCTCACCATATTCCGGCCGGTCTTATGGATCGCAAGTTGAATGAGTTTCTAGCTCTTACTCAAGGAACCCGCAATGTGCTGCAATATGCTCAGGTTTTCAATCAGTTGGCACGATCGACTTTTTTGCTTTTTGATCCTTTTTGGGAAAGAATTTCACAAATAGACCCTTTGGGGAAAGAATTTCAAAAATGGACCCTGGGGTCAGCGCCGTGATTCACGGCGCTGAGCTACAACGTCTCGACGCCGTGAATAACGGCGCTGAGGTCCATGCGACGTGGATATGGCTTGGCTGACGTGGCGCTGACGTGGCGCCTGAGGTCAGCGCCGTGGATCTTGGCGCTGACCTCAGCGCCACAGATCTCGGCGCTGAGGTCAGCGCCAAGATCCACGGCGCTGACCTCAGCGCCCCGGCAAAACGCCCCGGCCGGGCGCTCCTCCGAAGCCGAGACTCAATCTTCTCGTTCTTTCGGTTTTTCCCTTTCCCCACACCGCCAAAACTTCACAAATCGGCATATTCGACCGCGGAAACTTCGATTGGCTCCATCCATCTTCGAGAGCAAGGTGTACTCTCTTCCCTACTCTTTTTTTCAGCATTGATTTGATCTATGTTTGATGTATTTGACACTTTAGCCACGTATTTAGTTAGTGTTTGAAACAATAGTTTATATGTCTTCCATTGGATTTTAGGATGCCGAGACGTGGTAAAAGTAGTAAGACCTTGCAGCCAAGGTAATGTCCAATACATTACATAAATTTGCGCCGTTAATTTTTGTTCTTGCTTATGGTAGCTCTTATGTATATAATTTGATTTGTAACAGTCGTCGCTTTGGAAGTGCATATGAGGTCTTGCCGCTGCCTGATGGTGTTCCCGTGCCTATGTGTTTTTGCGGTGATGATTGCAAGGTCGCCGTGTCCGATGAAGAGGAAACCTTCAGGCAGAGGTATTGGATGTGCGCCAACTATGAATTTGAGCCTACACGTCGCCAAGTTATCATTGGCTTGTTGGTGAGAAATTGTTTTTCATTAATTAGTTTGTCATGATGATTGTTTAATTTTGTGCATGACAGTATTGAAATGTGAATATTTCATTTGCAGACCCCTCCCCCGCTCTATGATTTTGAGCAGTGGATCGACACTGAGATCAAAGAGGAAGACAAGAAATGGTTGGAGGAAGACAAGCAGTGGAAGGCGGAGTGCAAGGAGCGTATGGAGAGGAGGCGTCAGGATGAGGCAGCACAAAAGGAGCGTGCTGAGGAATTTCAAAGGAGGCTCCAGGCTCAGGCGAGGGAGGAGAGGGAGAAGAAGCTTGAGCGTGTTCGTCGTGCGAAGGCTGCTTTGGAGGAGAATCCCGATGCTTTGAGGAAGGGAAAGTGGCCTCGCTGCACTCAGTAGTTTGCTAGGTTTATGGCTGTCATGTCATGCAGGACCTTTCATTATGTAGGCATGTTGTGGACTTAATATTGTGCTGTGTTTGATTTCAGTTATCTTTGAACCTTTATTATGGACCTTGCATTGTGTTCTGATGTATCTCACTAATCATTATGGATGTTTTCTTGTGTTCTGATGTATCTCACTTATCATTATGGATGTTTCCTTGTGTTGTGATGGGAATGTGAAATACGAACTGAATCATAAATGAACTGGTGCAGGTACATAATGATTGACAATTAAATGGCATGTGAGGACCTTTACCGAACTAGGGTAAATTAGTCCTTTCATAACTAAACCTAACATGCCTTAGGGAATTCAAACTAACAACGTTGGTTACATATTTGAAACCTAACATGGCTTAGAAAAATAAACTAACAACATTACCTACTTCTAGTAGTTGCCCCACATAGCGAACTGGGTTGAACCTTCTCCATAGTATTGTCCCGTTGATGGATGCTGTGGTGGTGGTGGCGGCGGTGGAGTTCCCTTGTTCTTGTGACAAGGGCAGCTGCAGCCTGGAATGGAGCACAGTTTTTCCCCTGAAGCCGCATCATCATGGTCGTCGTCGCCATCATCTTCCTCGTCGGTGTTGTTACGGTGGCTCACTTCTGTTTCGAGATCGAATATACGATTCTGCAGGTAGCTGATGTACTCCTGATGTGGATGAATCGGGGCAGGGTCAACCCACCTGGTGAACCCACAATTTTCTGGAGCGTCGGAACTCTAAAAAAATAAGCAAAGTGAATTAGTGCAGGAAATGGAATTAGACATGTTTATCCATAGTAATATTAACAGAGATTACCCATGCTCGTGGGCATTTGAAGAAACGACGACCTCCATTGTCCCCCTCGGTCTCCATCTGCACTAAGCAGTCTTCACCATGCATGCATTTTGGCCAATCTTCCTTCCGTGTATCATATCCTCTAAGAGGGGATTGTTTGTTAAAATCACTTTTGCTCTCAACTGGAAACTCATACACTGCTTCCCCAAAGAATCTAGGACCAACAGACCCCTCCCACACAATGGGAGGTCCCTTCCTTCCCCCAGTTCCTCTCCCAGCAATGAAACCTTTCCCACTAGATGACCCTCCAGCCATAGTTACTACACAAGAACTCTTCTCCCGTTTTCAAACAAGAAGCAATGCGTATATATAGCCGGAAGGAGAGTAATACCAGTGACCTCCAAGAAACACAGCACGCGGATTGAATGGCCCACACACACACGGATTGAATGGCCCACACACACAGGACACGGATTGAATGGCCCACACTTCACACACGGATTGAATGGCCCACACCTTCACACACGGATTGAACGGTGCACATATTATTCATTGAAATTAAATTACATTTCCCTATTTGCTTTAGTTTCGCCTCAAATACTAAAAATTTCGGCAGAACTTCCCCTCTTTTAGAAGGTTTCAGAAACACAACAAAACATCATAATATTATATGAAAATATACCACAAACATGTGTCACAAGCCATACTCCACAATACCAACATATACCACAAACATGTCTCACAATCCAAACTCCACAATACCAACATATACCACAAACATATAGCACATAATTAGAAACAAAGCCCATAGTCCATAGCACATAATTAGAAACCAAGTCCATAGTCCATAGTCCATAGCACATAAATAGAAACAAAGTCCATAGTCCATAGTCCATAGCACATAATTAGAAACAAAGTCCATAGTCCATAGCACATAAGGTCCATACAAAGTATCCATACACTAGGGCATGCATCCCTCACTGCCTCCTACTCTTACCCTTCCCCTTACGAAGCGCGTCGGTGCCTGGAGTGTAAGGATCAGGGGCACGTCATCGCCTACGTGCTGCAGGCTGCGAAGGCTGTGTGGACGGAGCGTCCTCGAGCTGAGAGGGACCAATCTCCTCGGCCTGCTCGTCGTCGTCGCCGTCGCCACTAGAAGTATCCTCGAAAGTATCCCGCGTGGAACGGGATGCGCTCTGTCCTCTGGAGCCACCTTCACCATGCATAGGAGCACGGTGACCTGAAGCGCTGCCCGAACGTGGTGGTTGCGGCGCCTGCACGCCCAACCCTGACATGGTCCTGCAACCACAACGAGCAGCAGCACGACGTAGGCGACGTGCAAGTCTCTGGAGACAAATAATTAGTTTAAGCATTTGAATAAACCAATGGAAATAAGATGTCAACACTTACTCCAAGAAAGTTGCTCGTGTGCTCGTCCAGTCCGGCCCTGGGAAAACGCTCGATGTCATACACGGATTGCTTAAGCGTGTTCCCCTGCCATAATAAATTGCAAAAGCTTAGTCGCCATACGATAATTGTGTGAAAAAAGATAATATTGCTGAATTGAAACTCATGGAAGAGACCATACCACTCGATCTAAGATTGGCCCAGCCTCCACCACCGTGCCTGCCCTCGTCGCAAGATCGTACGACGTGTCCTCGTCTTCGGAAGATTGAATGTCCGCGTAGTCCTGGCCCGTCCATTGCACCTTTAGCCTTGCCCTCGTAGCACCTAAGTTCAATAAAATAAACATTTAGTTTTGAAAGGACCATATAAAATTAAGTAAAGATGTCACGCATTCGAAAAGATATCCAACCATCAATCTATTTATGGAAGGAGGCAACAAGTATTCTAAAGAACAAAATTCTAAATGAAAAAAGAAGAACACGTGGATCTTGGAGTTAATAAGAGTTAATAAGTAACATGTTGAAAATCTTATATGGAAAACAGAAATGAAAATCTAACTAATTACCATTGTTGACGCGGAAAATCGGCGGACGTATCTCCTGCGTGCAGCACACGATGACCGGGGAGATCAGCTTCGCTCCAGTGCCAGTCTACACTCCAGTTCAGGTTCGCGGCGTGCCAGTCAATTTGACCTGAAATTGACAAGGGAATAAAACAGTTAAATTGCTCTATGATTGTGCTGGCTCTATTTCAGACGATGGAGTAGCGTCGAATTTTAGCCAAGACCCAATCAGACACGCATCGGCCGATACCGATCGGACCTCAGAATCGGACCTCAATGATGACGTCAATCGGACCAAGTAATCGGACCTCAATCAGACACCAAATCGGACTTCAGAATCAGACCAATCAGGATCGGACCTTGATTGATATAACAGACCAGCCTTTGAATAATGAAATAAAGCATAAAACAAGGCCAATATGTAAAATAATGGATCAGCTATGTCTTGAAACAAGATATTAAATAATCAAAGTGTAAGCCGATACATTGTCCACCTTGTCTAATTACCAGTTTGACTCGTCTTATCGGACCATCTAACCAACCAATCGGACTATAGCCTTTTCAGAGAAATCTAGCTCCGACGTAGGGAATCTAGATTTCTCTAACTATGATCAGATCAGATAGCTAGATAACCAGACTTAACTTATCAACCTGTTAATTAAACAAGCTGCTCGCACAGGTGTTGATCAGATTAAGCAAAATAAGCAGGCAAAACATTAACAGATACGTTCTGATTCTAAGATATGTTACTGAACAATTAAGCAAGATCCAGCTCCGACGTAGGGAATCTACACCACACTTAACATTCAAATAGCAATAAGGCATAACCAAAGCTTCCTTTAACTAATCAAGATGAACCTAGCTCCGACGTAGGGAATCTAGACCAAACATGACAGTCAAAGATTAATCTAAGCGTATTACACAGATCCAGCTCCGACGTAGGGAATCTACACCAATGTAATACTCAAAGAACAACTAGATTAAACCACAAGGCAAGATTAGACATAGAACGATGCTGTAAGATAGATAATGCTTAAATCGGACCAAGACCCATGCTCAAAGCCGTTGAAGAAGTAGAATTGATTCACATGGCGTAGATCTAAACCAATCTAGCAACTCCAACAAACCGCAAAGACTATCTTTAGTAACCAAGATTATTCTAGCTCCGACGTAGGGAATCTAGACTAATCTTGATACCTAGCTCCGACGTAGGGAATCTAGGCTTAAAGTATAGTCCGATAAACGATAATCTGTTGAATAATCAATATTGATCTAGCTCCGACGTAGGGAATCTATATCAATCTTGATTATTTAGAGATAAATCGGTTGAACAGTATAAACGAGAAAGGGCGATGCGCCTCAATTCAAAGCCTATACTAGTTCGATAAATTGACTAACTTACTGGTAAGCCGGAGATCAGAACTGATGCAGCCC
>CM014272.1:10688903-10715934 GCA_004135705.1 Alloteropsis semialata
ATCTCTCTTTAATATCCAAATACATTTTTGTACTTCCCGGGTGTATAGAGTAAGCTGATTCATGTGCTTCCCTTAGAATAGCATCCCTTATATGCTTCAGATTGGGCACACATATTCTTTTACCAAACCACACAGTTCCTTGCTCATCCATGGTAAATCCTGGTGCTTTTCCTTGAATAATCAAAGCAATGATTTCTTGAATCTTCCTATCTTCTTGTTGACCTTCTTTAATCTCCTTTTCTAGTGTTGGTTCAATTTCCATCTCCACCGTACTAGCGGCGAATCCCAGATTCAATCGTTCAAATTCTTTACCGAGTTCTATTGGCAACTGGGTAACTCTATTTGCATGACTTCTTCTGCTTAGAGCATCTGCCACCACATTCGCTTTTCCCGGATGATAGTGAATCTCCAGGTCATAATCTTTGATTAATTCCAACCATCGGCGTTGCCTCAAATTCAAGTCCGACTGTGTGAACACATACTTTAGACTCTTGTGATCAGTATAGATGTCACATTTATGACCAATCAAATAGTGTCTCCAGATTTTTAGTGCATGCACCACTGCTGCAAGTTCAAGATCATGAGTCGGATAATTTAACTCATGTTTCCTTAACTGTCTAGAGGCATATGCTACCACTTTTCCTTCTTGCATAAGTACACATCCCAAACCTTGACGAGATGCGTCACAATATATAGAAAAGCTCTTGGTTATATCTGGCAATACCAATATTGGAGCAGTGGTCAACCTTTTCTTGAGCTCCTCAAAACTGGCTTGACATTTTTCTGACCATACGAACTTCACATTCTTCTCTAGCAAGGACGTCATAGGTTTAGCAATTTTGGAGAACCCTTCAATGAACCGTCGGTAATATCCGGCCATTCCAAGGAAGCTCCGAATTTCACTGACATCTTTTGGTGGATTCCAACTCAATACATCTTTAACCTTCTTTGGATCAACTGCCACTCCTCCATTGGATACAACATGACCCAAAAATGCTACTTCCTTCAACCAGAATTCACATTTACTGAACTTGGCATATAATCGTTGATCCCTGAGTCTCTGTAATACCAACCGCAGATGTTCTTCATGCTCTTCTTCGTTCTTGGAGAAAATCAGAATGTCGTCAATAAATACCACCACAAACTTGTCCAAATAATCCATGAAGATTTTGTTCATTAGATACATGAAGTATGCAGGAGCATTGGTTAACCCGAATGACATAACTGTGAACTCATATAATCCATATCGGGTAACGAACGCTGTCTTGGGTATATCAGAAGCACGAATTCTCATCTGGTGGTATCCTGATCTGAGATCAATCTTGGAGAATACACATGCTCCCTTCAGTTGATCAAAGAGATCATCGATCCTTGGCAGTGGGTACTTATTCTTTATAGTTACATCATTGAGCGCGCGGTAATCGATGCACATTCTCTGTGACCCATCTTTCTTCTCAACAAATAATACCGGTGCTCCCCATGGTGAAGAGCTAGGTCGAATATAACCCTTTTCAAGTAGCTCATCTAATTGCTTCTTGAGTTCTTCTAATTCTTTCACACCCATTCTATATGGTCGCTTAGCTATAGGTGCAGTGCCAGGTTTAAGATCAATAAGAAATTCAACTTCGCGTTCTGGTGGCATACCTGGCAATTCCGCAGGAAATACATCGGGGAATTCCTTCACCACATTAATGTCTTCCATGGCCATCTCCTTCACTTGATTGGCCTGGCACACCTCTGAAGCTGTCATAGTTGCTTGATATTCCACTTTTTCTCCAGATTTTGCTGTCAGTTGCACTGTTCTTTTGGCACACTGAATTACTCCATCATGCCTTGCTAGCCATGCCATTCCCAAGATGACATCGATTCCCGTGGAATTCAGAATTATAGGATGGGCTATAAATTCTACCCCCCTTATATTTATTTTAACCTCGGTGCATCTTAGAGTGGCCTTTAACTCCCCACCTGGTGAACTAACTATCATGGTGTTTTTCAATGGTTGTATGGTCATCATATGCTTTTTCACAAACTGAGCAGATATAAATGCATGCGAAGCTCCAGAATCAAATAGTACTGATGCAGGTTGTGAGTTCACTGGGAACGTACCGATCACCACATCTGTTGAGTCCTGAGCAGCTTCCACGTTCATGTGGTTGACCTTCCCACAAGTGTAGTTTTGTTGGCCTCCATTCCTCGGTACCTGCTGCTGATTTCCATTGCGGTATTGTAGTTGGGAATTCTGTCCACCCATCTTCTTCTTAGGACAGTTATTTGCATAATGTCCTGGCTCACCACAATGAAAGCATACTCTCCCAGATTGAGCTACAGGTGTTTTGTTAGCCTGTGTGAGAGGGGGAGCTTGGATTCTCATCTGGGGATTTTGAGGCTTAAACTGCTGTTGTTGTTGCTGTTGCTGATACTGGGGACGCTGCTGCTGTTTCTGGAAGCGCTGTTGGTATTGAGGATGACCCATTTGCTGTGAAGAGCCTTGGAAGCGAGATTGATTCCCCATTGGCTGATTATAGCGAGGACGTGAGTTGCTTCCAGACTGTTGGCCCATGAACTTCCTCTTCTTTTCTTCCATTTCCTTGCGCTTATGTTCAAGCATTAGAGCCTTGTCTACCAGCTCTTGGAAATTCCCAAATGTATGAGACATAAGCTGATATTGAATGCCATCATTTAGCCCAATTAAAAACAGCCGCTGTTTCTTTTTATCAGTGGCCACCTCTTCTGGAGCATATCTTGATAGTTCGATAAATTTGTCTCGGTATGCCGTGACAGTCATGGCTTCTTGCTTCAATGTCTGAAACTCTTGACGCTTGAGAATCATCAGACCCTCTGGCACGTGATGGTTACGGAAGCTTTCACTGAATTCCAGCCAAGTGATCTGATTAGGATTGGGGTGAGCATATTGGTATGCATCCCACCAATCAAGAGCTGCCCCTTGAAGCTGTCCAGAACCATAGAGAACTTTTTCTCTATCATCACATTGGGCTATATCCAGCTGCCTGCCCACTGCTTTTAGCCAATCCACTGCTTGAAGTGGGTTGCTTGCATGAGAGAAGGTAGGTGGGCGGCCCTTCAAGAATTCCCCACGCTTATCCCTTGGTGGAGCAGGATGTGGTTGATGTGGTGGTTGGTTCTGCTGGTTTTGTTGTATCATTGTCATAGTTTGAGCCAACTGTTGCATGATTTGATTCTGCTGAGCCAGGAGTTGCTCCACAGTTGGTTGGTTACCTCTTCTGCCACTGGCCATCTGCTGAAGACATTAGTATTACTGTTATTCAACCATCCAAGATAACAATAATCTGATTCTTGTCAAAGGTATAGAAATCATAGATGTGCAGAACAAAAACCCACCCAACTATTTACACACTTAACTTAAACCTATAACTAGATGCTTGTGAGTATAGAGCCCACAATCATCACAATCATTACAAAAAGCCAACTCATGCATTAATCATAATAACAATTTATTCAAACATCCAAGAGCACTTGTTCAAACATGACAAACTTATTACAAGCTCAGAACGCATCTAATGTCGTTTTATTACATCATGAAAGGGAAAACATCTAGAGGTCCTCGTCGATGGTGGTGCGGGAGCTGGGAGATCCGTAGCGTGCCCTCTTGCGCGGGGGAGACTCAGCCACAAACTCTGGTGCAGGCTCTGCTGGCTCTCCCTGCTGCTGCCTCAGCTCAGCCACCTGGGCCCTGGACTGTGCAAGGTCCTCACGAAGCTCGGCGATCTCATCCAGAGCAGCATCCAACTCTGTGTTGAGGTTAGCTGCCAATTCCACCGTGGCCACTAACCTCGAACTGGTCTCAAAGTCTGTGGATGCGATCCGGCAGGCAGTCTGACCACTGGCGCAGCGAGGGTAGAACTTCTCTGGAGCGAAGCGGATCTGCGTGTAGTGGTGGTCGCGGTAGACGTACAGAGCGCGACGTGCAGCATCCTCCATAGCTGCCTCCATGGAGCTCCTGTCAGAAATAGAGCGGTGGATGGATCCTACACGAGCTCCCATCTCGCCCTGAGTACTCCTCAAGATCTGCACTGAAGCCTTCCAGAAGGTCTTGTGCTCAGGGTGAGTCCACCGCTCAGTGCGGTACTCCACCGCCACGTCATCCGCTCCATAGCGGTCAGTCAGCAGCTCGTCTAGCTTCTTACGGAAGAAGCCATTCACATTTATAGCATCAAAATCTGTGACGGTCCATCCTGCGCTGTCCTCCACCTCCAGTAAAGGATCCGCAGCAAAGTCGTCAAACAGATCCTCCTCATCTCCACCATTGCCATGGTTGCCATGGCCATCATCACCTCCTGCTGCTCCTCCAGCTGGCTGACCCTGCTGCTCAGGCACCTCCTCAACCTCTACAGCATCGTCCTCAGGGTGCTCCTGCTCCACAGGCTCCTCCTCGACCTCCACAGCATCGGGCTCCGCCGGTGCTGGCTCCACAGGTACTGGCTCCACCGGTACTGGCTCCTGCTGGGGCTCCGGTGCTGGGTGCGCTGCCTGGACAGGTGGGCCAGCGGTGCTCTTGCGGGCAGTCTTCCTAGTGCGAGCCATCTATAAAAAGAAACAAAAGAGAGAGTCAAATTTTTGCAACAGATAAAGATAGGAGTATAAGCAAAGATTTTTAATAAATTAATGACAAGGCAAAACAAGAATAGATTAAATAAACAAAATGAGGTATGTATAATCAATAAATAAAATAAGCAAGGTTAAATCAAAATGAAATAAAGCAAGGAGTTTAAAGCACAAACTCTAAACGACCATTCTAAACTAGGCTGCGCATCCTACAGTCAGCACTGCTTTGATACCACTCTGTCACACCCGGATTTACGAAGGAAATCCGAATGCTACTATATGTGTACCCAGGAAGTCTTTACACACATATAGCTCAGAAATGAATATCAAAGAAAGGAAAACAGTGCTCGATAACATAAACAGGAACAAGTCTTACATCACAGGCATTACATTATTATCGAGTTTATCAAAGTAGCGGAAGAGTAAGCATCTAAATCCACTGAGCCTCCACAGGGACTCTGACTGGGGGACTGCACTGCCTAGAACTCCGGGAACTCCTCAGGGAAGACAAAAGCATCCATAGGCGGCTCATCTGAGTACCCATCCGGGATTTTGTTGATATGAAGCAAGTGTAAGTAAACCATCTTACTTAGCAAGAATAACATGATTAAATGAGGCTCAAAAGGCTATGCAAGGTTTAAACTGCGGTTAGCATTTTTAGTTGATTAATTTTAGAATTAACCTGAATTACTACAGTTATATGACAACCCCAGTTGAAACCCACATTAGGAAACAGGTGAAGTATAATTAACGAACAACATCATATTTAACCATTTAACCAGAAAACAAGGAACCGTTCGAAAAAGGATCCAGGCCGCTCTTGACCGTGAGCACGGCTGATATATCAGATTATAACACTCTGCAGAGGTTGTACAACTTTACCCACAAGTCGCGATTCCCCTTTGTCATAGACAAGTGTACCTCCAAAAACAGGTACGGGGTTTCACTACGAGACCTTTCAAAAGACACCCTAACAGCTAGTGGCAGTGTGAACCTCTTCTGCTCCCACCAAAAGTAAATATCAGCCCATCCGAGACAAGTGAGGGACCCAAAGGCCCTCCCTGCTCCCACCAAAATAAATGTCAGCCCATCCGAGACAGACCGAGGCCACCGCTTCTGGCCCTCTCCTCCAAGTCAAGCCAGATAGCCACTTAGACAGCTAGAGCCGTACAATTTACTTAGCCAAGACCACAACCATGTGATCCTTGTGGTTGTACGGTTTTCCTGGGTGGCCGCTTTAAGAATCGGAACCTTAAAGAGAGACGCTTAGAGCAATCCAAACACATGCTCAAGCTCCCTAAACCAAGTTGCTAAAAAGCATATTTTAATAAGGTTCCAAGTATAACATTAGTCAATATTAACATTTAACAATGATCGTTAGCGTTTGCAAGCATAGCACAACTTAACAAAACTACCCATATGCATAACCCAGGGTGATCAAGGAATATAGGATTTATAAATCTAGTCATTCTAAAGGTTTAACAAATTTAGACACATGCATGAATGAATAACATGATTAATAGGTGAATAGGTATCAAGGGTAAATCATGTTACACTTGCCTTCCTCAAAGAATTGCTGTTGATCCGGGTCTTCAAAGTCTTGATCAAAACTGGCCTCGAACTGCTCGCTCTCTAAACAAGCATTCCATCACCATACAGACATCCACACATGCCATTACATGCAAACAAATGTAATACTATTAGAACAGTACACCATACAGTAGAAACAGAAGCAAAAATCTATTCTACGCATTTCTACGATCACATGAACGCGAAAATCACTCTAATCGGAGCTAGGATGATTAAACTACACTAGAAACAAGATCGAGGACTAATCTGCGATAAACGGAGGACCTATACGCAATTAACCCTAGACATCAGGGGGTAGCAGATAAGAAAACTCAACACACAGGGAGGATGGCGGGTTGATATGCAGATTCTGCAGGGGCTCTTTAGCAAAAAGCCGAAAGGGTATTCTGCCTTCTAATCTGGGCCGCTGGATCAAGGGTGGATGGCCGGATTTTTATGAAACGAAGGGGTATCTTTGTTTTAATCCTGGCCGTTGATAGATGGATGGATGGATCTGCTGCTTGTACTGTGCCGTGAGGAGGAATACTGTGCCGGTTACTGTGCCGTGAGGGGTACTGTGCCGACTTCTTCCTCGGTTGTTTCCTCGCGGACAGAAAGGGCGACGGCGCCATGGTTTCTGGCCGCCGGCGTTGAGGGGCCCCAGGCCTACGGTCCACGGATTCCTGTGCAACTTGGACTAGAAGCGAGAGGGCGACGACGCGAACTCGCCTTCATGCTCACCTAGGACAGAAACACAGCAGGGGCGACGAATTTCGAAGGGGGGCGGACTGATTGCCGGGCGCCCGTGGAGGACAGGGTTGCGGCCTCGGTTGATGCTTCTGGGCGTCGGGATTAGGGTCCTTCCTGCGTACCAGAGAAACGACAAGGGGAAGGAATGATCAAGGGGCGCCCAAAGAGGAAGAATCAGGGAACCAGAGGGGCGCACCAGAGTCCTTTACCTTTGCTGTTCGCGACGAAAACCGGTCGGGGACAGATGCTTGGTGATGGAATTGGAGAGCAAAAGAGGTAAAGGAGGTTGGGGGAGGACTTGTCCAAGCTTTATAGAAGGGGAAAGGGACTCGGGCAGGCATGGATTGAAGGAGTTCGGTGCTCCACTGTCCATTATGGCCACTGCAAAGGAAATTGAGGTAGAAGGGAGTTTGATTTTTGAGTGGAAGAGGAAGGGGAGGGGCTGCGACGCTTGGGTGGAAAAGAGAAAGGGAGAGGGCGCCGGTTCAGGGGCGGTGTTGGTCCTCCGTTCTGGTGATGCAGGGATAGAGGAAGGAGACGGGGGCGTTGGCGTCCGATGGCCAGACGCCTACGACGTCCGCGGGTGGGGAGGGCGTGCGTGCAGGGAGGGGAAGGGTGATGGTGGGCCGGACGGCTGGTTTGGGCCAGGTTGCTTTTGGGCCACGGAAAGAAAAGATAAGGGAGGCCGGACTAGCTGCAGCTTTGGCTGTATTTTTAGGACATGGATCTGGGCCCAAGATGGAAGAGAAAGGAAAGACAGGCCGGGCCGGATTTTGGGTCGGAAGGAGTTTTAGAATTTGACTTGGACTTTGGGTCATGGTGCAAAAAGAAAAGAGGTCGGGTTTGGATTTGGATCGGGTTCTGGGTTTTGGGTTTGGGTAGGGTACTCGGACACTGGAAAAGAAAGAAAACAGAAAATAAAAACGGGCCGAGCTTAGGATTGGGTTTTCCGGACTCTAGGGCTAGCACACAAAACACTCAAACAATAAAACGATGCATCGGCATGAAATGCACAAACATGTTTCTAAACCTAGGGTTGATTTTAATTACTAAAAAGGTTTTATATTTTTTTTCTAAATTCTGAGTATGCACACACAAGAGCTAGCAAATTAATTACTATATTAAGAAAGAAATTTTTAGGGTGTTACAAGAGTGCGGTTAAGCTTGCTAACAACCTGGTTCAACTCTCACGAACAAAGCACATTGATATTCGCCATCACTTCCTTAGAGACCATGTTGCTAAGAATGACATATCACTAGAAGGTGTTAGGACGGAAGATCAATTGGCGGATATCTTCACAAAGCCTCTAGATGAGAGAACGTTTTCTAGGTTGAGGAATGAACTCAACGTGCTTGACTTTGCTAACTTTCACTAACTTACTAGTGTAGGGCTGTTTTGTGCTTGCATTGCATTTATATAACTTGTCATATGCATTAGGTGCTTGTCTAACCCTTGCAAGATAGTGATGAGATAGGAAAGGTTGGAGCCATTTGGTCTCTTGGTTGCTCTAGACTTGGGTGAGGCTCATCATGAGCAAGATTGCAAGGGGATCAAATATGACAAGATAGATTTAAATTTATGCCTTAAATTCTTGTCTTGCATTTGCATGCATATGCATGGTTGTTGTTTTAGTCGTTTTGTTGGCATTTGGTTGTGGCACGCACTTAGGGGGAGCTTTCTTTGTCTTTGACAATTTCTGAAACTCCTAAGTATGTGGTGCCCTCCTATGCTTTGGCTTTGGTTTTCTATTTGAAAATGTTTATTTAGCCTAAGGCAAAATATTGAAAATATTTTCAAATGAGGGTTTGAGAGAGGTTCCCTTGTCTCTGTCCAAGAATGTGTTTTTTTGCTTCTTATTGGATCCTTAGACGTGAGATAAGACTTAGTTCAGCAAATTTCAAATCAAAATCAACTTGGAAAGAGAAAATTCTGCTGTGACAGCAAGTTGCGGTGCTACATGGAAAGGTCACCGCAATAATCGTTGCTCTGTGGCTAATCAGCTTGCTTTCAGTGCATATTCAAGAAAGTTGCGGTGCTAATCAAGTTCATGACCACAACAGTCGGTGGTCCCTGCGGAATCTGAAAATACTCTCTGGTTTGACAGACTGTTGCGGTGGTTAATAATTTTGTAGCACCGCAATAATCGGTGGAGTATCAAGTTTGAAGACAATGTCGCAGCACCAAAAGTTGTGGTCGTAAGGCATAAATCCACCGCAACAATCGGTGCTCACGGGGATAAGTGAAAATCATCTCTGGTTTGAGCGACTGTTGCGGTGGTTGTTTTACCCCACCACCGCAACAGTCGGTCCTCGCGTGGTTCTGCGCCGTTCGTTTTTCAACCGCTTGATCTCATCTGTCCTTCCCCGATCTATCCCTAAGAACCGTGGGGTGTTTGACATCTTTCACTACGCCTCCACCGTACGCCGCCAGCCGCCGTCTCCGCTCACCCGCGCCGCCCTCACAGCTTCACCTTGCATTGCTCGCCGCCGTCCTTGCCACGCGTGGCCGCAGCTTCGCCGCTCAACCACCTGCGCCACCGCTCCCCTCGCCTCCACACGCCCGCGCACGCGCCACCTCAACCGCAACCGCGCGCCGCCGTCCACCTTGCTAGCGCAGCACCACCGCAGCTCACACCCACGCGCCGCCGCCGCCTCCATTGCGCCCACGCTTCGCCACCGCCGCCACCGCGCCTTGCACCCGCGCAGGGCCGCCGCATTCCCGGGCCGCCGTCGTGCAACGCCGTCGTGGGCTTGTTCATCTTCGTGTGGCCCCGGGATCCCCCTCTCCCCGAGCTCGTCTCCTTCTCGGCATCCCTCAAGGTGGATCCCTCTCCATGGCTCATTCTCTTCTGTCTACTCATAATCTCTGTGATGCATACCAATTTGGATGAAGCTGTGCTCAGTGCATGTGGTTAACACTCTGGATATAATTGCCAATGCATGCTTTGTGTTTGACATAGATGGTTTTGAATTTCAGTGGTCTTTTTGTTTGCTCACATTTATGGGGAAGTGCTGCCAAAATTTTCTTTGGATCACTGACTTGTGTTTCCTTTACCTTTCTCAATCAAAATTCCATGAGAATCATCAAAAGAGCACTAGGACTTATTCATGCCAAATTCTTACATATCCACATCCAATGTCCCCACATGTCCTGTACATGCCATCCATAATCTTTTACTAGAGCAAGAGCTTTAATGACATATCCTATTCTTCTCAAATTCATGTCAATATCACCATACTCTAGCGTATGTCACTCTCATGATCACATTGCCATGTCTATCATAGGACTAGCTGTTTTTCGAGCTCTCACCTTATTCATGCTTTTGGGATTCTCTCATCTCTAGAAAATGCTTATTAATGTTTATGTATTCTCTCTATCATTTCTATGCGTGCAGGGTGTTCTTGGGCTGTGTCAGTGGTCAGTGGCAGTGCAGATGGCAGTTGGGTGACAGGTTTTCAGTGGCAGTTGCTCGAGGCCAAGTCTCGGGTGCTTTCTTTGGACGTTGAGGCCAAGCCTCAACAAAGGTCCGTGTCAGGGGGAGTTCATGCAGTTGCAGTGCAGTCTTGGCAGTGTCAGTGGATTTCTTGCAGAGTCAGTGGATTTCTAGCAGCTTGCCAGTGGTTTTCTTGCAGAGGCAGTGATTCTATTGTAGCTCAGTATCAGTGCTTGACTGTTCAGTGATGGCTAGGACGAAGACACCAGGACGTCCCGGTAATGGGGACTCACCGCCTCGCCGTCCTTCGCCTTCTGACAAGGGCAAGGCGAAGGCACCCCCAAAGCCGCCGAAGAAGAAGGTGAAGAAGGGTGGTCCGGATGATTGGGAGACCACCATGGCTATTGTCAGGGCGCAGGAGCGTATAGAGGCTGGAGGGCGTTCTGCCCAGTTCAGTATCTGCGACCAGACGGGATCTCCAGAAGCTCCAGAGGGTCCTCCTGCTACAGCTCTCCGTCGCTCAGGACGTATACGTGTGCAGGTGACCTCTCCACCCCCTCAACAGCAGAGCTCGCAAGAGCCCGCTTCTTCTGGCAGTAGAAGGAAGCGGGCCCAGCCTTCCTCGACTCCCGAGCAGTCCGACAGATCAGACTCAGACAGGCAGCCCTCTCAGATGCCATCAGTTGAGGAGGTCTCCAGAGCCTCATCTCGTTTGATTTGGAGATTGAGGATCGAGAATGAGACTAGGTGGTTCCCTGCTAGCCGGCTTCTCACAGGCCTGTTCTGGACTCCCTTGCAGCAGGTGTTCTACAATGCTTTCAACCTGGCTCATATCTCGCTTTATAAGTTCCACAGGAGGATGGACATTGCCAGGATAGCCAGAGCAGTGCCAGTTGAGCCTAGTGAGCTTGAGGCCTACTTCTCCTACATGCCTGGACTGCTGGAGCTTTCACTTTGCCCACCACCTTCGTCAGAGACTGGGTACATGTCTTCTACGCCACAGTGTGGATGCCCCTGGACCGATCGACGATGACATTCATGTATCGGGCGAAGAAGTACACCTTGAGGCGACAGGATCTTCACGGGCTTCTCGAGCTTCCACTCTACGCCGAGAAGCTCCACGAGAGGTGCTACCCTTCTGCTATTCCACCTCGATGACCTCTGTCCAGTGGAGTAGTGCCTCTGTCAGCCAAGATGATGGCACCATGCTTCAGGCCATCCTTTGGTCCAGCTTCACCCAGGCACCCGATGGACTTGACACCGCTAGCGTATGTGATTCTCAAGGCACTTCGTCGTTCTCTGCACCCCCGGTCAGGCACTACAAAAAATCTTGGTTTCCATGACAAAATGATATGGTCATGTAAAGTATAGAAACGGTCATAGAAAGTATCGTATGACGAAAATCCACTGTCATAAGGGTCGTCACAAAAAGACCGTCGCTAAATGTACCTTGTGACGAAAAAATGGTAAACCGTCACATAATGTGTGGACCTTATGTGATGGTACGTTGTGGCGTCATATATTGTTGACATTATATGACGCCTATAACTGTCACATAATGTTGGTCAAATCGTCGCAATTAGTGTGGTTGGACCCTTATTCAGTACGGTTTATATGATGGGCTGACATCGTCATATATTGCTATGCAGAATTCATGACCGTTTCTGTTATTTCATGTGATGTATGCCTGTCAACTATTATTAGCGTTGACATGACCACTGTTGTCACAAAAATACATTCACTCCATGCACATATTTTCCATGACTCTCATCACAGGTCAAGAAGCACACACATAACAAAGAAACCATCATCCACATACAATCCAAAGCATAATACATTACACACTGGTTTAAACATCACACAAGTACCAAGTTCCAGGTTTCATCACACATAGTTGCAACATAGCAACTGATGCACATAAGATGGACATAAGTTTCCAACCACAGAGGGCACATATAGTTCCAACAACGATAAAGTTTGCTGTTCTAGCAATGCAGCAAAAGACTAGGCAAAAGGCATCATCAAGTCAATAATGTCGACCTACCTGCACCATCTTTCTGAAGATTTAGCATAGCTCGCAGCAGTGCATTAGTCTCTTCAAACTTGGTCTGCATCCCCTTCACATCTTGTTGGGTCTGGCGTAGCAAATTTTGGTTTTCTTCAAGTGCAGCTTGGTTTGCTTGAATCGTGGCTTCTTGAGCCTGAATTTGTGCTTGCAATTGTTCCTGCTTCCTAGCAGCTTCCTCTCTTTCTGCTAGGATTGTGGCCTGAAACTGAGAACGCAGTCGTGCTTCCGCTGCTGATGTAGACCGGGCAGTCTTTGACACTGGAGTCACACCCATGTTTGGAAGGAAGGTTGATGAAGGACTAATCTGGCTAAGACTGTCAGCAACAATTTGAGTGGGAGACTTCTGTGCTTCACCTTCTTCTGGTTCTCTTTCCTTCTCTGCAACCATATCCTCCTACACAGAATAATTCCACTTATAAGGTTCATTCAACTACCAATCTGCAAATGACTTTACTAAAGGACATGATTCAAACTATTGAGCTTACATATATTTGATTTGCAAGCTCAGTACGACCATTTCGTGGACTAGTCATACATTCCCCAAAGAAGTCAACAGGATCTGGTTCCATGTTGTTGTACTTAGTCCTCTGCAGCATTCATATAATTTGGATCTCAATTTTTTCAGCTAAGGTAAAGACAGTTGTGTACATACAATTGTAAAGGGAATACACAGGAACAGTTCGTTTTCATACCAGGCTGTATCGGTGGGCAACATAGGACCTAGCTCCAGTCTTTTGTTGAAGCCGAACTTTGCTTCGATTCTCTTTATTCTTAGCACAATGATTCTGGACCACAAATGCAGTATAGGGGTTACATACAGATATACAGTTTGCAATGCATAGTAACACGGTCAGATAGGATTCAAAGAAACACAGCAAGATAATGCAAGCATGGACCTGAACTTTTGGATCACACCAATAGTCAACCAGCTTGTTCCATTCTTCTGCCTTCATAGTAGGTGGAGGTTCTTTGGCCAACAATTGTTCTCTTGTAAGTGATTCATCGAAGTACTTCCTTTTTAGGAGATACCTTTGCTGCTTTACTCCCTTCTTAATGATATCAGTGTATGCTGATTTGCTTCGACCATCATTCCTGACATCCACATCCAACCTTGACTGGAGCCAATAATGAATTAGTGCAAACAATTTTTCACAAAGGAAACTTGTATATAATGTAAATGTTAGGGACAATGAAAAAGTTATCTCACCGCTACTTTCCTAAGGACTTTTGCTACTTCTTCCTGCCCTTCCCTATCTTTGTATTGTTTCCAAGATGTATAGATAGGCAGGTTATCTCTAAGGGCAACACCACACTCTGATGCTAGTTTAGCTGCTTGTACAGGGACGTCAGGTCTCAGCTTCCCTTCAGCCACCTGGATAGGCATCTTGTTTCCTCGTTTAAGCATCCTCTCTAAGCCATGACCCAAAGTTTTCTTGCGGACATTCCTTGGTGGCACTGCATTCCCAATACAAATATACAGGTTATTTATAAAAGAAGTAATAGTTACTTAATGCAGAAGACAATGCTTGGAAGGAAATGTCGTGTACCTGGAACTAAGTCTTCATCTGGATCTCCACTTGTTTGAGCCTCAGAACAGTTAGCAGCATCAAAATGTTCATTCACTTCATTGATTTCATTGCTTTGCCTAGAGCTCTGTCCTCCTGGCGAGTTCTCCACTGCAATCAATGGCGCCCTACCAGTTTGGGGAGTAGGCTGCTGAAACAAGCCAGCAGTGGACCTTGTTAACCTGGTAGGATTTGTGGGACTAGGCTGCTGAAGCAAGCTAGCACTGGATCTTGTTAACCTGGTAGGATTTGTGGGACTAGGCTGCTGAAGCAAGCTAGCACTGGATCTTGTTAACCTGGTAGGACTTGTGGGAGTAGGCATTGTGTTCGTACTATTTGCGGGATTAGGCACTGCGTTTGTAGTGTCTGTGGAACGGTTTGTGGGCGGGCTGGTGCCTGTAGATAGAGGGCGTTGCAAATTTGTGGTAGTGGGTATGGTGTTTGTGTTCTGGCTAGCTACCACATGGTTGCTAGTGGGCAAGTTTGCTCGTGGCCTCGGTTGGTTTCCGCCTCGAGTGGCAGCAGTATTTGCAATTGCCGTAATTAGAGGTGCAGTGGCTCGGGTATATCTGGGTGGGGTTTGCAGCATGGTAATAGATGCCCTAGTCACTCTTATTGGGCTAGCCGGCATTGGGTGCGCCTTTTCTTTCTTGTTTGGATGGCGAGATCCTGGAGGCATTGGTCTTACCTAGCAAGAGAAACAAGCATCTTGTAAATTAAATGGAATTGTACATGTGCGCCAACAGTTCAACAAGTCAGTGAAGTATTTGTCATATATATAGGCATAGGGTACCCTAGAATAAATATAGAGAAATGTTAACTTGTTAAGTGACCTACTAATCCATCTCACCTCAGTATTGAGGTCATCATCATAATCATCATCACTGTCAGAGTGGTTATCAATGTCAGAGTTTGGATCATAGTCATTGTCAGATTCTGGTTTCTCCAACTCTAATGCCTTCTCTTTGCTTGAAAACACAGAACTAATAGTTTGTTTTAACACGGAGATACCCAAGGACGCAAACACATCTTGAATCCTCTTTATGTTCGCATCCCTGTCCTGCTCATACTTGGGCTTAGGCATTTCTTCTATTGTACATGTGCACTACGCACTAACAGTTCAAACTTGGGTGTAGAAACCGTATGAAACTGTTGGTGCAGAAAGAGTAGAAACTACATTCAGTTTTAGTAAAAATGAAGTTGAAAAAAACTAAGACATCGGGTACTGCAATGAAAGGTGGATTTGAACCGAGAAGTTTGACTTACTTCAGCTGTTGTCGGATCTGATGAACTTCGGACAAGGCGAAACCCTAGCTGTCACTGGTGCGGAGGTTGGCGACCTCGAGTGGCGGTGGTCGACGGCGGGCTGTTCAGGCGAGGGGATACAGGGACCGGAGGCTAGTGGGGTAGGGTCGACGGTGGGTGGCGGATCTACGGTGAGGCGAGGGAAGAGGAGGCCATGGTCTTTGTGCCTACTGACCGGAGGACGGTGGGGCTAGGGTCGACGGCGGCAAGTTCAGGTGTGGGCTTACAAGGACCGGCGGACGGTGGGGCTAGGGTCGACGGCGAGCGACGGATCTATGGGAGAAATTTGGGATTTCGGGTGAGGCGGGCGAGTGGCTGCGGGGATTTTTCCCCTTTGGCTGACCGACCAGATTATAAGCCAGGCCGCGGCCGCGAGGGAAAATTTCCCTTCTTGAGCGGGAGGCGTGGTGGGGCCCATGCGTCGGTGAGAGAGTCCGCGCGGGAGAGCGGGAGGTGCAGGTGCCATTTTTTGGTCAGGCGCAGTGGGTCCACCATGTCATAGATAGAATTAGTAGTATTTGGAATTCAAATAGATTTTTGGGACAATATATGATTTCAGATGGAAATAATGTCATAAACAAAGTTGTACAACTCATCAAGATCTACAAATTTGATATTTGTCATTTTTTCATGTGAATTTGTTTGGACAGTTCAAATTTTGAATTTCAAAATGTTAAAACTTGGATCAAAATTTGGGGTACTATGTATTTTCAAATGAAAAAGTCATGAATACAAAAGTTGTACAACTCATCAAGATCTACAACTTTTATTTTGGTCATTTGTTCATCCGACAAAGTTATGACAAGAGTGTTCACAAAATTTACTTAAGGATCTTATGGTTTCATAAACGTTAAAAGAGATACGTAAATTTTGTGAACACTCTTGTCATAACTTTGTCGGATGAACAAATGACCAAAATAAAAGTTGTAGATCTTGATGAGTTGTACAACTTTTGTATTCATGACTTTTTCATTTGAAAATACATAGTACCCCAAATTTTGATCCAAGTTTTAACATTTTGAAATTCAAAATTTGAACTGTCCAAACAAATTCACATGAAAAAATGACAAATATCAAATTTGTAGATCTTGATGAGTTGTACAACTTTTATATTCATGATTTTTTCAGATGAAATCATTTCAAGTTTCAAAATCGAGATTCAAAAGAAGGAGAGGATAAATAGCATTCAGGGCCCACATGTCATTGTAACGTTGGACCCACATGGCATTTACGGTAGACAAGGAGGCCTCGGTGGTGTGGCCGGCCACATCTCGGCCACTTTGAGCTGGCCTCACCACTTAGCCTCGCCGGCGGCCACACTGCAGGCTCGCCGGCGGCCCCACTGAAGCTCATCCCGGCGGCCAAATCCAACTTTGCAGCGCCGGCGGCCAAATCCAACTTTGCAGCGCCGGCTTGAGGCAGATCTGCAGCGTCACCACTTGCAGGTAGCCTCGCTGCCAACCATAGTTCTTCTCCTTTCTTCCCCTTTCGATTTGTTAGAGCACAATTTTTCAGAGCCAAAATTTGCCCCTACATTTGACAGGACACGATGGATAGAAGCTGGATTTATAATAGTTTGCCATTTAGTGCTCCCTATCTGGATGGCGCTGAACAATTCATGCGACATGTCAGAAGCCGATTTAGTGCAGATGAGGAAATCAGTTGCCCATGTCGTCGATGCTTGAATCATAAACAACTTAGTCAAGCTGTCGTAGAGGATCATATCCATATCAACGGGTTCTGTAGGTCCTATACACGTTGGATTCACCATGGTGAGGAAGATACTGATGATGAAGCTGATGGCATTGCGCCTGTGGTTGCTGAGGGTATGCCATGGGAAGGAAATGACCAGGCACCAGTTCATGATGAACAAACTGAACATGACCTAGAAGATAGCGCAAGGGGAGTTCAGGGGTTGATTCAAGATCTGTACACTGCAGCAAGCCATGGCATCAGTGGTAACTTATATCAACAGCTCATGGAAGAGGCAAAGCGTGAACTTTATCCAGGTTCCACTGAGGAGTCTAGGTTGACATTCATAATTAAACTGCTGCATATAAAGGTGTATAATCGAATAACAAATTCTGGGTTCAATGCAATACTTGGGTTGCTATCGACATCATTCCCCAATGTTACTGGCCTCCCTAAGTCCTATAACGAGACTAAAGCTCTACTTCGGAAGCTTGGTTTTGGTTATGTTTCTATTCATGTGTGCAAATATGATTGTGCCTTATTTTGGGGGAAACATGAAAAAGTTGATCATTGCCCAGTTTGTGGTGAATCAAGATGGAAAGTGAATCAGGTGGGTAGAAAGAAAATTCCTCATAAGGTGCTGCGTTACTTCCCAATAATACCACGCCTTCAAAGGCTTTTTATCTCAAAGCAGCGGGCACAAATGGCAAGATGGCACAAGGACAACAGGGTCGAAGTTGAAAATGAAATGAGACATCCTGCTGATGGAGAAGCTTGGAAAGATTTTGATAATACTTACAAGACTTTTGCTGACGATGCCCGGAGTTTGAGGTTAGCCATTGCTACTGATGGATTTAACCCTTTTGGTCAGATGACCAATTCATATAGCATCTGGCCAGTGATAGTGGTTCCTTACAATTTTCCACCATGGATGTGTATGGACCAATCCAATTATATGCTTTCTTTGATTATTCCCGGCAAGAAATCACCAAGCAAAGATTTCCATGTGTTCATGCAACCTTTGATGGCAGACATGGTTAAACTCTGGTCCGGTGTCTCTACTTATGATGCATATGAATGCAAAGATTTCAAACTGCGTGCAGCAATTCTGTGGGGAATCCATGACTATCCTGCACTAGGCACCATGTCAGGCAGAAGCACTGGGGGTTACTTCGCATGTGTGCACTGTGATGAGAATCCATGCTCTGAGTGTCTGAGAAACAAAATTGGGTTCATAGGCCATAGACGTTTCCTCCCAAGTGACCATCCATGGAGGAAAAACACAACATTCAATGGCCACCATGAGAATAGAGAGCAGCCAAGGAAGTTCACAGCAGATGAGGTTATGGCAAGGTTGGATGCAGCTTCCTATGTTCCAGGGAAAAATCCTGAAAAGCCAAAACCAAGGAAACGACGACGAAATGGAGAACCAGTATGGCATCTGAAGGTTAGCATGTATGATTTGCCATACTGGTCCAAACTGAAGCTACAACACAACCTAGATGTTATGCACATAGAGAAAAACATTTGTGAAAACATTGTGGCAACTCTACTGTCTAATCACATCAAGTCAAAGGACACGATCGCTGCTAGGCTAGATTTGGAAGACAGAGGTATAAGAAAAGAGCTTCATATGGTGCAGGAGGGTGATTCCTACACAAAGCCAAGGGCTTGTTATGTTCTATCACCAGAGAAAAACATTTGTGAAAACATTGTGGCAACTCTACTGTCTAATCACATCAAGTCAAAGGACACGATCGCTGCTAGGCTAGATTTGGAAGACAGAGGTATAAGAAAAGAGCTTCATATGGTGCAGGAGGGTGATTCCTACACAAAGCCAAGGGCTTGTTATGTTCTATCACCAGAAGGAAAGAAGAAGTTCTTGGAGTTTCTTAGCAATGTTAAACTTCCAGATGGGTATGCCTCTAATATATCAAGATGTGTCAATATGGATGCAAAAACATTGAATGGGCTGAAAACACATGACTGTCATATACTGTTGCAGAGAATTTTACCAGCTGCCCTTCGAGGGTTGGTGCGCAAAGATGTATATGAAGCAATTGCTGAATTGGGTAGGTTTTTCAGAGAACTTTGCTCCAAGACTCTAAAGGTTGAAAGACTACATCTGATGAAGAAAGAGATTGTAATTATCCTTTGCAAACTAGAGAAAATTTATCCTCCTGCGTTCTTCGATGTTATGGTTCACCTAGCAGTACACTTACCTGACGAGGCACTGCTTCGGGGGCCGGTTCAGTATGGTTGGATGTATCCCATAGAGAGAAGATTGGGCACCTTTAAGCGTTTCATCCGCAATAGAGCAAGACCTGAAGGATCTGTTGCAGAGGCATACACTGCATATGAGTGTCTAACCCAATGCTCAACATATTTCAGTGACATTATTACTAGGTTCACAAGACCTGAAAGAAACTTAGATGGAGGACAGAACATCTTACCCACTGATTCCTCCATTTTTGCACATGGTATTAACCTGCTGGGTGCTTCTAAACTTCATTACCAAGATAATGACTATGACTCCATGGTTTGGTTTGTTCTAAATAATTGCGAAGAGGTCGATGAATACAAAGAGTAAGTAAATTTTGTTGTTTCATCTTTCTCCCAACCTTATCTCACAGTAAACTAACCACCTTCTTCCTTTGCAGCATGTATAGGGCAGAGTTGGAACAACAACAGGTCAACAATATTGATAAAATGATGTCAACACAATTTCCAGCATGGTTTGAGAAACATGTACGTGCATCTTTTACAACCTATTCATTATTGTTTCCTGCAGCTTACCTATTCATTATTGTTTCCTGCAGCTTACCCGTCTAAAAAATCAAGGCACTGCAAATGTTGATGAAGACCTGTACTCACTCGCATGTCGACCTGATAGGCGTGTGCGATCATACTCAGCGTGTATAATTAATGGGGTACGGTACCACATAATGGATCGTGAGGCACAAAGGAAAACACAGAACTGCTCCATCAAGACTTTAGGTGATCACAATGGTGATACTATTGATTACTATGGGACAATAACAGAAATTATTGAGTTGAATTACATTGCAAACAGCAGAGGACCTAGATCTGTTATCTTACTACGGTGTGAATGGTACAATCTTGAGGGAAGGACATACGAGATGAAAGATGATGGTTACTTCAAAAGCATTAACATTGAAGGTCGATGGTATAAGAATGATCCATTCATTCTAGCCACAGAAGCATCACAGGTATTTTTCTTGGAAGATACAAAGTTTGGTCATGGTTGGCGAGTTGTACAAGACTTTGGCCACCGACATATATATGATGTTGAAGAGGCTGCCACAAATCAACAAATCCATGAACAAGTACAGATGAGATGTCAGGAGGCATACCAAGAGGATAATGCTTCGCCGGATGATTGTACTATGGGAGACATTGATCATGATATGGATTTGTTGCACACGGAGAATCAACCAGGAAGCCCTGTTAGTGCACACCTTGTTCAGAGCATTCGTCTAAATCAACAAACACCTGAACATGGTGAAACAGTGAGTGCAGATGAAGATGAGACCTTCCTTGAGTACCATAGTGCTGACGAAGCGAGTATATCAGAAGACGATGACAGTGACGATGACTAACCTTTGCATCACATTTCTGGAGCTATTTGTGAACCATGGTCTGCTATTACTGATTCTGTTGTACCTGACCCTTGTATCTGAAATTTGTGAACCTTTCTATCTGAATTTGTGAACCTTTGTATCTGAATTTGTATCTAAAATTCTGTTGTATGCCTTGCTGGATTTTATTGTACTAATTCTGTTACATGCTGCCAAAATTTTAATGGATATATATATTAGGCAGCCAAGCATGTCATGGTTAGGTTATATGCTGATAAAAAATTCATGTTTATGCAATGGACATATGCTACCTTTGCATCACATTTCTGGAGCTAGTTTGTGAATCATAGGTGCTGCTAATTTCCAACAACAAATACATCCAACGGCACAAAGGCACATCCAAGACATAGGTCACATCCATGCACAAGATATGTCCAACAACACAAAGGCACATATATATTTCATCCAAACTGCCAATACATCCAGGTTAATAGGTTCAATACAACATGTCCTACTTCATCATCATAGCCAAAAGCATATCCAACCTACTACATAAGATTTACAGCTAAAATGGCCTACTTCATTGCTACAGTTACAGCCAATATGATGGCCAACACCAGGAATGCTACATTCAAACAGCCACACACAAGACAAATGCAACTTCCCATGCCATCCCTGCTCTTGCCAACCATTTCCTTCACCTTGTTCAGATTCAGCTCCAAGTTGTCAACTCTATCCACCAGCTCACAAACATTTGTTGTCGAAGCTGCTCCAATGGTCGAGGAAGCGGACAGAAGATATCCATTATCACTAAGGAACACCACATATTCTTCCTCGAACCAAAACCTGGAACATGCCCCAGGAACCTGCATCCAGATGAAAAGCCACAGGTACATGCTTAATCTTACAAATTCGGTCCACTCTTGATTGTGATTCAGGCTTCGCCACTGCTAACAAGAATGAAATTTGGGCACTGCATAAATATTAAAACACTTACGTTGTGAAATTTCTTCCTGGGACACTTGAAATATCTCCTTCCAATGTTGTGCTCAGAATGCGTGGTAGTGGCAGCAAACACCCTCACGTCCTTGCAATCCGGGCACAATATCAATGGCAACCCGGTCACATCATCAATCGACGCTGGAAGCTGAACACCAGTGGACGGCACCGCTGCTGCAACAATGGTAAGGGGTGTGCCTTGCAGAGGAACTCTAGCTGCGCTTGAGCGCCGAGTGCGAGTGGTTGATGACGACGCCTGCGACATGAGTACTACAGAGAGCGGAGATTTAGTTGGCCTCAGGCATCAAATGGATGAGGAGCAACAAGGGGACGGCGAGGTAGGTGGACGGAGGGAGGAGGAGGGGGCCGGGAGAGCGACGAGGCAGGCGTACAGGGGGAATGGCGCACCTGGGGACAAGGAGCACGCCTCCGACCACCGAGATGGAGTTGCCGCCTGTCACCGGAGATCCGCGCTCCGCCGCTGGACTGCAGTCGATCTGCGCTCCACCGCCGAGAGGTCGCCGTCGTCACGGGAGAGATGGGGAACAAATGAAGCGGGTCAACGCCGGGTCCATCTCCTGGGGGTATATTCACATTGAGGGGCGTCTTATTTGTAAAAACATTCAGTGATGCTCCACTGCCGTCACATAAAGACAACATTTATCGTCACAAATTCGCCACCGTCAGTCGGGTACCTAACACCCATATTTTATGACGGTCCTTGGTACCTATATGTGACGAAATAAATACCATCGTCACATATAGTTTTGACTTTCCTAATTTTATGACCCTACGTACCTAGGCGTCATATTATGACACATTATATGACAATATTTTGCCCCGTCATGAGCATTATCGTCATAGAAGGTTGCTTTTCTTGTAGTGCATTCGCTATCCAGGACCCAAAACAAGAAATGGGTCTCGTGGATGGGTCTCCACGGTTGGAGATAGTCTAACGAGAGAGCACACGCTGCAATATATACAAGCATGTATTCTTGCTAATAGTTTCCTTGTATATGCCTCTTCTATGGTGCATATTGAACTTATTTACATGTACAATAAATTGTCAAAGAGACCGTAGCTGTTACGGTAGCAAGAGCTGTCTTTCTCTCCAGCTAAAATGAACAGGAAGCTACTTAAGCTAGATTATCTTTTTCTTCAGTGGCTCAGGAGAGCCATTTCCACAGCGTCAAATAGTGGATAAACCGGAGCCCCTTAGAGCCCTACCAAAAAAGACCCTGAATAGCAATTTGCTCCCATACAAAGGTGCATGGTTTTAAGAATCCCTTTGTAAAGTATTTTGAAGACTTTGTTTTTTTAAAAAAAAACGTTTCCAAGACTTCACACCATACATACATGACAATTTGTTTCATGTTACGCCACTCTTAGCTCTAATCCAATACTAAACATTATGTACATGATCATAATATTTACTCCTTTCAACCATTATACTTGATGTTGGGTAGTTCATTTCCAACCGACCAACGTAAAATAAAACGACATGGAGGTAGTAATATTTTTTTTCCAAACCCCCATAGAAGGTTTTTTTTTTCTGCCTCATCAACGATAGAGAAAGATACAAATGTTTAGATGATGGATTAGAGTTACGAGTGGTGCAAAATAAAGGATTTCTTCCCATGTTTATTTATTATAGGTTAACTACTACTTAAGTGGCATAAAACACTTTTATATGTCTTTTACTGAAACTACGTTTATATGGTACAAATTAAAGTACAAGTCCCTTAACTTAGTATGAAATTGATATATATGACAAATGCCATGTCAACCATGAGCTGATATTATCATGATTCAAGAACCGGTATATATGCTGTGCAAACTTTTTAGAGGATCGAGCTTATTCCATTAAAAAATAAAACAAACCGAACATTAGTCCATAGCAATTATGTTTATTCATTGATCCATCGACAACATGACAACATGGCTTCCGCCAATGATCGAAGGCACACTCATGAACTGAGTGAATATTACTTCACAACAACCATCGGCGATGATAATAATAAAGCGGTAAAGAGCACGCGGTGCTAGCTAGCTCATGCATCCGACCAGGTGATAGGAAGATCGCCGACCTCGTCCCCGGTGATGCCCAGCGCGTCCCACACAGCCTTGGACGCGTCCACAATGTTGTGAGGGCACGGCGGCTGGAAGGCGTGGGGCTTGTCGCAGCCGTGCAAGGTGTCGCACTCGTCCACGACCTTGGCGAGCACGGACCTGCCCTTGGCGTGGATGCGTATGTGCTTGTGGCAGCGTTTGCCCTTGTTATACCACCCCGTGGAGAGTGCCACGACACGCTCCGTGTTCTTGTGGTACTTGCCGTCGCACTCTGACGGGTCGCCGCCGTCTCCACCCACGTCGAAGTCGTTGAGCGTCATGACGGCTTTGGTGTGCCTGGTGACCGGCGGCGAACAGTGATACGTCGGGTAGATGTGTCCGGGCTTGCAGCACTCCCCGCACGTGTGGTGGACCGTCCTCGGCGTCTCCAGCGTGCCGCTCGGCTTGCATTTCTCTAGGCCGTGAGCTGCAGCGCCGCCGCCGAGGCTTGGGAAGGCAACGACCAGGAGGCCTGCCAGAGCAAGCACGAGGAGGCTGGCCGTCGACATCTCTTGCTATGAAATTTGTTGTGTGTATCTGGAGATCCATGTCGTCCGTATATATAGGGATCGGAGCCCGCGTCCTTCTATCTGTATTCTCAAGTTTAGAGGCCATTGTGGTCAACGATGTCTGGAATTGAGTAGCTTACTCTGATTGGGACACGAGCCTGCCATTTCTTCACTCGATCGGAGTTTCGATGGAATTTACCGCTGTAATCTCTGTCATGATGAATGCAAATACGCAGCCTAGATTGGCAGACACTCATATTCAATAGTCATACCCCGGCTCCGTACCTGCCAAAAGGAAAACCTCGGTCCCGTCGTTAGGCATGCACATGATCTCGCTCTCACCCTCCAGCCAACACTCACCACAAATGTGCCTTTTATCCAATGAAGTAGTACTCAGTTATTAGGATTTGAAAGGTACGGACTAACTCACTAGATTAGCTCCCCTTGTTTTTTCCTCAAGCTCCGGTCACTGCTTTTTACCGATAGAGTGTCTCGTACCGAGATTTTCGTGAAGTTCTTTAATAGCTGTATCGTCTCGGGTATGCTTCAGTATTGACCAGACCAGGGTTACTCTCATTGGCTGTGCTCGGAAGTGCTGGCTCAAGGTCCATTTATTTAATCAACCGAGTATCAACGACCAACATGTAGGGTCCGTTCATCCAATCAATCTTGCGTAACTCACACGAACTAAGCGTGACTTAGTTGGTTAAATTTGTCGTGGAGGACTTATCCACCCGGGTTCGAGTTTCCGACTCGACACATGTGTCGCACTTTTCTGAATTTATTTCGGGATTTAACGGGGCTATCTTTCGGTGGTAGGTAACGTACCTGTGGATAGCGAGACATCTAGGTGTAGGGTTTTCATTCGTTTATTTATATGGGTGAGTGCATGTGTGCGTGAGAGTGTCTGCACGTGTACTGATCTTGCTCAAAAAATCAGGTTTAACTCAGATGGGCCTAGGGTACATGGTTGCAGCAACCGCAGCTGCGAGCTCTTCGGAAATAGCCTAAAATAAGGAATGATTATTCCTCAATGATAAAACCTTCTATTCCTTTGGTGCCATTAAATTAAAGTAACCCCTTAAATTTATATCTATATTACCCACATATGTCATTATTAAAAGTAACATGAGATAATCCTACATTTGAATTCAAATCACCTTAACTAAAAATATACACCAATATAGAATACTAAATCGTGTATTTCATACACTATTGGTATATGATATAGTGATTAAGGTATATACGCATGACGAGCGTTGTCATTTACAAAGATATAGGGGACGTGACGAGAATATAGATTTCTACGTTAAATTATAGTTCAAACTTAGGGTTTATTAAATAAAGTCAAGTGCATACATGTGATGCAAAGTGAAAATTTAAAGTTTATAAATGTGTATGAAAATGTTATAGAGTAATTATTAACTAAAATATATCACAATTGAATGAAAATAATAGGTATATATCTATATAGGCATTGTGTTCGAATATTTAAAAAATGAGAGATAGCTCAAGGTAATAGTTTGGCAACAATGTAGCCTTATTTTTTTAATTGGAGACTCCACATTAGTTCTCACGAGACACGCTAGAAAAAAAAAGACAAATCATAGAAATTCGCACAAAAATTAGAAACATCAATTATGTAAACTCTAATATTCATAGTCATTGGTCCATTATATTTTTAAAAAGTTACCCACCACTATCATTATAAAATATTCTAAATTAACGCTAAAACCATATCTAAATTATTGAGCTATGTCATTATAAATTTTTAATCTAAAGTAAACCATAAAACTATATCTAAATTATCGAGCTGTATCGTTATAAAAATAATTTAAATTAACTCCATAGTCTTTATCCAATTTACACATGTATATCATTATAAAGGATAACTTTAAGTGACATTCGAAATTTGTATCTAAGTTACCCACGCATAACGTTAATAAAGATAACATAAACTAAACACCCAAGTCTTAATCTAATTATCTTCATGTGCAACCTATCGAAAATTCCAAAAGTAAACTAATATATGATTCTAAATTACATATTTAAGATTGATAATATAGAAATACTAATAAGTTAAGGTATGTACACATGATGAGTGTCACCATGTAGACCATTTAAATATGTATATGTGAAAAAGCGATGAAAAATATTAATTTTTATGCTAAATATAATGTATAGAGATGTGATACAAAATGAAAAAAGTGAGAATGTGGATGAAAAGGTGTATAGTAATTACTAATTAAAAATAAATCACAAATGAAAAAGGATAAGTACACATCTATATGAGTATTACGTTTGCATATTGAAAAAAATGAAAAAGTAGTATGTTAAAAATTTTGATTATTAGATAGGAGTTTAATCTCTATATAGTTTTTAAATACCATCGCTTTTAAAAATATTAGCCCATGCGGAAGCACGGGTCGATGGACTAGTTGACCCAACCAGGGTCGTTGTTCTCATTGTAACCGTCTAAAATAAGGGATGAGTATTCCTCAACGAAGAAACCCTCAATTCCCTCGGTGTCATAAATGTGCAAGTGATTCTATCATATGTTAGATTGAGTCATTTATCACAAACCATTGCCACTGCTACGTAAATCAAATAAACATGTGTAAACTAAAAGCAATATATGTAAACACTAGATGCAATTATTTAGATGTAAACAAATCTAACAACACATAGCCCATAGACATAGCAAGAAGATATGTAAGTTTCATATAAATAATGAAATACATAGCTTCTCTAGTCCCAGAAAAGCACCCCATCCTTGTGTAGATTCGATGCACAGGCAGTGCAGAACGTAGCTGATCGGCTTCGAGTGGTTGTGCAGTTGCATTGTCCA
>CM014272.1:10716447-10732254 GCA_004135705.1 Alloteropsis semialata
AACGTGGTAAGCACCGTCATCGTCGTGGAAAGAGAGGAAGAAGGAAAGGTGCAACGAGTACAGCGACCAGTTGTCGGGGGTAGACCCCCAGGGGTACCCAGCAGGCGGATTGGCCCAACCAGCAAGGGGCGGCCCAATCCGAGTACATCTGGATCGGTTTGTCGGACTGGCTGGCCCACCAGTCGGGGGCCCACCAGTCGGGCGAACCGGATGGGCGCGACGACGCGCGCAGCAAGGAAAGCACACGGCGTATCCCGCAAGAAGCTTGGAGATCAGGATAAACTAGCCGGAATTGTAGGGAAAGATATCTGTAATCGTTATAGGATCAAATCCTTGTAATTCGGGTAGGTTACGATCTCTGGCCGACTTGTAACTCAAGGCAGCCGGACTATATAAGGCGCCCTGAGACCCCCCTCCAGAGCACGAAAACTACAACCTTTACAACCCTAGGACAGAACCCAACTACGGAGATCCTTCCAGGAACTTCATACACAGCAATACAATCGCCGCCAACACAGGACGTAGGGTGTTACGTCATCTCGACGGCCTGAACCTGTTCAATCCTTGCGTCTTGTGTTACCATCGACTTCTGATCCTCGATCTGTCCCTCGACAAATCAACCACGTAGGCTACCCTGTGTGGACTGCCGGGTCCAAACATCCGACAGTTGGCGCGCCAGGTAGGGGTTTGATCGACGAGATCAATCTGCAAGCTCGATGGCATTCACTTCCGCCGTCATCACGCCGGCGACCACGAAGATTTCCATCGCTGAGGGGGCCATGTTCTTCTTCGGATCCATGGTCTTCACCGCTGGGCCCGAGGGAGAGCTCTCCTTCACCCGTGACGCCACCCCGGAGGAGACAGCGCCACGACTCGACGCTACGCCAGACGGGATCGTCACCATCACCACTCCGTCGCCAACCATCGCCAACCACTCGGCGACCGCGACGGCCGGCGTTGTTCTCCCGCCATCTGAAGGGAACGCGCCGTCTCCTACATCGCCGACTGCTTCGTCCACTCCGCCTCGGCCACCCAGGGTGCAGGAGACGCCCGAACAGCGAAGACGCCGATGGGCTGCACGCCAACGCCAGTTCGAGGCGGACATGGATCACGCCATCGCCTCCATCGGTGAGTGCATTGAGCTCACCGAATCCGCTCGTCAGGGCATCGCTTCGCCGACTCGGTTCCCGCTGGGACTCGGGAACAGCGGAGCCGTCTACCAGCGAGCACTCGGCGAACACATGGACGCCGACTACTCTCCAGATGCGATCGGGGCGCCCGATCCCATCGTGGCTGTCCAGATCGAATCTACTCCGAACATTGCGCCGACCCCACCCGAAACTCCGGCTTTCCCGCGGGTGACACGTGTCCTCCCTCCAAATAAGAGGATCACGCCAGCCAAGCGGGAGACGTTCGTCTCCGACATATCCGCCGACGAACCGACGGTCCAGGGCAAGGATCAAGCACGCCGTGACGCCAGGATCGGGCGTAACGGTGAAAGGCAACGACGCCGTGACGCACGGCGAGAAGGCCGAAACCCCAGGATCACACGTAATCTCCAAAACGACTTCGTCCAAGAGATCGGCGGCGTGGGTGTCTACGCCACTCCGTCGGCCAACCTTGCCGCCGCGCACCAAGATCTAGAAGGGATCTCGGAGACTCCTGAACTCAACCGGATCAAGGTCAGGCTGACTGCAGCCGCGGGCATGATCGCCCAGAGGGCTCCTGCTTCCTCATCTCGCCACTCCAGGTCGGCCAGTCGCCGAGATGCCGATCGCGGCGTGGTCGAGCAGCCCGATCTCCGCGAACAACTCCGCAACCGCGATCTCCGAAGGAACCTTGATGATCGTCACCGCCGGAGGGATGAGGAAGAACTCCGACGGCGCGCCGAGTACAACCGCGAACATGGCCCTCCGGGGCTGGATCGCGAAGCACGCCAACGCCGAGAACTCGAGGCCGCTGAGGTCGCACGCCGCCGAGAGTTCGACCGCGAGTACGGGGCTCCACTCGGACACGACGCCCATGTAACGACGCGATGATCCTCCAACTCGATCACGAATCAAGCTAAGTCATATTCAAATACTTTCACAATATTTCTCGGTCACCGCATATCTCCATACTTCGCCATATTTCTCCATAATCATCGCCGACTACCCTTGGTTTGTTCTCGACTGCTTATACAGCCCGAGCGCTACACAAGCAGTCGGGCAACACCCAACGGACGCATATTGCATTTTTCTCCCTCGTTTATTTCTTTTTCCACTCTTGTACAAGTCGCTAAAGTACTTGGGAAGCACACGCCTTAATCCGTGAAACCTCGACTCTTCCGTACGGCTACGCTCCTACGCGTGCATGCGGCCCAGCTCCCTGCGCTATGGACTACGGCTATCGGGGATCAGGTGCATAAACGTAACAGGATAACTACCCGAGGAAATTAATAGACTTAAAGAGTTGGAAGTAGAAATTCTATTACATACAGCGCCGAATGTTTTTCTCCAGAATTAGTATTTGCTACACTATATACTATCTATCCTTTATATCTTCATTGCAGGGCACAGGTTTAGATCCCGAGCTTGCCTGTTACGCTCGGGGCCTGGACCACTCCAGCATCGCCGCCAGCTGAGTACTCGAGTCAGTCAGTACTCGGGCTGGTACTACGCTCCACGACGGTCGTTAGCCGAGTGCTTTGCAGCACTCGGGCTGGCGCTACACTCCACGACGGTCGTTAGCCGAGTGCTTTGCAGCACTCGGGCTGGCGCTACACTCCACGACGGTCGTTAGCCGAGTGCTTTGCAGCACTCGGGCTGGCGCTACACTCCACAAGGATCGCTAGCTGAGTGCTTTTGAGTACTGGGCTGGCGCTACCGCATGACGAGGAAGACGAAGACTACTCGGCGTGCCTCGGACGGCTCGACTCGGCCCTCGCGCTCGGGGGCTGGGCGCCGCGACGACTACTCGGCGTGCCTCGGACGGCTCGACTCGGCCCTCACGCTCGGGGGCTGGGCCGGGACGACCACTCGGCGTGCTCAGCCCTCACGCTCGGGGGCTGGCGCCGGGACGACTACTCGGCGTGCTCAGCCCTCACGCTCGGGGGCTGGCGCCGGGACGACTACTCGGCGTGCTCGGCCCTCACGCTCGGGGGCTGGCGCCGGGACGACTACTCGGCGTGCTCAGCCCTCACGCTCGGGGGCTGGCGCCGGGACGACTACTCGGCGAGCTCAGCCCTCACGCTCGGGGGCTGGCGCCGGGACGACTACTCGGCGTGCTCGGCCCTCACGCTCGGGGGCTGGCGCCGGGACGACCACTCGGCGTGCTCGGCCCTCACGCTCGGGGGCTGGCGCCGGGACGACCACTCGGCGTGCTCGGCCCTCACGCTCGGGGGCTGGCGCCGGGACGACCACTCGGCGTGTCTCGCAGGACTCCGCCGGCCCTCACGCTCGGGGGCTGGACGCCGAAATTAACGTCGGATGATTTAGCCAGATGCTCCTTGACTAACCCTTGGACCGATTCCTTCGGAATCGCTTCAAGGCTCGGGGGCTACGGCCAACGGACGCACCTCGCGGCGCATCCGTTGATTGTCTGACGACTTCAGAACAAGGCTACTAACCCTTGGACCGATTCCTTCGGAATCGCTTCAAGGCTCGGGGGCTACGTCCAACGGACGCACCTCGCGGCGCATCCGTTGGGTAAACGGCTCTTTTCTCTCCAGTATCACGTGGTTTCGCTTCCAACTGCAGCAGGCTCGACGCTCATCAGACAGCACGACCTCGCCGACTTGTCTCTCAACCACGTACTACTCGGGGGCTTGTCGGGGGTAGACCCCCAGGGGTACCCAGCAGGCGGATTGGCCCAACCAGCAAGGGGCGGCCCAATCCGAGTACATCTGGATCGGTTTGTTGGACTGGCTGGCCCACCAGTCGGGGGCCCACCAGTCGGGCGAACCGAATGGGCGCGACGACGCGCGCAGCAAGGAAAGCACACGGCGTATCCCGCAAGAAGCTCGGAGATCAGGATAAACTAGCCGGAATTGTAGGGAAAGATATCTGTAATCGTTATAGGATCAAATCCTTGTAATTCGGGTAGGTTACGATCTCTGGCCGACTTGTAACTCAAGGCAGCCGGACTATATAAGGCGCCCTGAGACCCCCCTCCAGAGCATCAACATCCACGAAAAACTACAACCTCTACAACCCTAGGACAGAACCCAACTACGGAGATCCTTCCAGGAACTTCATACACAGCAATACAATCGCCGCCAACACAGGACGTAGGGTGTTACGTCATCTCGACGGCCCGAACCTGTTCAATCCTTGCGTCTTGTGTTACCATCGACTTCTGATCCTCGATCTGTCCCTCGACAAATCAACCACGTAGGCTACCCTGTGTGGACTGCCGGGTCCAAACATCCGACCAGTCTACTACGTGAGCGAAGTACTCAGCGAGTCCAAATCTCGCTATCCCCAGGTGCAGAAGCTACTCTACGCACTGCTGATCACGTCAAGAAAACTCCGGCATTACTTCCAAGCACATCGCATCAAGGTGGTCACGCAATTTCCACTCGGGGAAATCCTCCACAACAGAGACGTCACGGGGCGAATCATCAAGTGGTCGGTCGAGCTCGGCTCCTTCAACATAGACTTCGTCCCACGCACCGCCATCAGGTCGCAGATCCTCGCCGACTTCGTCGCCGAATGGACCGAGAGCCAGGACGCAAAAGAAGACACCAGCGGCGAGCACTGGAAGATGTACTTTGACGGCTCTCTGATGATCGACGGAGGAGGGGCCGGAGTACTCTTCATCTCGCCGAAAGGGGAACAGCTCCGATACGTCCTCCAAATTCGCTTCCCTGTCACCAACAACGCCGCCGAGTACGAAGCAATTCTCCACGGGCTCCGCATCGCCGCTTCACTAGGCATAAAGAGGCTCCTGGTCTATGGTGACTCGGCTGTTGTCATAAACCAGGTGAACAAAGAGTGGGATCGCAACAGCGAGCGGATGAACGCCTACTGCGAGGCAGTGCATAAGCAGGAGGGGAAATTCTACGGAGTTGAGTACCATCACGTCCCACGGGAAAACAACCTCGCCGCCGATGCACTCGCCAAGCTGGGCTCCACCCGTGCAGAAGTTCCAGGGGGGGTGTTCGTCCAGGGCCTCCTCAAACCCTCGGTAAAGGAGCCGAACGACGAGCCAGAGCCCGCCCCGGAACTCTACGAGGTGCTAGCCATTAACGCAGAAGAAGAAGACTGGATGGCCGAGTTCATAGATTTCCTCGCCCACAACAAAGTGCCAAAAGACCCCACGCAGCGAAAGATCCTGGAACGCCGAAGCAAGAATTACGTGGTGGTCGGTGGCGCCTTGTACAGACGAGCTGCCACAAATCAAGTATTCATCAAATGCGTCACGAAAGAAGTCGGTCTCCAGATCCTTGACGACATCCACTCGGGAGTTTGTGGAAGCCACGCCGCCGCAGGAACTCTAGTCGGGAAAGCATACCGAGCTGGATTCTTTTGGCCCACCGCCGTTTCCGACGCCAAAGCACTCGTCCGCCGATGCCAGGGGTGCCAATTCTTCGCCAAGCAGAAACACCTCCCGGCCCAAGCTCTGCGCACTATTCCGCCTTCATGGCCGTTCGCCTGTTGGGGGTTGGACATGGTGGGACCATTCAGAGCAGCCCCGGGAGGTTACACACACATCCTCGTCGCCATAGATAAATTCTCCAAATGGATAGAGTACAAGGCCATTGTCGGAACTCCAACATCAAAGCAGGCCGCCGCCTTCGTCGAAGAAATCACACACCGGTTCGGGGTCCCTAACAAGATCATCACCGACTTGGGGACACAGTTCACCGGGTCCGCCTTCTGGGATTTTTGCGAGAACAGCTGTATCGGCGTATACTACGCCTCCGTCGCCCATCCCAGATGCAACGGACAGGTGGAACGAGCCAACGCCATGATACTCCAAGGATTGAAAGCAAGGGTCTTCGACCCATTGAAGAAATTCGCCGGACGGTGGCACCAGGAGCTACCACAAGTCATTTGGGGACTCAGAACTCAGCCGAGTCGAGCAACAGGTCATACTCCATTCTTCCTCGTCTACGGCTCCGAGGCTATCCTCCCCACCGACATTGCTTTTGGATCTCCGCGCATTGATAACTACGACGAAGGTGAAGCTGAGGCAGCGCGCGAGGTGGACCTAGTCTCCATCGAGGAACACCGAGTCAACGCGCTCATACAGCACGCGCGCTACCAGCAACAACTCCGACGCTACCACGACAAGAACGTCCAGGAAAGGGACTTCAACATTGGCGACCTCGTCTTACGCCGAGTGCAATCCACTGCTGGGGTTCACAAACTCTCCGCCCCATGGGAAGGCCCGTTCATCGTGACTCAGGTCATAAGTCTGGGTACTTTTCGTCTCCAATACGAGGACGGCACCGATGTCCCACACCCGTGGAACATAGAACACTTACACCGATTCTACCCATGAAAAGCTATGTATCACAAAGTTCAATAATACTATATGCTTTCTTTGTATATTGTTCTCCTCGCAAAACTTCTCGGAATCACACCGTTCCCGAGTAGCTCTTAACTAGATGCTGTGTAACCGGGCCCGGAACGACGCCTAAGCCTTCTACACGTGCACGGGATCTGCTCTCGACGTTATGAACTTAGGATAAGTGAGGCAAAGGGAAAAGCACATTTTAGCCAAAAGCTACTCGGGCAACAATAAAATACGAGACAAAGTACCAAACACTTTTGTTTTACTTGATTACTTGTATATACAAAGGTTTACACTACTCTGTACAGAATACAGGACTCTACTCAAATTTGAGAGCCTCGCCGACTTTTTCGGCGATCGGGCGAGTTTCCGCCGTCGCCGCGTTAACTTGCTCCGCCGTGGCGTCCGCCGCCACCCCATCTCCAACCGGCGCAAGGTCGATCCGCGGATACAGCGTCCGGACACGCGCCAAGGCGTCGTTCGCGCACACAACAGCCGACTCCTTGATCAACTCGGCGATGCGGGTCGGCGCGGCTTGAAGACGCGGGACCAAAGCAGTCGGCTCACCCTCCTCCGGGGCCACGGAGTCCAGCAGGTCCCTCGCCGCCTCGTTGACCTCCGTCAAGGCCAGATGCGCCGATGAGAGATCTTGCTCCAAGCCTGTTATGATTTGAGAGTTATTCTGGATTGTATACATGGCTTGGAGCATCGTCATGTCCGCACCTTTCCGGAAGTCTTGCTCCTGCTTCAACTTGCCCGCCATCACCTCCTCCGACTGCTGAAGGGTCGCGTTTGCAAACCGCGGCTGCTTCAGCTCAGAAATATGGCGCTCCCTCTCCATCTCCTTCTCTGAAAGGGCAAGAAAGCACTCGGTCAGGATGAAGATAACACGACACAGATCAGCAACTACTCGGAAATCACAGTGAAAGGGCCTTACGATGAAGAATGTGGCGATGCTCCACGACAGCGTCATTTAAGCTCTTCTTGGCGGCGTCACGTTGACGTTTGACCCGCTTGAGCTCCGCTTCCGCCTTCGCCGCGCGAAGGAGCGCCGATTCCGTGTCCTGAGCTTGCGCAAGGCGCGACTGCCGGAGCGTGGCCAGCTTCTGCGAAGATTCCGAAAAGGCGAACGACTCAGAAAACCAACAAAGAGAAAGAAAAGATGAACAAGACAGGGGAGGAAGCTAACCGCTGCAAGGCGCTGTGCATGGTCGACAGCAATTTGAAGCTCGGCGATCACCGAGCCCTCTTTCTCCGCCAGGGCATCCGCCCCAGGGACAGTGATAGTCCCCGAGGCGTCCGACTCCTTCTGCGAGTCCTCCTCCTGGACTTCCTCCCGAGTAACATGACCGGCGCCGATGGGCGACTGGATCACTGTATCCGCGACAGGATCTCCAGCGACGCTTGGAGTGATCGCCGTCTCATCGGCCGCCGGCACCTCCACCACCACCTCCGGGTCAGGCCTGACTGGGACCTCCGCAGTCTGCGCCGCTCCCGGTTCATCCGCCAAATTCCTCACCTCGGGCGAAGCACCTGAGGGTGACTGGCCTGCAGGTGCGGCGGGTGGGGCACTCGGATCTCGCAGAGCATCAGTCGAGGGAGCCCTCCCACTCGCCGCCTCTCCGTCCAGATCGGAGGCATTACTGAAAAAAGCACTCGGAAGTTAGTACAAGAACTCGGATAACAAGAAGAAATGCGAAGACCAACAACTCACCGAGTACCCTTCACAATCGCAACCCGGGGCCGAATGACGGGGAGCTTGGGACGCCGCTGCGCCGAAGCCGCCACGAGGATCGGCCTGGTCCCCAAGTTGGAGACTGGCCCTGCGTCCGCCGAGGCTTGCACGAGCGTCTCCGCCACCATGCGCCGCCTCTCCTCTACGGAAACGCCCATAGCCCGGGCGTGCTCCTGCTCTTGGAACACCTCGTCGGGCACGGCCTCGTCCTTCTCCTCCTCCTCCGTGACGACCGGCGAAGAACGCACCGGCTCGTCAACGTCGGCCTCCGAACCCGCAGACGGCCTCTGAGCCGACTGCGCGTCCGGCTTCTTCACCGCCACCTTCTTGGCCAACACCTTCTTCGTGCGCCTCCGCTTGGGAGGCGGCGGCGCCGTGCCCGCCACCGCGTCCCGAACGGAGGGCGCTTCATCTGACAACGTGGCCGAGTCGTCGGCCGCCACGTCATCCACCTCCATCGCCCGCTTGGGAGCGCCGCCCCCACGGTTGTTCTTCTTCGCCACAGCCGTCCGGCGCTTCCGCGGACGGTCCACCACCACCTCCTCATCCGAAGGACTCAGGGAGCCCTCCGTGTCACTCGGCGCCCATATACGGGGCGCAGGGGGTGGAACTGCCCCCTCTGCCCGAGTGCCTCCCTGAGCAGCCGGAGGCGTGTCCTCGAGAATTACCTTCCTCGGGAAGTCCTCCGGAAGTGGGGCAGCAGAAAAGAACTCGAAGCATCGATCCTGCGCAAGAAAAGGCGCAAAATCAGAACGGCCAACGGACGAAACCAGAAATTACGTCAAGAGAAAACACTCAAAAGGACTCGGAAAGGAAACTTACCGGTGGTGGAGGTCTCTTCAAAGAAAAAGGGCGCGGCTGGCCCTTCTCCGACACACGGCCGAGAAAGAACCCGCCGACGCGCTCCTTCATCTCCTCCTTCCCCACGGTGCGGTTAGCAGCCCGAGTGGGGTCATCTCGCCCCGAGTACTCGTAGCCCGGGTGCTTCCGCTCCTGGATGGGTTGGACCAGCCGCCTGCTGAAGTTGCAGGCGATGCCGATCGCTGTCAGGCCCTGAAGCTTCGACTCCTTGATCAACTCAAGGAGCTCGTCCACCTGATCCATCTCCGAGGTGTCGGGGAGCTCGTTCCAGCAGTCTTGGACCTTCGGCCGCTCGCCGGTGTGGCAGGGGATCGATGGCTCGTGGTTCCCGACGTAGAACCACTCGGCCTTCCACCCCTTGTTGGAAGTGTTGAGGGCGATGTCGAAGTAGTCGTCCTTCCGCCCTTGACGGAGCATGAAGCCGGCTCCTCCGACCACCACCATCTTCTCCTCACTTGGCTGAGGCTTCAGCCAGTACAAGTACCTCCACAAGTTGAAGTGAGGAGAAATACCTAAGTACGCCTCACAGAGGTGGATGAAGACCGAGATCGCCATGATCGAATTCGGGTTGAGGTTGATCGCCTCGATCCCGTAGTAATGCAGCAGCCCACGGAAGAATGCCCCTGTGGGCAAACCAAGCCCCGCCTCGAAGAAGGGCTTGAAGAGAACCAGCTCGCCGGAGTTCTCCGACGGGAATACTTCCCCCGCGCTCGGCCGCCATTCCGCCACGGCCTGAGGCGGCAGGACATTTCGCTCCACCATCTCCTCCAACGCCTCCGAGGTCACCTTCCCCCGCGTCCACGCAAGGACAGGGGAAGGGATCTTGTCAGACTTCGGGACAGCGCCGGCAGCAAACTTCTTCCTCCCGGCCATGGATCTTACGGCTGGGGTCTTGGATCGCATTAGCGAGGCTACGCTCCCCGTGGTGGCTGAGATCGCGCAAGGGGCTTGTGAGCAGGGGGAGCTTCTGTGGCGGCGGGGTGAAGAGCGAAGAACGAGGAAAACAGATCTGGAAATGAGAAGATTACCCTCCGGGGGTTAATCCTCGCCTTTTATAGCGCGCCTTGATGCCCGAAATTACCGCGAGATAGCGCGATCAGCGGGGGCGGGCGAAACGGTACAAAGAGCCGTTGGGCGCTTCACCTTCCGTTACACGCCGGGCGTCAACGGTAAAAAATGACTCCGGAGCACTCGAGCAAGACAGAGCAGTCGGCGTGCCGCTAAGGCTCGAACAGCTCCCATGCTCGGGGGCTGGCGCCACGATCAAGTCAGTGTGCCTCTCGGGCTCGATTGGCCCCGAGCCACTCGGGAGCCAACACTGCAAACTCAGTGGTGTGCCGCTAAGGCTCGAACAGCTCCCATGCTCGGGGGCTGGCGCCACGATCAAGTCAGTGTGCCTCTCGGGCTCGATTGGCCCCGAACCACTCGGGAGCCAACACTGCAAACTCAGTGGTGTGCCGCTAAGGCTCGAACAGCTCCCATGCTCGGGGGCTGGCGCCACGATCAAGTCAGTGTGCCTCTCGGGCTCAATTGGCCCCGAACCACTCGGGAGCCAACACTGCAAACTCAGTGGTGTGCCACAAAGGCTCGAACAGCTCCCATGCTCGGGGGCTGGCGCCACGATCAAGTCAGTGCGCCTCTCGGGCTCGATTGGCTCCGAACCACTCGGAAGCCAACACTGCACAACTGAAGGCGTACCGCTAAGGTTCGACCGGCACTCGGACTCGGGGGCTGGCGCCATATCAAAAGCAGCGCGCCGTGCGGGCTCGATCAGTCCTGAAACGTTCGGGAACTGACGCTGCGAGCAAATTGTTACGGGTAATGCAATCTTTTTTGCAGGAAATACAGTTACAACGGAGCCGGACTTACGCCGGTTACAAACATCAAACACATCAGCCGCCAAGATGACGGCCTGGGGCACTCGTCCCTGCGCCTAGTGCTGCATCCGGAGCAAGCTTGGCTTACATAAGCCCCTCGCAAGCTCTCTTGTAGCACCACTGCAGCCGTCGACGGGACAGCACCGGTGGAGGGTTGATGACGGACGCCTTTGGCTACCCCTTGCTCTACAAAGCATTTCACCCCACATGGCCCTCGTCACATGGGAATGCGGGGGTGAACGGGGCAGTGCTCACGCGCTGATCAACGCCTCAGATCCCTCGCAAGCACTCTTCTAGCACCGAGCCAAGATGACTCCATGAACTCTCCCCGGTGGATGAACCCAACAATGAGCCTCCGGCATATTGACTGGAAGGGTCCTATAATTCGCCCTTGGGTAGCAGCTCAGGCTCCCCGACGGGTATTTATAGCCCCTAGTCGCCAGAGGACGGAAGATTTTCTCCACTATCACGAGCGCGAGCTCCACGCCACGCGTCCTTTCCTCCAGCTTGAAGTGCACAGGTCACCCTTATCTCCTTTGGCACCACTCGACCACGGGAGCACCCTGTGCAATCACGGGAACTCTATTCCTGACGCCGCATCACAGAAGCGACGCCGCCTTGCCTGTCCTTGGCATACCCGACAGAGGAGGAATCCTCCAGGACATGAACCTTTAGCCAAAGATAAGTTTCGATTGATTAACTTCATTAATTCCGCGAGCTTTAAAACAAGTTGCTAAAGTACTCGGGGAGCACACGCCTTAATCCGTGAAACCTCGGCTCTTCCGTACGCCTACCCTCCTACGCGTGCACGCGGCCCAGCTCCCTGCGCTATGGACTACGGCTATCGGGGACCAGGTGCATAAACGTAACAGGCTAACTGCCCGAGGAAATTAAAAGACTTGAAAGCAGGAAGCGGAATTCATTAATGTTTATATCGCCGAACACTTTCTCCTCGAATTTTTACTTTGTAGCAGGGTACGGACGACCGCTCGGCGTTCTCAGCCCTCACGCTCGGGGGCTGGCGCCGGGACGACTACTCGGCGTGCTCAGCCCTCACGCTCGGGGGCTGGGTGCCGGGGCGACTACTCGGCGTGCCTCGGACGGCTCGACTCGGCCCTCACGCTCGGGGGCTGGGCGCCGGGACGACCACTCGGCGTGCCTCAGCCCTCACGCTCGGGGGCTGGCGCCGGGACGACTACTCGGCGTGCTCAGCCCTCACGCTCGGGGGCTGGCGCCGGGCGACCACTCGGCGTGTCTCTCAGGATTCCGCTGGCCCTCACACTCGGGGGCTGGACGCCGAAATTAACGTCGGATGGTTTAGCCAGCTGCTCCTTGACTAACCCTTGGACCGATTCCTACGGAATCGCTTCAAGGCTCGGGGGCTACGGCCAACGGACGCACCTCGCGGCGCATCCGTTGATTGTCTGACGACCTCAGAAGAAGGCTACTAACCCTTGGACCGATTCCTTCGGAATCGCTTCAAGGCTCGGGGGGCTACGGCCAATGGACGCACCTCGCGGCGCATCTGTTGGTAGACAGCTCTTTTCTCTCCAGTATCACGCGGTTTCGCTTCCAACTGCAGCAGGCTCGACGCTCATCAGACAGCACGACCTCGCCGACTTGTCTCTCAACCACGTACTACTCGGGGCTTGTCGGGGGTAGACCCCCAGGGGTACCCAGCAGGCGGATTGGCCCAACCAGCAAGGGGCGGCCCAATCCGAGTGCAACTGGACCGGTTTGACGGACTGGGTGGCCCACCAGTCGGGAGGCCCACCAGTCGGGCGAACCGGATGGGCGCGACGGCGCGCGCGGCAAGGAAAAAAGACGGCGTATCCCGCAAGAAGCTCGGAGATCATGATAAACTAGCCGGAATTATAGGGAAAGATATCTGTAATCGTTATAGGATCGAATCCTTGTAATTCGGGTAGGTTACGATCTCTAGCCGACTTGTAACTCAAGGCAGCCGGACTATATAAGGCGCCCTGAGACCCCCCTCCAGAGCACGAACATCTACGCTACAACCCACGATCATACAACCCTAGGACAGAACCCAACTACGGAGATCCTTCAGGAACTTCATACACAGCAATACAATCGCCGCCAACACAGGACGTAGGGTATTACGTCATCTCGACGGCCTGAACCTGTTCAACCCTTGCGTCTTGTGTTACCATCGACTTCTGATCCTCGATCTATCCCTCGACAAATCAACCACGTAGGCTACCCTGTGTGGACTGCCGGGTCCAAACATCCGACAGAGCCTTATGTGACCACCCTTTCCGTCCTCTCCCGGATATTTAGTCTAAACCCACTAGTCCCGGGTGCAAAGCTCTACTGGTCCCAGACCACGTAGCCGCAACTACACCCGCCATCCGTCCACTCCCAGAGTAGTGGGAAGAAGCTTGAATACCGTTTGATTCAGATACATCAGGTTCCTGGGACCCAGACGCCAGTATGTGCATAGTACATTCAATACTTGCCCAACAGTACAACAATGGACGACCTTAGTTCCATTTGCTATGCAAACGGGGCAGATCTCCCACCAACATAGGAGCATTGAACCATGCCCCGCCCACGAACCTTATGATTTCAACATAAAGTAAAGAACCTATATCTCGCGAGTGACAGGAAATCACTCGGCTTCTACCGGTCCAGTTTAGCATGGCAAGGTAACGACCTACACATAGCAGTATCTTGACATAAGATCCTAGGGATTATGCATACTAGGGTTTCAACCATATCCAAAATGTAAATGCATAATACTTAAATAAATACGTTGCATAGCTTTGAAAAATAGGGGTTATGATATGGTGCTTGCCTTCCTGCCCAACATCCTTGGGTTCTACCGAACTTTGGTTCGGGTCTTCAGCAACGGGATCAGCAACTACGGTGATTCCCACCGGGTCAGCAACAGGTTCAGCCACCAACTCGTACAAACCGTCAGCAACTGTGTTATCTACATGTAATGCGCCATGTATGAGTGTGATGAATGCACAGACAAAAATAATATGATGCGCATGAATGCAGCATAACAAACATAAATTAATTTATATGTGTCGGGGGTAGACCCCCAGGGGTACCCAGAAGGCGGATTGGCCCAACCAGCAAGGGGCGGCCCAATCCGAGTACATCTGGATCGGTTTGTCGGACTGGCTGGCCCACCAGTCGGGGGCCCACCAGTCGGGCGAACCGAATGGGCGCGACGACGCGCGCAGCAAGGAAAGCACACGGCGTGTCCCGCAAGAAGCTCGGAGATCAGGATAAACTAGCCGGAATTGTAGGGAAAGATATCTGTAATCGTTATAGGATCAAATCCTTGTAATTCGTGTAGGTTACGATCTCTGGCCGACTTGTAACTCAAGGCAGCCGGACTACATAAGGCGCCTTGGGACCCCCCTCCAAAGCACGCACAACATCTACGCTACAACCCACGATCATACAACCCTAGGACAGAACCCAACTACGGGGATCCTTCCAGGAACTTCATACACAGCAATACAATCGCCGCCAACACAGGACGTAGGGTGTTACGTCATCTCGACGGCCCGAACCTGTTCAATCCTTGCGTCTTGTGTTACCATCGACTTCTGATCCTCGATCTGTCCCTCAACAAATCAACCACGTAGGCTACCCTGTGTGGACTGCCGGGTCCAAACATCCGACAGTTGGCGCGCCAGGTAGGGGTTGATCGACGAGATCAATCTGCAAGCTCGATGGCATTCACTTCCGCCGTCATCACGCCGGCGACCACGAAGATTTCCATCGCTGAGGGGGCCATGTTCTTCTTCGGATCCATGGTCTTCACCGCTGGGCCCGGGGGAGAGCTCTCCTTCACCCGTGACGCCACCCCGGAGGAGACAGCGCCACGACTCGACGCTACGCCAGACGGGATCGTCACCATCACCACTCCGTCGCCAACCATCGCCAACCACTCGGCGACCGCGACGGCCGGCGTTGTTCTCCCGCCATCTCAAGGGAACGCGCCGTCTCCTACATCTCCGACTGCTTCGTCCACTCCGCCTCGACCACCCAGGGTGCAGGAGACGCCCGAACAACGAAGACGCCGATGGGCTGCACGCCAACGCCAGTTCGAGGCGGACATGGATCACGCCATCGCCTCCATCGGTGAATGCATTGAGCTCACCGAATCCGCTCGTCAGGGCATCGTCTCGCCGACTCGGTTCCCGCTGGGACTCAGGAACAGCGGAGCCGTCTACCAGCAAGCACTCGGCGAACGCATGAACGCCGACTACTCTCCAGATGCGATCCGGGAGGTCGATCTCATCACGGCCACCCAGATTGGATCTACTCCGGACGTCGCAGCGGCGCAGCACCCTCACCATCAAGATACGCCGACTCCACCCGAATCAACTCCGGCTTTCCCGCGGGTGACACGTGTCCTCCCTCCAAATAAGAGGATCACGCCAGCCAAGCGGGAGACGTTCGTCTCCGACATATCCGCCGACGAACCGACGGTCCAGGGCGAGGATCAAGCACGCCGTGACGCCAGGATCGGGCGTAACGGTGAAAGGCAACGACGCCGTGACGCACGGCGAGAAGGCCGAAACCCCAGGATCACACGTAATCTCCAAAACGACTTCGTCCAAGAGATCGGCGGCGTGGGTGTCTACGCCACTCCGTCGGCCAACCTTGCCGCCGCGCACCAAGATCTAGAAGGGATCCCGGAGACTCCTGAACTCAACCGGATCAAGGTCAGGCTGACTGCAGCCGCGGGCATGATCGCCCAGAGGGCTCCTGCTTCCTCATCTCGCCACTCCAGGTCGGCCAGTCGCCGAGATGCCGATCGCGGCGTGGTCGAGCAGCCCGATCTCCGCG
>CM014272.1:10733254-10774139 GCA_004135705.1 Alloteropsis semialata
CACCTCGCACGAACGGGCAAGTAGAACGCGCGAACGGGATGATCCTGCAAGGGCTCAAACCCCGAATATTCAAGCGTTTGAAAAAGTTCGAAGGGCGTTGGGTCGAAGAGCTCCCGGCGGTGATCTGGAGCCTGCGCACGACGGCAAGTCGAGCGACAGGTTTCACCCCGTTCTTCATGGTGTACGGGTCGGAAGCCGTACTCCCGACCGACCTCGACTATGGGTCCCCGCGTTCCGTGCCTACGACGAAGAAGGCAACCAAACCTCTCTTGAGGACGTGGTCGATTAGCAAGAAGAGGCCAGGGAGGTCGCTTTGGCTCACTCAGTGAAATACCAACAATCCCTGCGACGCTACCACGACCGGTGCGTCAGGGATCGAGCATTTCAGGTCGGCGATTTGGTGCTACGCCTCGTTCAAAGCAACAAAGGCAAGCACAAGCTCTCGTCGCCCAGGGAAGGCCCGTTCATCATCTCCCAGGTCCTCCGACCCGGCTCCTACAAGCTAAAGAACGCGGAGGGAGAGGAGTACGCCAACGCCTGGAATATTGAGCAGCTACGTCGCTTCTATCCCTGATTACTCTAGGCTACCTATCATTATTCGAACGTATTCCTTTCATTTCAAGAAGTGACGCCCGACCCTGGTCTCCTGGCCAAGGGTCGGACGTCACTCGGGGGCTAACCTGCGTCCCCCGGGTCCTTGACTCTCGGCAAATTCACATACCCGAGACTAAGAAAAAAGGGTACTTGCTAATGAAGCGACATGCGCTTGCTAGTCGGAACGCTAAAAGAGCAAAGGCCCCGGTGGCAACGGCTGAAAGGCTCACTAGTAAACCGCACGGCTCACTTCATTTCAAGCACGCCCTGACTCTTAGCCAAGGAAACGGGAAAGGCCGAGCGTTAACGACACAGACGATTAAGTTCATTACAAAAGTTAAAACGATTGTCTGAAAACCAAAAGAAAAGAAAGAACTAATCAGGGCGCCCACGGCCCTTCTTCTTCCGCAGTCTTGGTGGCGAGGACAGAGGCCAGCGACGACACCTCCTCTTCAAGCGCCACCACCCCCTCCGGCGTCGTGTCAGGAGCAAACCCATCTGCGAGGCACTCCAGGGCGATCTCGGCGTAGTGGAAGCGGGCGACGGCAAAGGTACGGCGCACCCTAAGGAAGAGCCCATCGCTCGCCATGGCCCGAGCCCGAGCTGGGATACGGCTGGTGTCGACGAGCAGCGAGCTCGGCCCTCGATGCGACCTCATCCCAAGGTCGTCGAGAACAACACCGACCTCCATGCGGAGGGCATCGTACTCGTCCCCCTCCTGCCGCAGCAGCCCTTCGAGGTTGCGCGCTTCGGTCTCGAGGCCCTCGATAGTCGCGCGATCCTTCACCGCCGCCTCACCCAAGGAGGCGCACATCGCCTCGGCTTCCTCACGGGACCTCCGCTCAGCCGCAAGAGCCTGTTCCGCAGCCTCGAGGTTACTGGCCTGCGCCTCGCTGAGCTGCCTGGCCTTGTCGCGCTCCGCCGCCACCTGAGCCAGCTGAGTGCCAGTCCCGTCGAGGACGACGGTGATGCGGTCCCGGTCGGCCTTCAGGCGCTCCACCTCACGGACCAGGCCCAGCCTGACCTGCTCCCGAGCCGCCGAGTCCCTCTCCCAGGAGACCATGACGTCGTACTTGAGCTTGTCGGCATCCTCGGCATGCTCGCACGCCTCTTGGAGCCGCCCCTTCAAGGACTCGATCTCCTGGTGGGCCGCAGCCACTCGCCCTTCGAACTCACCCCGCGCATCTTCACGGGTGGTGGCGATCTCTCGGCGGGCGGCCGCCAGCTGCTCCCTCAAGGCATCGCGCTCGGCGGTGATCGAGGACAGACGGTCCCACGAATCCCTCTCCCGGCGCAGGAAGAGGGACTTATCCCGGCTACGGGCCATCAGGGACTGCGAAAACCGAGCCAGAGTCAGAGTCAACTTGGAAAAAAGAAGAAAAAGAAAAAATGGAGTGAAAGAAAAGTTACCTCCCCGCAAGGAATGGCGACGTCGCGAATGGCGTCCAAGGCGGAATTTAGCGACCGGACCGCTAGCCCGATCCCGGCGCGAACCCGGGAAGCCTCGTCGTTCTCCTCGGCGTCGTCCAAGGGAGAAGACGACTTCGCCCGAGACGCGGTCGGTCCAAGAAATGCGAGGACCCCCGAACGCGAAGGGGTCCACCCCGGCCCGAACGACCTCGCGGCCCGATAGGGTGGCGGCTCCGGGATGGATCTCCTGACCCGAGCTCGATCCCGCCGTCTCTCCTCCCGCGAGAGCGGCCGACACCGCCGCTGCAGGGATTGAAGGTGGGGAGAAGGGAGCACCATGAATCCGCCTAAGCCGAGCGACGGGTCGGCCGAGCCAGCGACGGTGGCCGGAGCAGGGAGAACCTCCTCCTCGCGATCGGCGCCACTCGGAGCCCCGGCTGGCTCCGAAGCAGGCCCTCCCCACGGGGTGCCGTCTACCGAGCCGCCCAGGCGCTCGGGCGGGACAGAAATCGGCCCCGCCTCCTCCTCCTCCCGACTGTCCACCGGCGCCAGATGACTCGGGGCCTCATCGGCCCTCTCCGTCCCCTCCTCAGAAGAACGTCCGACCACTTGGGCCGGGAGGACGGAATCTTCTTGGTCAGGGCCGGGCGCGGAAGGTACTAGCTCCTCCTCCCCGACCACGTCCCCGGTCGGTGCAATCACCTCGGGCGGCGCGGCGTCTTCCGTTCCGGCCGGCTCGTCCGCGGGCGGAAAGCATAGCCCGACGAGGGCCTCCGGAATCACCCCAGCTGTGGGCACGGCCTCGGCGCCCGACGCCGCGAGGAGCTGCTGTTGGGAAGTGAGCAGGTCAAGCGCCCCTCCCACCGGAGGGCCGCTCAGGTCGACCCCTTGGCTCGTCGCCGCCCCGGAGATCCGGCGTGCGAGTCGCTTGGCCGGCGCCAGTCCTAAAGGGGTAACCTGACTTCCCCTCCTGCGGACAAAAGAAGGCCTCACACACGTGTCTCGACAGGGGTAAGGAGGACAAACGAAGAAGGGAGAAGAGACTTACCGAGACGACAAGGGAAAACCCCGGGACGGTCGCTTGGCTGGGGGAGCCGTCCCCGACTCCGACCCTTCCTCTCGCGGCCGCTTGCTCGGGTCGCCCCTCGGCGGAGTCCGCTCTCGGGTCGGGGAGCTGGCGCCACAAGGGACTTCGCGCGGCGGCCGAGTTGGCGGCTGCATCGGCGTAGAGTCGCCGCCACCCGACGGCTCCTCGGCGTCCAGCGCTCCCCAATCCACCGCGGACTCGCGCCGGGAGGTCGGAAGGCTCGACGTGGACCCATCGGAGGAATCCGAGACGAAATCAAAGCCCCCCTCGAAGGGACCCTGATCCTCGCTCCACAACCCGTCCTGTCGGGCGTGCAAGCGCCGTTGGTGGTACTCCTCCTCGGCCTTCTCACGGGCCAGCCGCTTCTTCTCCTTCTTTCTCTCGGCAGCCGCTTTCTTCAAGCGAGCGGCCTCTGCTCGCTCACGGTTCAGAGCCCGAGCGGTCGCATCTTCAGGGAGCGGGGGCCGAGAGGGTTTGTAGACCAGGGGTTGCTGGAGAAAAAGAGACATAAATGACTCGTTAGGTTAAAAAATACACAACGAGGATAAACGGAAAAACCCCAAAAACTCACCGGGATGAGGGGCTCGCCCACGGGGCGCATGACGGGGTGATCCCGCATCGGATACGCCGAGGAGTCGCGCGCCACAGCTTCGCGAAGGCGGGCGCGCACTCCTCATACGAGAGGGCCTCAACGGACATAACCGACCCCGTCCAGTCCGCCGCCAGGGTCAGCTGGTCCAGCCTCAGCCGGCGAGCCATCAGCGGAAGAACGCGGCGCGCGTGGTACGCCGCGATGATCCCAGGGCCGGTGACCCCCCGCTCGCGAAGGCGGAGGACCGCAGCATGGAGACCGGTCAGGTGTGGCCGCTCCGCCTTAGGCGGGCACCAATGCCAGGCATCCGGCCGCTCCTCGATGGTCCTCCCCGTAAAGGCCGGGAGAGGAGCGACCGGGTCGCTCCGCAGGTAGAACCACCGGGGATGCCAGCCCTTGTTGGTGGTCGTCAGAGGAAGCTTGGGGTAGTTCTCGCCCTGGCGCGAGCGCAGCCGGATCCCAGCACAGCCGAGCGGCGTCGGCCGCCCATCTTTGTTCACCTCCTCGACATGGAAGTAGGACCTCCAGAGATCGAAGTGGGGGTCGATTCCGAGGAATCCTTCACACAGAGCCACGAACACGGTGACGTGCAGCAGCCCGTTAGGGTTGAGATGCTGGAGCTCAATCCCGTAGTAGTGAAGGAGTCCGCGGAGGAAAGAATGAGGGGGAAGCCCCAAACCCCGTTCATGAAAGGGGACGAAAGACACGACATACCCATCGGCAGGGGAGGGGACGGCCTCGTCGCCTGGAGCCATCCACTCCACAAGATCGGTTCGCGGACATAGGAGCCCGCGCTCCACCAGGCGCTCGAGCTCGGCTTCGGTGACACGGGAACGAGGCCAGGCCATGGCCGACGGGCGAGGAGAGCGACGGGCGAAGGAAAAAAGGTATGGATTTGGGCAGGCAGTGACGTAGGCGGCGGCGGCGATTCGGGAGCAGGCGAGCGAAGGAGGAAGAAGAAGAGGCCTCCGGCCCCCCTCCCCTCTTAAATAGACAGGTAAGGGGGCGGGGCGGCGGGGGGCCTCGGGTCTCTCGCCTGTGCCGCAGGCCGAAGGGCCCACGCGGCCCCACGACGTGCGTCCCCGCTCGCCCACGTCTCCCACGCCCCGGGACTCGCGCCCCGGTTCTCTCTCTCTCCAAACCCTTCGCATTCCATTCCCTCGCCCCGCCTTTTTTCCGTCAAATACGCTATTTCCTTTTTCTTTTCCTGCGATTTCATTTTCAGGGAAAGGAAGACGGCGCTGGGCCGTTCTTGGGCCGGAAAGCCATGGCAAAAAGCCCACAGGGGACGCGCGCGACGAAAAACACAAACCGAAAAACAGCCCAAGAGTTCTAAGGCCGGCCCAAGGGTCCGACGGCCGCTCTGGGGCGCCCGAGCGAAGGGGCAGTGATGGGCGGGCCCGCTAGAGGCCATAGCCTCGGCACACGAGTGCCGGGGACGTCCCGACCTGCATTCGAGCCCAAAGCTCCTGACCCCATGTATCTCATCGAAGAGAGGCAACGAGCCCCCGTGGTCGGTCGGACGATCATGGAAACTAAGGGGGTCGGGAACGCTGGGGATTTTTCGAGGTCGGTCACAAGCTGATCCGACGGTCCTCCCTCGGAGGAGGGCCAAGGCCTCGCTCGATCCAGCCCGTTAGTAGCTCATCGGGAGCCGTGTTTCGGCCTAAGTGGCAAAACGCGAGGCGTGCCCTAACCTTCCGTCCCGCGGAGGGATTGCGTGAGGGGAAGACGATAAAAAGACGAAACAACCTCCCCACCCCGAAACGGCCGCCTTGGGGAACACCGGGAGGTTGGAATCGCGAAAAAGAGACCGACCACGCGGTCACAAAAAAATGCCCCAAGTCAACCAAATTCCTTTATTCCACGAATAAGGGCAAAAAGTACATATGGCCGGGGGCCGTGGAATAATGCAAACAGGTCTCGCCACCCTCGGTGGCGAAATCGGGCGACGAAGAGCGCGGGAGTTTCGGTGCCACGAGAAGGGCTAAACTGCGAGCGTCGCAGTCCTTCTTGTAGCATCTCCCCGCCCGCCGGCACCCTAAAGGGAGCTAGGCAGAGGTTCTCCCGCGGCGGCACGACGGCGTCGCGCCCCAGCCGGCTGCTTCCTTCATCTCGAGGCCGACCGACCCCGACCACGGCGTCGCATCAGCGTCCGGGAAAAGGATGAGAAGCGCGGCGGTGGCTATACACGACTCCTGCAACTGCCCTGGCGAGGTCCAACCGAGGCCGAGCGCCGGGCCAAGTTGAGGAGACGGCGACAGCTCCACCGACTCACTCCCCCTCAAGCCCATTCCACCACCGCCGAGGTGGGGCGGCCAGGCGGGGGGAGCTGCCGGGGGTGGAGTCGTCCTTCACGTGCGACACCGAGGAGCGTCCCTCCACGCCGAAACTCCCTATGATCGCAGTCATTCTTGTGGCATCAGCGGGCTATCCCTCCACCCTGGGGCCAGGGGGACGCCCCCGAGATGGTTCTCGTGCAAGGAATCTCATGCTAACGGGAGGAAGGAGAAGGGAGTTGGTCGGATGTCCAAAGAAAGGGGACGAAGGGCCCTATTTATAGCCCGGAAATGCCTAAGCCAGCCCCTCGATAGGGCATGGGAACGCGCCGCGTGGCCTTCCCTGTGAAGCGGCAGGACCTCACGAGCGAACAGTAAACTCGCCTTAAAAAAGAGGGATGAGGTGACGGCTCGAAAGAGAGGCAGGGTAGGTGTGACGAAAGCCCTGTCCAGCGCAGCGGAAGCGTGCGCTCCTGAACCAGAGGAAACAGTACCTTGGCCGACCCCGTGTTGCCCTGGCCGACCCCGCGTCGCCACGGCCGACCCTTCTCCGCCTCGCCCGACCCTTCTCCGCCTCGCCCGGGTCGGCGTCGGGCCAGGATGGCGTGGGACATCAGGGGACCCGGCGCGGAAGGGAACAAGGAGGGCGCATCGCCGTGTATCTACCGCACGACCTAGTAACATTAATTGGCCTCACCGCGCGCTGCCCGAAGTGGCAGAAGGATGTGACGCCCACTGTTTCGAGCCGCCCCGCAGGCGCCGCAAGGGGGGGAACAGGATCCTAGCAGGCTCAGGACTAGGGCCTACTCCGGCCTTACCCACAGTGTACTGCAGGCGGCGGGGCTTCTTCAGCAAGCTTCCGGTTGTTGGTTGTTTATTATCTGTCGAACACGCCTTGTAAGAGGGCTCTCCCCGGAGGTATAAAAAAGAAAAGCAAGGCTTCAGGGAGGAGAGAACTAGACGAACAGACGAATCACACACACTTAGACATTCACAGAGACTTGAGGCTTCTCCTCTCTCTCGATCGCTTGTAACCCCTACTACGAGCAACGCGAGTAACACGAGCTGTCTCACACTGGACGTAGGGCGTTAGTGCCTGAACCAGTATAATCCCGTGTGTCCTCTCGCGAACCATCCAAGCCTAAACGCGCAATCCACTAAATTTACTAGTTGGTGATTTCTTGCACCGAAACATCCAGGAAAGGCCAATGTGGTGGCGGACGCATTAAGCTGCAAAGCTCAATGCAATTGTCTCACCACAAACTCTTTTAATGACACTCTTTGCCATGAGATGTCCAAGTTAAATTTGGAAATTGTTCCTCAGGGCTCCTTAAGCCATATGGTGGTAGAATCCACATTGAGGGAAAGAATCATTATGGCACAATCAAAGAATAAAGGCATTGCTCATATAAAGCAAGGGCTAGCTCAAGGGTTGCCCAAATATAAATGCTTTCGGCAAGATTGGAAGGCTATTTTTTGGTTTGAGCAACGACTTGTGGTACCTAAAGACCATGAGCTAAGGAAACAAATTCTTGATGAGGCTCATCTATCCAAATTCTCTATTCATCCGGGTAGCAATAAAATGTACCAAGATTTGAAGGAGAATTTTTGGTGGACAAGAATGAAAAGAGAGATTGCTAAATATGTGTCCGAATGTGATACATGTTAAAGGGTGAAGGCAAGTCATCTCAAGGTAGCTGGAACATTGTAACCTCTGCCTATTCCATCTTGGAAGTGGGATGACATAGCTATGGATTTTATTGTGGGCTTGCCCAACACCTCTCGTAAATATGATTCTATTTGGGTGATTATTGACAGGCTCACAAAGGCCGCTCATTTATTCCAGTCAACACCATTATACTACCAAAAGGTATGCTGAAATTTATATCGATCGGATTGTCTGCCTTCATGGGATTCCAAGGACGATTATTTCTGATCGAGACACTCAATTTGTTGCTCACTTTTGGGAACAATTACATGCTTCCCTAGGCACCAAATTGATCCATAGCTCCGCTTACCATCCTCAAACTGATGGGCAAACCGAAAGGGTGAATCAAACAGTGGAGGATATGCTTAGAGCTTGTGTCATACATTATGACAAAACTTGGGATCAATGCTTGTCTTTGGCTAAATTTTCATATAACAATAGCTATCAAGCAAGCCTAAAAATGGCACCATTCGAAGCCTTGTATGGGCGGCGGTGTCGTACACATTTGAATTGGTCCGAACCCGATGAAAGAAATTTCTTTGGACCAGATTTAGTCCAAGAGGCTGAAGAGAAGGTGAAAATCATCCAGAAAAATCTTCAGGCGGCTCAATCTCGCCAAAAGAGCTATTATGACAAAAGAAGAAAGCCTTTAGCCTTTGAAGTGGGCGATTATGTTTATATTCGGGTTTCACCAACAAAAGGCGTTCAAAGATTTGGCGTAAAAGGAAATTAGCTCCTCGCTACATTGGACCTTTCCCAATCTTGGAAGTTTGTGGACCCGTGGCATATAAGGTGCAGCTCCCAATTAATCTATATTTCATGTCTCTCAACTCAAGAAATGTCTTCGAGTTCCAGAAGAGTCCATCTCTTATGAAGAAATCCCTCTTGAACCCGATCTTACCTATGAGGTTCGTCCTATCAAAATTATTGATCAAAAAGATAGAACCACAAGGAGAACGGTTATCAAATTCTATAAAGTTCAGTGGAGTAATCATACTGAAGACAAAGCTACTTGGGAAGAGGAATCATACCTTAAATCGAAATATCCGGATTTTATGAGCCCCATTCCAGGTAATTTCGTTTCCGCACTAAATTTTCTGCACCGGAATCTCAGGACGAGATTCTTTTAGGGGGGGTTGTGACACCCCGGTGTCACTAATGTAATTAAGACCTTAATTAACTTAATTAAACTCACTATGACATGCATCATCTCATAATTGTGGTGTTTGTGCATAATTGTGGGTATGTGTTGACTTAGTCAACCAGAATAGTCAAAATACAAAAATTATACCAAAATGTCACAAATAATGTCAACTACATGTATATGAACTCAAATGAGTATGGAAAGTTCAAACAAAAATTCGAAATTCGATTTTGAACACATTCGATTGTCATTTCATGTGTTGCGAGTTTTGCTTTTTACCCTTCTCGAGCGGCTAATATCTTTAGATTTTGCCTAAACACTTGAAATTCCACCAATATAAATGTTGGAGTACAAAGTACCCTCTTTACAATGGCGGTGATATGGATCAAGGAAAACTTGGTTTGGTCATTCAAAATCTTGGCCAAAATCGGGTAAAACCCTGAATTTTTAGCACTTAGACGAAATCGGCTAAGTCTGAAAAATATGGTTTTTGCCCATTTTCTTCGCCCCGTAACTTTCAAACCGCTGCTCAAAAGGAGTGACACTCTTTGTAAGAGTTGTATCCTAATGTACCAGCTACAACTTTTGTATTGGACCATCTCAATGTTTATATGTAAACATTCGAGAAAAAGGCCATCGAATTCGGGTCAAAACCAATCGATTCAGCATTTAGAAAAATTCAGTTTCGTCAGTTTTGGCAGATTTTTGGCCGGTTTTCTCCACGATTTATCTCTCAAACCATTGATCAGACACTATAAGTTCCTTTGTAGGAATTGTAGACCTATGTATGCTCTATAACTTTTGTATTGGGCGATCCTAGAGTTGCTACACAAAATTGTGAGAAAAATTGAAGGGAAAACGGCTGCGTCGCTCCGGCCGGCGGCCAAATCCGGTAACACCGGATCAGACAACCGGTGGAACCGGTTATCTCCGGCCAGGAGCACCTCGGCGTCTCCGGCGGTCCTCCAGCTGTCCAAACACGTGGCCGTCTTCCATTGCGCCGCTTGTGCCACGCCAGGTGTCCATGCCTTGCTGTCTAGCCCCGTACGCGCGCGTGGAGGGCCGAGCAGCCACCTCATCGGCGCCTTTACGAGCTCGGTACGTCGACGGCCAAATTCACCCCCTCTACTCCACCATTCTTCAATTCACCACACCCAGAGCCTTATCACTTCGCCCTCTCCGCCCTCGACCGCTCCGCTCCCTCCGCCATAGCCTACACTCAGAGAAATCAAAGGAATCCGAGCCGCCATTGCCGTTTCGGCCGAACTCCAAATCCTCCTGTGGTCGTAGCTCCATGCTCGTCCTCCACCCAATCCGAGCCTCGAGACGCGTTCCTCGTGATCCCCGGAGCCTCCCCGACCTCTTCCCCCTCCATTTCCCCCACCTGCCAGGCCTAGCACCGCCACTGCCGTCAGGCAGGCAGCAGCGCGCGCGGCCGCGNGCAGACGGCCGCGCCGCCGGTGTGCCCAGGGCCCGGAGGGCCACCGGTGCCGCCCTCTGCCACCGGCCAGAAGGCCCGGCCGAGCTCCCATCGGCCTCTGTCCAGAGGTTGAAGAAGGGGGAAAAGGTAAAAGGATAGAACTTGCAGGGGGTTTTGTATAAAAATGTTGGACTTATGTGTGAGGTGGAAAACTTGCAGGGACCTGGTTGTAAGTTTCCAAGGACCTATCCGCGAAGAAAGGACCGGTCGGCAATTATTTTCAATTTCTCAGGGACCTTGATGTAAATACCAATTTTACTATTCACATTTTATTTTCCTTTGAATTCGGCTAAAATTTCATAAATCACCAAAAATCACACAAAAATTGTAAAATCACAAACTTGGACTTTCTAGAATCCTTATGAAATTCTCTTTCCAGTGGTGTATCATATGCATATGAAATATGTGTGATTCCCAATGTATTTCTGTAGGAATGAAGATGTACTTGAGAGAATGTTTATTGCCTTATAAATCATAGGAATGTGCTAAAAATGCAAAACCACTTTTGATGGTTCTGTTGTGATTAGTAAAGTTGAGTTGAGTATCTGTTGGCCACAGTTTAGTCATGATTTTGGTAGATTTGGAATTAAGTTGATTCTAACTAGGTGAGAGTGGATAAATCACCAAATATTCTGTATAACTCAGAAAAATATGAAAAATTCACATAAAATGTCTCTGGTGGAATAGTAGTTGCAATAAAAATTTCAGCTGTAGAAAGTTTTTGTAGAATTTATTATGATTTTCTAACTGGGGATAAATGTTGGCTGTTAAGAAAAATGGAAAAAAATAGGTAAAATGTTGGAAAATTCCTGAAAAATAAACTTTGCTGTCAGGAACCCAAAAACATATTCACTTTAATTTTTGTTTATATAAATATATTTTCTAGGCTTTGTTTGGTAGGAACTAGCTAGGGAAATGCTTAATTAATAAATAGTTTTCTTGTTGTAAAATTAATTCTACAAATTTGTATGGCACTCAGGAATGCTGAATGTTTGAGTTAGCAATTGAAACTCCATTGTATTACTAGTGGCTATTTATAGATGTTTTACTTGATTTATGTGGTAGTGTAAGTTGTTTTAGCATATTTAAATGTTTAATAAAACTTCTTTATACGTTAATTCAGATCTCAACTAAGCATAATAAGCAACTAAAAGCAACCCACCAGCTTTCTTTGTGAGCTTCTTAATTGTTTATACTCCGTAAATGATTGCCCAGTGATGTATTAGTGAGTTGTTGCAGTTATTCTGTGATTGTTTTCTCGTGTATTACTGCATCTCATGCATCCGCATTTCATGTAGAGCAAACCCTTATTGACGGAGTGTACGAGATTGAGGTCGAGCACGAGGACGACCAAGCTGCTACTGAGTTAAACCTTACTGCTGCACAAGACCCGAACCAAAGTTCAGAAGGGCCCAAGGCCAGTGGCGATCAGGAAGGCAAGCCCCGGAGCATAACCTACTGTTAAAACTAACACTTGTTCTATATGTCTTACTTTATGCATTTAAGTTTTGAGGAGTTGAATGAAACCCTAGTTGCATGATCCCTAGGTACCTAGGTACCTATGTCCTAAAACTAGTATGTGTAGGTCGTGTAGAATGCTATGCTTAACTAGAACCGGTAGAAGTCGAGTGATTGCCTTGTCACTCGCGAGATATAGGTTTTTGCTTTATTATCAGTTGATAAGATTCGGCAAGCGTGGCTTGTACGGTATTCATGTTTGGTTGAACACCCCGCTTGCACAGAGAATTGTGGCTAAGGCATTGATTGTGTGGCGATGTTGGTCAAGCTTTTGAAGGTACTAATCGTATGCCGGGAAATATGGTAAACTGGTAAACCTAGTACTTGATTCAAACTGACGTCTGACGGGTCTTTCCTACTCCATTGGGCGAGGGGATGATGGCGAGTGTAGCAGTGGCCGCGGCACAGGTTTGCCTTGGGCACCTGGGGTCCGTTGGGGCGTGCACTCGGGTGGAGTGGGCCCTGATGGCAGATGGCAGGGAGAGATGGGGACGGTTGCCTCGTGAGGTCCGGGGTGTCTCTCACGGGTCGTACGATTAGGTTGTTCCATGCATGGTGAAAATCAACTCGAGTTGTCCGTCCTTCGCGGTTACATGAAGCTGCTTGATCTCTTTTCATACACAATGTCCTTGGGCCAAATGGGTGGAAGTGTTGTTAGGTGAGAAATATTGATGATTTATTAATCAATTGTTTTTCGACACTGAATGTTGTTGGATAGTTTGGCAAATCTAGTAATGGTTAATCTCACTTTGAAACTTGGCTAAAATATTGAAAGTAGGGATCAACTTGTAGATGCTTTTGGCAAAACAAACCCCACAGCCAGAAAGCCTTGCATGTCTAGTATTTAACCTGGTCGGGTAAGTCTTGCTGAGTATTAGTATACTCAGCCTTGCTTGTGGCTTAATTTTTCAGATAATGGTGATGGTTATGACCCTGTTGCTGCTCTGACTCGGCCGTGTATGCTTCCTGATGGTTGGTCCGTGGAGTTGGTGCCGTCTGAGTCCGACTCAGGCCGTGGGAATTGAATGTCATATGTGGGCTCCATGTGATGTTATGTGTATCGACGTTTAGACTTCCGCTGTATTATAACTCTGGATTGTAATAACTAAAACATATGCACTGTATTTGTATAATCATCTATGTGAACCCCGTGTTGTAAAATTTGTGATGAGTTGTACTGCCTGAGCCCATCTTCGAGTGGGACTGCTGCTATTTCGTTTCGGTCGAGAGAAAAGGTGGTTTAATCGGGAAGGTATCCGACGGATTGCACGATTAGCTCGGTTTAAGGGCGTGGAGCACTGCTATGATAGTGGGCCCATGCTTTTAAACCGGATTAATTGGGGTGGTCTGCCACAGTGCGCAGCAAGAGCAGCCTGGATGCGTATTGACCTGCTCATGGTCTTCATCACCAACAAAGCAACATGTAGCAGCATCTTTCAGATTTCCCGGGGTCATGGCACTGCTCAAATCAAACTAAGGGCCTTGTTTAGTTCCAGCAAGTTTCTGCAATTCAACCAAAAGTAACGCATTGAAAAATGTGCCCTCCCTCTCTGCAACACGATTCCTAATACACTTTTTCTACAGAAAATTTGAACAACTTTCACGAACGCCTAAGGAAAGGAAGACGACGGCACAATCCACTTGCCTCTGCACCCGGGCATTAGGGTTACCCGAAAATTTCGGGTTGGGTTTTTCGGGTTTTAGGAAGTTCGGGTTTTTATAATTGAAACCCGAAGTTTGTTAAGAAAAATTTGCTACCCGACATTTCAGGTACCCAAAAAATCGGGTTCGGGTTTCAGGTTACCCATATTACCTGAAATTGTGTATCTCAACTAAGAGAACAAGAAAATATGGTGACTAATCAAACAATTTTGTAGAGAAAAAAGTCTACTTGACCCCCTCCCCCCACACACCCCCCCCCCAACACCACCACCTATGGGGGGTGGAACACATCACCCCCAACCTATGAAACTGGCTTTTTCCACCCCCCATAGGTGGGGGGTTAAGTAGACTTTTTCCTTTTGTAGATCCAATTAATTGATATGCATACAAATATCACATACAACAAGGACAACTCGAACCAAGATTTCATCCAATGAATCCACACAAATCAAATAAAGATTTGCATAGAGAAATTTCCTCCCACTCTAGGATGAGACTAAAGTTCGGGTTTTTCGGGCTATTCAGGTACCGGGGTTCGAAACCCGAATTATCCAAAATAATTTCAGATTTTATAAACTACTACCCAAATTAGCTTCGGATTATTTTGGGTTCAGATCAGATTTTTCGGGTTCAATCTTCGGGTATCGAGTTTTGTGCCCACACCTACCTACTCCTGAAGGAAAGCGCAGCTCGACTTGCTGCCGGTACTGGCTGATTGTTTATTGGTGGAAAAGGAGACCAGAGAAAGCAAGGAGATGGATACCAGAGAAGGGGAATCGAGAGAGACAAAAAAAAACGAAATTGAGAGCTGCCGGTGTTGGATTGCTGGATTTTTTTAGAACATAATAAGGATTGAGTAACAAAATAGAGGATAAGGAGCTCAAGCTGCCAACCAGAATCTGCGAGACCAACCAGCTTTTCCCCCTCACAGAACACTACTGAATCTGTCAGGAATCACCGGAATCTTTTTTTTGAAGTTAAGAATCACCGGAATCTGCCAGCGAAAAACAACATGGAGGAAAGAGCTCGGTGGAGAACAAGAGAAGGAAACGGGTCTGCTACTTTTCTTCCTCTTGACCGGCATGCTGTGGCCGTCCGCTGAAAATGACACGCGGCTGGGCATCAACAGGGAGGAAGAATCTGGACATTGTATGAACAGTTTTTTTTTTTTTGGAAGCTAAATTGTATGAACAGTACAACAGCGAATTGTGAGAGAATGAACAGTGTAACGGTGACTTGTATCCGTCCGTACATCTATAGCTGTATTAGTTTATTATTATCTTGATTAATTGGTACTTACTCCCTGGAGGACCCCACATGTCAGCCTGCTTCTTGGGCCATTTTTCTTTTTGGACAATTGCTTCTTGGGCCATTGGTTGGATTGGATTCTATCTGTCCGTAAATCATCGGCATCGGCCCGTCCGTCAGGGTTTAAGCACTCACTCCTCCATAGCAGAGCAGAGACGCCCCTGCTTATGCTCGTCTTGTTCGAGGAAATGCCTAGCGAGGTAATTTAAAGCTTCCGTGTTGCTATACACGTATACGAACACAGTATGGTTGCTGAACTGATGACTTAGCGGTGTAGTTGACGTCGCCAGGCTAGAATGGTAAATTTGCGTTCCACATTGCATCAGCAGCACAAGGGCATTTCAGTTCAACATATTCTTAGCCTCTGCTTCATTCCATCAGCTTTAGATACAACTACTAAAAGAACATTGGACACTGGGCATAGTCCGTATCATTACACTCTCACCAACGATAGTAGTATGCCAGCAAAACGATAACAAAACTCGTGCTACAGTAGAACACATTTGCACCATTTGGCCTATGTGATTTCAGCTACCGGTCGGTGAAGTGTTGCATGATCATGCTCACTCCTGCTGAAGCTGCTTCCAATGCTCCCAGTGTCACATTTGTCCCAGCAAAAGGTTCGCCATGAGCTCGTTTGTCAAGGCCTTTGTTCTCTCCTCCTGCAACACACAATTTTTTTACACAACACATCTGTATGAGTAAACATGCTAATTTTGATGATATTCACAACTATGCAACTCACATATTTCACTATGGAACCATTGAAAAAAGTTCATTTACAGGAAAAGTGCGCAGTAACAATATTTATATCCTGGACAGACATTTAGTTCTGTTAAATTTACAGGAATGCAATATTCTGTCTACTTGCATAAATCACACATGAACTTGGAAGGAGTGTGCTAACATGCTGAGGCATTACTTAGATCCAAAATAGGCATGCTGCACTTCTGTTAAATCCACAGGAAGTAACAAAGTGGCTAGAGGTGACTTACCTATGCCAGTGGAGGAAACTCATAGTTTGCATAACCAATCCCCAAATCAGATCTTTCCTCCATGACTCTCTTCAACTCTGCCCTCATGATTAACATCATCTCAATCTTCTCCTTCTCCAGGATGGATTTCCTAGCCTCCAGAATACGGAGTTTGGCATCCCAGAGTGCCCTCTGGGCACGCCTGTCACGAGCAGCTGCTTCATTCCTCTCTTCTTGTGTAGCATAAGCTGGTTGATATGAGACTCTTTGGTTTTGTTGTGTGGCATGCTCAAAAGCAGGCTCGATGGGGAACTGATAAAAAAAATGAGTTCAGAAAAAATGAGAAAAACGCAATACTAAATAAACATACCACAACAGTTTTCCAGACAAACACTAGCACAACAGCAAACATATCACAACAGTTTTCTAGATAAATAAGTAACCAGTGTCGCAAGATCCGTTCCCCTTTGTTTTCTGCTATGTTTCTAGACACAATCACAAAATTGAGTGGGCATTAGATACCAAATGGCATTGACTTCAACAATTCAGAAAACAAATTTTATCTATTTTAAGACAATCAACTTGCATAGGTTGTGCAATCTCAGCCGAAAGATGGTGATTTTGTTGTAATAATCACAATGATTCATGAAATGGCAATAGTTGCATCACAGATTGCACATAGAAGACATCAAGGACACTTGCATCAAATAGTTTCGGCTGATGAAAACAAAAGGTTAAAAATAGTGATGAGAGATCAGATGGTAGTGCATGATGTGATCATCACAATGAATGCAGACATCTCATGTGGATATAATCTCATCACTTGTCCCTTCGCTTAATCCAAAAATATGATCTATTCTAGTAAACTTAAATTACTTTAACAGAAACTGTACAATAATTCTGCTGGTATTTGAACACTATTACGTCAGAAGTTTCTAATGAAAACAGAAGGTAAAAACAATGATGTGATATCAGATGGTAGTGCATGATGAGATCATCACAGTGAATGCAGATATCTCGTGTGGATATAATCTCATCGTTTCTACCATTACTTAAACCAAAAAGAAGACTGAACTTCACTTAATTTTGACATGACTGGAAGAAACAGAAAAAATACTAGTATAATCAAAGAAAAACAAAAAAAGCTACTTGAGCTGCACATGTTTCGGATTGAAAACCACAAAAGCTATGGTCACATAGCTTCCCATCACTAGAATCAGTGGAATAAAGCGCTTGGGGTATTTGTTTCATCATCAATCTGCCAGCTCAAGAGTTGACAAATAAATAAATACTACTCTTAATACTACTCTACAGACATTTGGTTATAAGTCGTCTATCTCAATGAAATGCACCCAATATAAGTACTAGCAGACGCAGGAGACTCATTTAGACAAGATGTGACATGAAAACCATGGCTTATAACTTGGAAACGAGCAAACAGAGCCAAAACAATATCTAAAGAAAGTACCTAGCTAAACAGCACTTGCATAATTCTTTTTAAACATCTTATAATAACAGAAACTGCACCCAATATAAGTACTAGCAGACGCAGGCAGTGGCGGAACTGGGGGGTGGCCGGTAGGGGCCATGGCCACCCCCAACAAAAGAAAATATATGCACGTACATGTTCAGAGAGTAGGCAGTAACTTTCTGTTAATTTTCATCTGCCAAACACGAGCAAGTATTTCAGCTATAAGAAGCCAAGAGTGAGTTTACATGTATATACAACAGCAGAACAGAGCCTACGTCAGGTACCCTGGTTCAACCCGTGTGAGCCATGCATTGGGTCATATGGCTCAACTAGTGTAAAATAATGGGATGGTCGATCGATCCATCGCTCCTCATTAGTTGTTAGAATCAGATTGAGCAGTTCGGAAAATATAGTGGTGCTCCACACTCATCCTTTAGCTCATCCCTAATATGCAACTCCTAAATTTCCAATATAATTTCTTGTCTCATAAGAGCATATGATTTGATGAAATTACGCCAAATCCTTGTAGAGAATTAAACCAAAGGCAAACCTAAATTGAAGGAATAGGCTTGCTTGATACTCTATATTGAGAGAGAGAGAGATAGATAGAGAGAGAGAGAGTTTGCAATGAAGGTCATCACATATTTAATTACTGATGATTTCAGTATGGTAAAGAAATCACACATTTAAATTTAAATTAACAAGTAAGATATATTGATCAATTTTGTAAACTATTTGTTTTTTGTATTGCCATCGCGTAAATTAATTACTATAGTAATGGCTAGCAACTGTATGCTTGTATGGACAATCAAAAATTTAGGCAAATCACCAAATTTTTGAACCGGCAAATGTTTGTTTGGCCCCCCTTTTATATCCTCTCCAGCTCCGCCACTGGACGCAGGAGACTCATTTAGACAAGATGTGACATGAAAACCATTTCTTATAACTTAGAAACGAGCAAAACAGAGACAAAACAATATCTAAAGAAAGTACCTAGCTACACAGCACTTGCATAATTCTTTTTAAACATCTTATAGTAACAGAAACATTTCCAACAGGGGGCAATCGAATTTCATAAGATCTACTGAAAACTGGTTTAAAGTGATCTTTATCCCAACTGAGAAGATAACGAGAAAGATATACCGGAGGGTTCGGATAGATCATATGTATTACCCCACGATTTCTTTGAGCATTTGGAGGTCCAGTATGTTGCATCTGCTGATCTGTGTAGAGCACATAGACCTTCAGTACTGCAATGCTGGCTTCAATGGGTTGTAGCTCTTGATCAATCCGCTCCAGGGACGCGTCAAGCATGCGGTTGAAAGACGTCTCTAACGCCATCTTGGCACGAAACTTACACTCCAACAACTCTGGATTAATCAATCTAAATCCAAGCCTTCCTGGTCGAGTCTTCACCTTTAGGTTTGCTGCGTCTTGAAGGGGTGCTTGTTCATCCAATTGAAATTCAACTTCACCAACCTGATTGGTTACATGAATGTTCAGATCTTGCAGCGCAGTGTTAACATCATCCAGACTGGAGATAATTCTGATTTCGGCCATAGGGGATATCCTGTAAAAGAAACAATTTATTTAATCAAAATGTCGTATACTAACATACAGTTCAAAATAGTAACACATTAACTTGGATCGTCAATTTATTGGTTGTAGGTGATTGTAAGGAATCAAGTGCGTAACTTGAAAGAAGTTGTACAGCACAACACAACACATGTTGCCAAACTAATATACTAACATACAATTCAGATGTATACATTCTAGAATAGCATGTGAAGTGCCTATCCTATCCCTGTCATGCTACTTGCTAGAACACTGAAATAGTGGTAACTGCCAGAAATCATACATCCAACAAAATGACAGCCTGAGCTGCTGCAGTTAGTTCATTAGTTCATCACAATTCAACGTCCTACTTCTAGCACAGTGCACAACTATAAACTCATCTCAGCTGGACTTCAAAATTTCAACACCAATCTACATAACAACTTTCATACCGAAACCCTAGGTGCTAAGAGAGGAGGACCTTTCTTGGCGGCAGAGAAGGGGGTACGCGGTGCTGCAGATCTCGGACGGGAGGCGGAGGCGAAGGAGGACGGCAGCGCGGTGCTGGATCTTGACCGGGAGGCGGAGGACCGGCAGCTGGGGGAGGAGTACGGCGTGATCTGGCTGGGGGCGGGGGACCGGCAGCTGGGGGAGGTGTACGACTCGCCGGCGGACGGGGGCGGGGGACCGGCAGCTGGGTGAGGCGTACGACTCGCCGGCGGACGGGGTGGCCCGATCTGGCTGGGGACGGGGGACGCGGCGTCGGAGGCGCTCGCGGCGGTGAGGCTAGGGTTTGAGAGAGGGCGGAGGCGGCATCGCGTCGAGACGAGGGAGTAGGCGAGGCTGCTAGGGTTCGAGGGGCTGGGCCGCGGCTAGCAGAGCACACGATGACAGGAGCGACAGGAGCAGGTGCGGTGCTGTCGCGGCGGCCTCGCGCTCGCTCTCGCGCTGCCTGGACCAGAGCTGAATTCCTTGGTTTCTCATGGCGACAAGGACAGCAGCTACGGCATCTAGTTGCCCATCAACATGCCTACAGTCAAAGTGCTGCCTACAAGCCTCCTCGACTCCTCGTGCCACCTCCTGTACTCCCTCCTGCTGTCACAACTCAACAAACAACGGCAAAGCTGTACTTTTAGGCCCTGTTAGATCACCTGAAACTTTGAAACTTTACTATTCATCAAAAGGAATTTTGCATGTATAGAGTATTAAACATGTGTTAATGACAAAACCCATTCCATAACCCCCGTAACTTTGCGAGACGAATCTAATGAGCCTAATTTGGCCATGATTAGACAACGTCGTGCTACAGTAAACAATCTCTAATGACGGATTAATTAGGCTTAATAGATTCGTCTCGCGATTTTCGTCCATCTGTGTATTTAGTTTTATAATTAGATCATATTTAGTCCTTCTAATCTTCGATTTAGAATTAGAAACTTTCTTTCTTTCGCAAACTTACAACTCTAAACTAAACTTACCTCTGCTCAATTGCACTGTCCGAGTGAACATGTTCCATCACAGCTTTACCTGACATCCTGTTTGTCTGATCAAACTGAGCTGCTGACGCATTTTTGGCAACAGATAAACCGAACATCTTGCTCCAACGCCACTAAACAACATCCGGAATAATCTATACCGACAAGCCAGTTGATTGATGATTCTGATGTTGCCATGACAAGCAAATGGACAAACCCAAGGGAAGCATGTTACGCCAAAGTAACCTGCAACGATCAAGCTACTCTGAGGAAATAGGAACAGGCCCCTTTCAGCTATGAAGAAAAAGGACGGATCATTACCGAGCCAGAATTTGAGGATGAACAGAGGCTGAGGCAGGCCTGCTTACACTGAAAAGGCCCATTTATGTGTACAAATCACTCCCACAAACTCTTGGCACAGTTAACAACAAACTCTCACATTTAAAAAAAAATCCAACATATAACTTGTGTTATACTACATGACATGTTCTCAAGACAAGTTGGTACAGGGAAGCAGATAGTTTATTCAGTCATACACGACAATTTTACGCTCGGTAATGTATGAACCAGTTGCCTAGATGGCAAGTGAAATTCATAGCTCCATCGGAAACCTCACTTCTTTATAGTAGCACCTTTGTGGTACAAGGACTAGAACTGGGACTTGTCAAGGCTGTCGAAGTAGGGATGTGCTCCATCGCTGCAATAGCTGATATCCTGTTTGAAGGATCAAGCTGAAGCATTTTCTGCAAAAAGCCAATCGCAAACCATCAGCTCAATCCATTTCTCTTTTTTTCAATGGGAATGGTTAAACATTCTAATAAAGAGATAATCAGACTTTTCTCTTTCAGGGCATAATCAAATATTGATTTAGCTGATGTGATAAATTTAGCCAACGTCGCTAATGACAAACAAATGAACAAACTGAAATGAAGCATGTCAAGAATAAATGCATTCAACAATCAAATCAAGTGGCTAAGACACCAAAAGAAAAATATGCAGAGACAACAGAGCGCCATTTCAAATATGAGAAAAGAAACTGATCAACTTCAGGTTAGATAATTGAATAAGAAAGGTCTCTTAAGTTGGTATATTAACACTTTCAAGCACAGAGAGCTTACTGATAGCAGGTCAACGCCTTCAGGTTCCAGCGTTGGGACGCCACGGGCCAAACTCTGGGGCTTCCACTGTGGAAACTCATGCCAATCCCTCAAAGCACTGACTCCAGGCCACTGCTCCTCAGAAGGTGTTCCCATCAACCTTTTTCCAGAAGCAGATTTCAGTCAAACCATAGAAAATATAAATTGATATAAGAAATCCAGATTGAGATAGGTTGTTAAAATGTGCATAATTGGCTATTTCTTAAAAGTTAAAACAAGAACTAAATTAGATCTTATACAGCATCGCACTAATTTAATTCAGCAGTCAAGATCATGCCAAGCAAGAACTAATTTAATTCAGCATCGCTGCAACTTGACAAGAGAACAATAACTTAACAATCAACATAATGACATTATCCTAGCAACTAAGGAATGTATTACTCATATTATGGCACCAATGCCTGAATGCATAAGGGAAAAAGACCTGAAAATATGAAGCAACTGTTGCAACTCAGAGTCACCAGGAAAGAGAGCTTGTCTTCTGACCATTTCAGCTGCATGCAAAAGTTATGAACATCACAACAGAGTAAGCGTTTTCGGTATGAGTGTGAAATCTTTTAAACAAATCATTTCTTAATTAAGCCTACGCACAAAATTTAAGCCTAAGCAGAATACTTGTATGGAACGCCCGTGGCCTTAATGCGCGCAGCCGCAGGGATACGTTACGGGGGGTTGTCCAGGACGTCAAGGCGTCTGTTGTGTGTGTTCAAGAAACCAAACTCAGTGTAATCACTCCTTTCAGGGTAATCGAGATGTTGGGCGCTGGATTCTCCAGCTTTGCCTACCTGCCGTCTGTTGGAGCAAGCGGAGGGATTCTCATCGCCTGTGCTCAGCCAGCCGCGACATGCACGCTGTTGCAGGTGGGCCGGTTCGCGGTCTCGGTGATGGTCTCCCTTCACCCGAGCAGCGAGCCATGGTGCCTCACTTCGGTCTATGGGCCACAACCGGACGAAGATAAAATCGAGTTCCTCGACGAGCTCCGTTCGATCCAAACTTCCATCTCCTGTCCATGGATGATTGCGGGCGACTTCAACCTGATCCTGGACGCCAGCGACAAGAGCAATGCCAATATTAATCGCCGCAATATGGGTCGCTTCAGGAGATTCGTGGACGAGATGGAGCTTAAGGACGTTCCGCTCCACGGACGCCAATACACTTGGAGTAACGAGCGCTCGCGTCCGACTCTGGAGAAGCTCGATCGTGTTCTCGTCACAGTGGACTGGGAACTGCAGCACCCGAACTGTTTCCTGCAAGCACTCTCCTCCGACATGTCCGACCATTGCCCGCTGCACCTGGCGACCAATGCGGTTCTTCCGCAGCAAGAAGCGCTTCCACTTTGAAAACTGGTGGATCAAGATCCCTGGATTCCTTGACGCGGTCCAGGCCGGCTGGCACTGCGCAAGCGACATCAGAGACCCGTTCGCCAGGTTGGACGCGCTGCTTAAGGGGCTGGCCCGGCGCCTGCAAAGCTGGAGTCAGCGCTCAATTGGCCAAATTAAGGAGCAGCTCCTAATCGCGCGTGAATTGATCCTCCGGCTAGACCGGGCCCAAGAGACACGCCAGTTGTCCGAGGAGGAGCTGCAGCTTCGACGACAGCTCAAGTGCAAGATACTGGGCTTGTCCTCCTTGGAGCGCACAATGGCTCGTCTCCGATCGCGTATAACGTACCTGCGTGACGGCGACGCCAATACAAAGCTATTCCATCTTCAGTGCAGTCTCCGCACAAAGAAGAAATTCATTGCCGTCCTGGAGGACGAGGATGGCGCGGCGTTCACCCAGCCTGAAAAAGCGGAGATGCTGCACATGCATTTCACACAGATTTTGGGGACTGCGGCTGAACGCGGAGTGGCGATCGACCTTCAGGCTCTAGGTATATTACCGATGAACCTAGAACATCTGGAGCGCCCTTTCTCCGAAGAAGAGGTCTGGGACACAATCAAGTCCTTGCCAAGCGACAAGGCTCCTGGCCCGGATGGCTACACGGCGGAATTCTACAGAGTTGCCTGGTCGGTCATCAAGGCTGATGTCATGGCAGCCTTCAATGCTTTCTACCGAACCAACTGTGCCCAGCTGCACCGTCTCAACGGGGCGTTGATCACTCTGCTACCCAAGGTCCCGGAACCGAGGCGACCTGGAGATTACAGGCCGATCAGCCTAATCCACAGCTTCGCCAAGTTGGTGACAAAGCTGCTAGCAAATCGCCTGGCTACGGAGCTACACAAGCTTGTCGACATCAACCAGAGCGCCTTCATAAAGAAGCGCTCCATACACGACAATTTCAAGTTTGTCGAATTGGCTGCTAAGATGCTGCACAGGAGGAAGAAGCCGTCCCTGCTCATCAAGCTCGACATATCGAAAGCTTTTGACACTGTTGAATGGCCGTTCCTCCTACAGGTGCTACAACAAATGGGTTTTAGCAGCCGATGGCGTGATTGGATCTCGGCCATTGTGTCCACAGCATCCACACGCATCCTCATCAACGGAGTACCGGGACAACTCATTTGGAACGCCCGTGGACTCCGGCAGGGGGACCCCCTATCCCCAATGCTCTTCATCCTGCAGATGGAAGTGCTCCAGCGGCTCTTCAGGACAGCACAATCACAAGGGCTGCTTTCACCGCCGGCGAACCCGTTGATTCAGCACCAGTGCTCCTTGTACGCCGACGATGTGATGCTCTTCGTTTCGCCAACGGTGCAGGACATGGTCACAACCAGGGAGGTGTTACAGCTGTTCGGGGAGGCGTCAGGGCTCAAGACGAATCCAACTAAGAGCCTCATCGTCCCGATCGCCTGCACACAACAAATGCTCAACACAGTCCAGAATGTCTTCCCAGCTCAACTCACTGATTTCCCAATCCAATATTTGGGCCTGCCACTAACGGTTGGGAGATTGAGGAAGGCTCACCTCCAACCGCTGATTGACAAGGTAACTGCCAGCATGCCAACATGGAAGGCACCATTGATGAACAAAGCCGGGAGACTAACAACAGCAAAAGTGGTCATGAGCGCCAAATGCGTCCACACCATCATCTCGCTCAAGGTGCCAGACTGGGTGATCCAGGAAATTGATAAACGAAGACGCGGCTTCATTTGGGCCGGGAAAGAAACAGCCAGCGGCGGACAGTGTCTTGTGCCATGGCGAACGGCATGCAAACCAACTGAATTCGGCGGGCTGGGGATCCCTGACCTGCGCATTGCCGCGTTCGCGCTTCGCCTGCGCTGGTTGTGGCTACAACGTACTGACGCCGCTCGCCCATGGCATCGCCTGCAGCTGGATTTCGACAACGATGACGTGGTGCGAAGCATGTTCCAGGCTTCCTTGGCAGTTCAACTGGGCGACGGCAACCTTGCCTTATTTTGGGCGGACATGTGGATGGGGAGTTCCTCGCCGTGCGTTCTTGCCCCTGAGCTGTGCAAACTCGTGCGCCCGAGTATCAGGAACAGCCGCACGGTGGCCGCAGCACTGCAGGGAAAGCAATGGATCACGGACATTAGCGGACAGCTCACGGCACAGACGTTACGCCAATATTTGGCCCTGTGGCCGGTCATGGACGGAGTAGTACTCCAGCAAGGCCGAGAGGATACCCTCGCGTGGAGATGGTCGGCATCTGCGACCTACTCCGCCCGTAGCGCCTACAGATTGTTCTTCGAAGGTTCAACCCGATTCGCCGGAGCAAAACCCATCTGGAAGGCTTGGGCCCCTCTAAAGGTCAAGTTCTTCATGTGGTTAGCGGTCAAGGACCGGCTATGGACGGCTGCAAGGCGGCGCCGGCGAGGGTTACAGGACCATGCAACCTACGCTCTGTGCGATCAGCAGGAGGAGACGGCTGACCACCTCTTCTGTCACTGCCCTTTCACCAAAGAGGTATGGCACGCTGTCTGCACCACCATTGGCGCCTCGATCCAGTTCGCCACGACAGCGGACTGCCAGGCTATTGACTGGTGGCTGCAACTACGACATGGTCTGGAGAAAGAGCAGCGGAAGGGGGTCGACTCATCCTTCATGCTCATTTCGTGGAAAATCTGGAAAGAACGAAACAGCAGAGTTTTCAACAGCTCGTCGCCTCTCTCGGTAGCTCAGCTACATGCCGCGATCCTGGACGAGGGCACAAGCTAGGTAGCCACAGGGGCTCAGAAGATGACGACAATCGGATGGGCCGCGGCGGAAAGACGGCCTTCAGGGTAGAGCCTTAATTTTCCCTCGTTTCTAGGTTGTTTCAGTTATTGTATAAGTTGATTTTGGCATGTTAAACCGTGTGCGTGCGCCCGGTTAGGCCCGCGTTGTAAAAACTTTTCTTCTTAATACAAAGATATGCAGCTCTCCTGCATATTCTCGAAAAAAAGGTTGTCCATAAATTCAAAGATGATGTGGATAATCCGGATTGTAGGGCATTATTATGTTCTTTGTACAAGGACATATAATGCATCAATTTTTCAGTACAAGACAAGGTACTTGGCATCAAGACTCAAAAGGAGAACAGGCGTACCAAAAATGCATCCAACGGACCACATGTCAACACCAGTTGAGTAATATGTCACTCCAAGCAAAACTTCAGGAGCTCTATACCAAAGTGTCACAATCTACACAAACAGAATATGGAAGAGCTTACTGGATCGTGCTCAGAAACTCTGTTAAAATGTTAAAATAGTATCTGACCATCCAACTGACAAATAGTATCTGACCATCCAACTGCCAAATGGTAATCAGTACCTCATGGGTGTAGCTTTTCATTGGCACAGTGAAAGCTCTACCAAGCCCAAGGTCTCCAATCTTCAGTATCCCCTTCTCCTTGTCAACCAGCAGGTTTTGAGGCTTCAAATCCCTGTAAATTGAGCATGAATAATATTAACGAAAATGCTGTTGTATTTTTCTGATGAGTTCAACAACATAAATCAGAGAAGAGAATCCAACCGGTGAAGGACGCCATGGCCATGACAGTGTGCAACTCCTTTGCATAACTGATACAAGAAATTCTACAAGGAACAGAAAGTGCATTAGTCTAAAAGCAACCAAAGGATCAGAGTGAACTTCTAAACTTGGCATCTAATGATCATGAATTGACTTATTGACTATAGTCATAAAAATAAACAAGTCTTCAAGAAAATGAAGGTTGCACAGAATTTTATCAAGACTTATCCATGATGTACAAAATACTTTACTAGACAAAATATGTTTTATGAGAACTTCTCTCGAATTGAAGCACGGAATGCCAATTACAGGGGACTGGGACTAATCTGGGTTGTCATAAATATCAATAAGCAGCACTAGATAATTGCTTCCAACATCTAACTTTGCCATAAAATTGGGAAGTTTTAAGCATAGACTGTCATATCATCTGTACAGCTCACTGCAAAACATAACTGATGACTCTGAGAAAAGAGTTTATTGCACTTGTGTTCAGTGCAGAATCAGTACAGCTTACAGGCACAATATCCACATTTAAATTCACAGTTAAGTGCTGCAATTTTACATATATGGCCCGGTGTTTTTGTCTTACACTGCAATTAGGATTTCACCTTTTGTCAGAACTAAAAAATACCATTAGCAGCCTTCGCAGGCTAATTTGCTCTTATCACAACTAAGTGATCCATTGCTGAGATCGATTGGAGAATCGTTACAGTAGACAAGTTATTGTTTTCTCACTGTGATCAGAATTGTAACACTGGCAGGATTAAAAATGCAATTTGCAATGCACAGGCTAATAATTAGTTCTGAATATCTCTGATCACGAAGCAAGCGCTCAATTGCTTAGATCGCTTGGAGAATCAGTAGACTTGGCTACCTTGACGAGGTGCGTGGGGAGCGGCCTTGCGTTGGGATTTCCTAGTCAAGGAAATTCAAAAGAACTGTGGAGCAAGCAAAATAGAGTTTCAGCAGGCAGCAGCAATGTGTTGATGAACACAAGGGCAAGTCACACCACACAAGATGCAGACTTAAACATGAAACGGTGGTGGCATGATTATCTTCATAACTGATAAACACACAGGCAATTTGCAGTTCAAAAGCGCAAAACAATGCATATTCACAGACCTTAAGTCATAAATTGAAAAGAAAAAAGAGAAAAAAGCATGCCACTGCTACAATTGTAGCCCACACCTCTTCATTGTTGAATTGGATAGCATTAATCCAAAGAAAAAAATAATAATAATCAAAGCCAGCTTCAGAGCATGAAGCATCCCTCAACTCCTAGATGAAACTGAGACAGAGCTCTCCAACGCAGACCCCATGTGGCTAATGACAAACCCATAGATCTTGCGCTTCAAGCACTCAATCTTCTCCTTTGTTTTCTCCTCCTCTGCAATCTTCCCGACTCCATCCAACCAGTCACTGATCTTCTTGAACTGTGACAGAACCATCGTTATGTGGCTGTTATGCTTTGCCTTACTTGCCATATTCTGATCTTCAAACAAGTGGAAGCCCACATCCAGGGCCTCATCCACAAAATTCAGGAACCACATATGCATCTCGCGCCACAGGGTCTTAGAAAGCTCAACAGTCTCATACATGCTCTCAGTGTTATTCCATGTACAGCTAGCTGGAGAGCTCGGTGAGACCTTAGGCTGGACCTTTGCAGAAGCACCAAGTGACTGCTTCCTGGACAGGTTTGTTCTTGGTGGTTCCACTGAAGGTGCCTTTGGCCAATTGGTGCTCTTCATCCGAGAGATGGATTCAGTGGCACCATTCAGCAGCTTGAGGACTTCAAGATCAGTGGCTAAGGCAGCATTTACCCAATCATGTGATGATTTCTCCAAGAATGCCTGGTCAGCCTCAACAGTCATTATAGATTCAGCAATTGTCTTCCACTTGAGAGTATCTTCATATACAGCAAGGAAAAGATCGACAGTTGGGAGTGGATTTGAGGTCTTTGATGACGAGCAAATTTCAGAGAACTTGCTGTAGACAACAATCAACATGATATTACCATATTACTTTCTGATGAATACGATACAAAGGATTTGTCTTCAGATGGGGAAAAAAGATAGCTCTCAATACCTTAGGTTCCTGACAACTGATTCAGTGAGCATCGCCTCTTGCAGAGCACTAGCAGCAGCAGTTGCTGCTGCATCTCCACGGTCGATAGCTTCCTGCAAATTCAGTATAGAAATTATATTAGAGACTCAAACAACAAATGGAGACTACTAGCCGACAAACTAGATTGCTTAGTGCTTACCCTTCCGATTTTTTTGAGTTTATCAGAAAGTGCATCCAATGGAATGCTTCCATCAGTCCATTTAGGGTCATGAAGTTTAATTTTTGGAACTGCAGTTTTCGCCTTTACAGAAGCAGAGTCCATCTTCTTACGAGGCTTTGGCCGCTCATCAACAGAGGAATCATCATTACTGGACTGTTCTGTTGTAGCATCACTTAACCGTCTTGACATCGCTTCCTATGATATATAAACAGGTAAAAATGCTTACTGCACAGGCATATAATTACAACTTTCTAGTATACTCTGAACAGACATGCAATTTTCTATTTACTCAGAATTATACTCAGACAAATTCCAACTCTGAACAACAAAATGATCGATACACAATGTGCTTGAAGCAAACACGACCTCACCATTGTATATGTATGTAACAATAAGTTTGAAATTTGAAGCTGGTTGTAATTTGTAATCATAGCACCAAGTGCATGGAGTTTTTCTTTCATGGTTCTATAGTTAAAAATCTTATTGCCATCACCACAAGCATATCCACATACTAAATTCGCAAACGACAAAATGTTGCCCAGAACAGTTCACATAAAGGACTACAATTTACCAGAGTTATGATCGTAATAATCAAGTACTATGTTTACAGTTACTCCATACCTCAGAATGTTTTTTTTCCAAAATTTATGTTTTTGTCAACTATCTATTCTGAATCTATTCAAATGAACTGTGTCAAGTATCCAATCTGCATAGATAAATTATGACCAACTTTAGGGGGGCAGATCCCTTGTTATGGTGACAGTGGCAGTTATCTAATTCTAATACCATCTGGATATGCATTTGGCAACTATCAATATGTAAATCCATCTAAATGTACATTTGGCAGTTCATGGTCAAGTCATACAATGGGTTTTCCTTGCAAGCATTTCCCAGACATCCATCTCTAACCACATCTGAATATTCATTTAGCAACTATCAATTTGTAATTCCATATAAATGTAGATTTTTGTAGTTCAGGTCAAGTCATACACTGCATTTGCCTTGCAAGCATTTCACAGCCACCCATTTGTAGTCCCATCTGAATCTGCCTTACAAGATCTCTGATGTGCATAGCATCCTTACAACTAGGGATGAAAACGGATCGGATACGAACGGATATGCACGAATACGAATATAGATATTTATTTTTTTCTCGGATCGGATTCAGATACGGATAGTGTAAAATGTGTCGGATATGGAACGGATATTGATATATGTTACATATCTTTAAGAAATATCCAACTTTGGGTACCCGGATTCGGATACCAATCGGATATTGGATCTCCGAATCCGAATATCGGATTATTCATTTAGTGTCTAAACCCTCTCGGTGGGACGGATGGATGGAAAATATCCCTACCGTTTTCATCCCTACTTACAACTGAGTTAAAGCTCAGTGTCAATGCAACTTGGTCTCAACTGAGTTCAGAATCTAATTCTTCTACCACTATTCTAGTCACAATGCAGGCAGTAATCAAGTTTTATTTCCTTAAGTTGTCAGAGAGAGTATTACAGCATTAGCCCTTATGGTTATATTGAGAACAAATGGCACTGGGATTATTTGGCAGCAATAAGGCTAGCAAGAAAAAAGTAGCAAGAACAATGCTCCAATTGTAACAGAATTTAGTAACAGGATCCTGACCTGAGTCCTGAGAATGGCATCCTTGTCCGCCTTGCCCCTGGATTTCATCACAGAACCCGCCGCTGCCGGCGCAAGGGCCATTGTTGGATCATCCCAGCTCTTCCTCCCCGGCTTGATGGCCGACCCATTCCCCAAATCCGCCATCTTTGAGATCCCAGCCACCAGTACCCCGACCTTCTTCTTGCCAATCCCTTCTCCAGAGAGCCGCCTTGAACTTGGGGACAAGGACGCCCGCCTCCCACCAACAGCCGGAGACGCCGCTCCCCTTCTCCCTCCCGCCGGCGAAGGCTGCCGGTACCTTGAGGGGACCACAATCGCCGGCTCCCTGGCCGCCCTGCGATTCTCCTCCTTTGCCGCGACGAGGCTGGGCACGACGCACTTGGACGGCGCCGGCGACGTCGCCCTGGGCGTGCCCCTGACGGCGGGCGAGGACGCGCGGGAGGCGCCTCTGGAAACCATGGGAGACGATGCCCGTGAGGCGCCTTTCACGGAGGGAGACGGATCCCGCTGCTGCTGCTGCTGCTTGGACGGCGCCGGGGACGAGAACCGGCGCTTGACGGCCGATCCGGCCGGCGGCGGCGCGGGGTCGGCGACGGCGACGGCGTTCTTGGGGCCAAGGACGGTCCTTTTGACCGCATCGGCGGAGTCGCAACCGGAGGGCATGAGCGGCGGCGCGGCGTCGGATGGGGACGCGGCGGGCTGGATGACGTAGCCGCGCGCGCAGGCGGCGGGGCGCGCGACGAGGGGCTCGGGGCTGCCGGCGCAGGGGAGGGAGCGGGACGACGGGACGACGCGGATGCCGACGGCGCGCGGCACGGGGCGCGCGAACCGGAGGCGGTCGAGGTGGACGAGGTGGCCGGCGAGGTGCGGGCGCGCGGCGGCGAGGAGCGCGTCGGCGTCGGCGGGCGGGAGCTGGACGTAGGTGGAGTGGAGGCCGTCGGAGAGGTTGAGCAGGAAGCCGTTGGTGGGGACGAGGAGGGAGTCGGCGGTGGACGCGGTGAGGGCGGGCACGACGGCGGTGACCTGGAGCACCGGGGAGCGGTGGTCCCCCGCGACGCGGTCGTCGGTGTGCATGGACTGCAGGAGCTTGAGGAGCACACCCGGCGTGAGCGTCGCCATGGCTGCTAGCTCGATCTGCTCCTGGACCTGACCTGGAGTTGGGGGGAGGTTTGGGATCCAAAGGAGTTGCAGATGGGGGAGAAGAAATCGGGATTTGGGGGAGTGAAGTGGGGAGAGATTTGGGGGAGAAGAAATCCGTGAGAGAGAGACGTTGGAGGTTAGCCAAGCGGACGGGTGGTTTCGAATTTCGAACGGCCGGCCCGCCGGCGTGTGGCACTCCAACTCCCAGCACGTGAAGACTGACTGACAGACAGGTGGGGTCACTAATATTTAATACTGAACGTAGGGTCCACCTATCAGTTGGAGTATCATTCTCGTCGGTCGGGCCATATATGCTGCTACTGGGCCCAAAGTGGCCCACCAGCCTTGCACCGTACGGGCCAGGCCATGGATGATTGGGCCTAGCAACCAATCACGCCCCAAAACACTAGACCATGCTAAGCCTCACGCAGGTACAGCCTAGTGTACTAATCACTTCCTCTTTTCAATCAGGAAAAGTAGCTGCGCTAGAGCTGTTTCTTCGCTGGAATAAGATATTTTTCCCCTCTTTCATCGATAATGTATATCCTGGGTGGGCCATCGCAAGAAATTCCAGTTTTATTTCTCCTTATAAAGTTGAGGGCAGTGAGTTGCCTGGCACCAGCTCTCCATGTAACGCAATATTATCATAAAGTTTATCTTTTTAGGCCTTCGTTCCGAATCCATGGAATCATTATGAAATCTTGATCTTCCATAGTTTTACATTAGAATCATGCATGCATATGTAAAGCTACTATATCTTTTGGGCCTAATGGGCCTATATCCTTTATAGCTTAAGCTTGCCGGCTGAGCCTTTAATAAAATCCTCCAAATAATGCGCCCCGCCAGACTTTTTTTTATATATAAATTTCTCGGCAGAGGCTGATTGTTTACATCACTTGAAAAAGGGCTAGACAGTACAGTAGCCAATTATTGTGTCTAGGTCGTTTTCAGAAGTCCTTTTGCTTCTTCCACTAGTGACGTGATTGTTTTGACAGGCTTCCCTTGTTCCAGGCATATCGCGGTGGCGATTTCATTGAACTGGCGAGCCCATTCCGAATCTGCCTTCATCCATCTGTCGCATACCGTTGCGCACAGCGATATCAAGGATTCCTTCAGATCAATGGCCTCATGATGCTCCAAGTTGTGCTTATGAGAAGAGGGGCTTCTCTGACGACGACCCTCCCGCGAAGCGCAACCTTCCTCCAAGTCAGCACCTGGTGCCGAGTACCTGGACTTGGCTGCTTCTATTACCTCTTGTGTTTCTTCTCCAAGTGCTTCTCTGAGAACCTGCAACTCGAACGGTATCGGTATCAAATTTTGTGAACAGATGAGTAACTTAGGGCTTTTGCAGAGGTTAATTACCTTTGGCATGACATCGGCCATGGCTGCCTTCAGTTCTGTGAGGTATCCATCATCCTCGTTGTAATGACTGCATACATGCTTGAGGATCTGTGCTGCCCTCATTCTGTGCGTGTTGTTTTTGGCACGTACTGTTGCTCTAGCGAGATGGCCAATAACTTCATCATCTACGGCAGCATGTAAGATGAGTGTGGCGCTCCCTGCTTCACTAATTCCTGAGGACAGCATCGCCAGCAACTTTTCAGCAGCAAAGTTTGTGTTGTCAGTGCGCTTCTTCATCCAGTGAGTGGAGGAAGAGTGATATCTCCCAGTCACTTGGCCTCGCTTCTGCCTGAACTGCCGCTGCGGCTGGAGGATTCTGATTCTGACCATCCCAAAAAGGAACAAGTTCAACAGTGTAATAGTGAATACTATGCAGCTGCTTTGGTCCGCCAAGAAGGATAATGTATCCACGGACAGATCCAGGAGAACCCTTATGGCTTGCTTCTTCAGCTCTGCGCCGCAGCCGCCGCACTTGAGAATCCCTTGCAGAGCTGTGATCACCGCGCCGTTGCTTGAGATTTCGCGTTGCAGCTTTGTTCCCGCGTCTCCAGGAGCAGCCAGGAGCCGGGTCATGAGTTCCATTGATACCTCTGCTGCCTCGGACCATTCTCTAGGGTGGTCGCGGTGTGTGCTGCTGCTGCTGCCCGAGATCAGGGGCGCCATGAGCTTGGGCAGCAGACCTTGGGTGTTGCTTATTATGACTCTGCAGTTCTCCTCGTCATCGGTGAGCTTCCAAAATATCAAAAGGCCTTGCAGAAGCATCTCCTCCTTGCATCCATCGACTGGCGGCAACCACGGGAGTTCATATTCATCTGCTGGTACCCAGCTATATATGTGTTCCTCCGATGTGTCGAGCAGGGAAGATATGCTCTGCACCGCTCGTGGGAACTGCTCCAAACGAATGTCGCTGGCAACATGCGCCAGTATGGTTGCGGCGTGCCCTCTGACCTCTTCGCTGTATGCAGGGCCCAGCATCTCTAGCAGTCTATGGATCATATGGCGAAAGGATTCTGATGCAGTCATCAACTGCCTTATCGCCATTCTCTGCTCCATGAGATCAGCAGGCTTCGCTGGCCTGATGAGTGTGCCCAGGATCCTTACCCCAGAAATGTATCTGTCATGTGAGCTAGACTCCAACAGTAGATCAACAGCATACGTGATCAGGTTCCTTCCTCTAGGAAACGATGTGTCCTTCTCGCATCCCTTCACAGTCACGTCAATGTATTCTGAAACAAGGTCCGGCTGATCTGGGAAATAAACGCTGGCCACTTCTTTCACCAACGCGATCCTTGCCCCTAAAGCGTAGATGGACTTATAGCCAAAGAGCACACCTTGAGCAATGGCTAAGGAGTACAGCACAAGCAATGCCGGCTTCAAGTTTGCTGCTGCACCAGCATCACCATTGTTGTTGTAATCATGCTGTATCAAACGCCAAATAGAGATGCCGGCTGAGATATACACCCCAAACACATAGAGAACCACTAGAGGGCACAGCATAGGGAGCGTTTGGTTGCTACAGTAAAAATTTCACCCTAAGGAATCTTGCATGCATGAAGTACTAAATGAAGTCTATTTACAAAACCTTTTCACACATGAGTGCAACTTTGCGAGACGAATCTAACGAGCCTAATTAATCCATGATTTGCTACAGTACTCATCCTCTAACCGTGCGGTCAAAGCCCTCATTAGATTCGTCTCGCGATTTACACGGGGGGTTGTTGAGGTAGTTTTGTAAACTGACTTTATTTAATACCCCTAATTAGTGGTCAAAGCTGCATTTATTACGCGGCAAATTTTTTACACCCCCTAACCAAACGCGGCCTAGTGACAAACATCACAAGTTGTGCCACCCATAAAATGAAGATAACTGCTCCGGTACACCTCTTTTAATTTGTTGCACAAATCTTAAAGCAGCCAACCATTTAATTAAATATTTTCTTATTTGTTTTTCTATTTGGATCCGAATGGGCCTGACCCTACCCGTGCCCGGCCCATGCCCGCCCGGCAAGGATCCATCAGATCCGGTTTGTACGGTCCGGTCATACTCGTTCGCATTTCATTCGCTCCTTCTCGCTCGTCGCCCATACGCTCGCCGCCGGTCGCCGCCCTCCAGCTGGCCGCCGGTCGCCGCCCTCCACCTTGCCGCCGTCGCGCTCGCCCTCTCGCCCTCCAGCAGTTTCGGTCGCTCTCGCTCGACGCTCCTCCGCTGGCCACCGTCCAGGTCGCCGCCGGTCCGCTCGACGTGGGTCGCCGCCCTCCGGCTTGCCGCCGTCGCGCTCACCTCAACCTCCCGCTCGTCCCTGTGGTATTCGCCGCCGTCCCGTTCCCCACGGTCTTGCTCGCCGCCCTCCCCACTCGGCGCCGGTCCGCTCGCTGTGCTGTGCAACGGCGCGTCGTAAGGCGCCGGAGACCTTCGCGGCGAGCCTGGCGTACGTGTCCGCGTGCTGACCTTCTCGTGGGCGTGCTGGGTGTGGCCGCACAGCATCACGGCTCAGCAGGTCGAGTCCGCTACCATGGCCTCGGCGTCGGCGCCTTCACGCTCGACTGGGCGGGCATCTCCGTACCACGGCAGCCCGCTGGTGGCGCCGTGGGCGTCCATCGCCAACACGGCCGTGGGGCAGTTCAACACGTTGGACGCCCGCAGGTTTCCCATGTTCTCCAACCAGCTGATTACCGCGTCGGGGCAGAAGTACGACACCATCAAGGTGCTCACCAAGGACTTGGACCTCAACGTCGCCGCCTACAACTACGGCAAGCTGTACCTCAGCCCGCTCTTCGCCATGAATTGCTGCTGTGTCTGTGTGGTCTCGTGTATTTGTGTTTGTATCCACCTGGCTCTTGTAAACTCGTTGCTGAAACGTGTGTTCGTCCATGGTGCACAAGTGTTTGCATGTCTGAGCTGTTATCAGGCAGCAGCAGGAAGAATAGCATAAGCATGGCGAGTTTCATAAGCTTGCGTTCAATCATCAAACCCCATAACAGACACTCACATATAGAGACCCTTCCCAAAATCATTTAAGTTAACAAATTGAGTTTAACAAACCGAGGCTAAGAATCCAGGAATAAATAATTCAACGTAACAAACCATCCTTAACATAACAAACCATCCTTAACAAAACTACTAAGAATCCATGAATGAATAATTGAAGCAAACAAACTGAGTCTCACTAACAAACTGCATACGACACTCGAAAGTGAACAAAATGATTATTATTATTATCTAATCTTCTGTGGCGTCCGTGCAAAATTCTGTCAAAATCTTCACATCTTGTTTTCTGCAGCGTCCTTCGCTTGCATGATCCTTTCAACCTCTTCTCTGGACGCTGCTATCTCATTAGTGGGGGAAAATATGACTTCAGCAGGCAGTTTTTGGCTCAATATTCTCACGTCCTCCTGTTGAACATTGGCAGCCATGAGTAATCCCATAACAACACTGAATGTAAAATTAAACTGTATCAACTAACCGGTGTGAAATCTTCCTGTAATGTTGTACCATCCCAGTGCTCCATAAACTTGAGCACAAACAATCCACAGGAGTATCTACATATTTAATTTGGAAGACAAATAAGGTAACAGTACTATGATACATGTATTGAATGATCAGCCATATACGCACCCATTAGTTTGTTTAGGCAAATTTTTAATATAGTTGATTTCCCAATTGTCCACATCTCTTGGCAGCTTGGGATATTTTTCTCTCGCAGAAAGAGTCGTTCGATGAATGCCATTTCTCTGTACGAGGACAAACAAGGGAGATGTGCGAGAAGTGCAATACTTGTAAATTTGTTAAATAGTAAGAGAATAACGTACCATATCCAACATTCTGTCTAAGTACATATCTAGATTGCACAGTGAATCCAGAATTTGAAATTTATGTTTCTTAACATTCATGACTACAAGTATCCAATGTACATGAATGCCCCTTCTAATGTTGTAGGGGAAAAACCTACATATGGAATGAAAAGAGTATGACAATGTGGCACAAATGATAAGCATGGGAGTATTAATACAATAGTACCATAGAAAAACAAGTAGTGAAGAAAATAATTTACTAGATCATGTTGGAAAAACCTTTTGACAAGGTTTTGGTAAAATTCAGGATCATCCCCATTTAGGTTGTGATCAACTAGATCCCTTTTTGAGAAAACATAACCTTCCCACACACGGCAGAAAATACGACTGTCTTTTATACCAGGTGCCAGGTGAACATCAATGACCTGTAATTCATACCTGTATAAGCATCTAAAACATTATTAAATATTTACAATCACCTGGTCTCCATTCTTGCATGTTTGCTTATTATGACCTTCTTTCTTGCATACACTGCATTTATATGGCCGTTTCTCGCTAAATGATTTAAACCTCTTGTTAGACAAACCATCGACATTTTCCTTTGTTGGACCATTGCTATTCTTCCTCGGTGCACCTTTGGTGGCAGCAACAGCCGGATCACCAACATTTCCTATTGTAGTGTGGCATGTTTGATCATCTTGATCAACTGAGCTATGACCATCAACGCCATCGCAGTCAATCCTGTGTTTCTTTGAAATGATTCCCCCCAAAAATTGCTTAACAGTTGAGAACTCTTGAAGGTTTCTGGACGCAACATCAAATGCTTCACCACCTAGTGCACTCAATTCACTGTACCTTGATCGCTTCAATGTCCATCCATGTATACTACTTTTGCGCCTAGAAGGAAGGCCAGCCTTTGCATCCTTGGTGTGCCGTCGCAGAATGCAGCCATTTGGTAATTCATATACTTTAAGATGATCCAGTATATGAAAGATATGACTGCATGGGAGTCCCTCACGCTCCATTTTACCGCAGCTGCATTTCATATTAGTTTCTGAATTGGCAGACCAGTAGTCAACAAGAAACATTTTTTTCTTCTTCTCCTTGTGAACTACAATAAATCTTTGTGAATCCATTCCAACAAGTCTGTCAAAGATATGTAAATCACCAACCTTTACTAGCTCGTGTTGCAATAGATAAAAGTTAGCAGCAGTGAAAATATGCGAACAAGCAACTTCAAGATCTCTATGATTTGTCAATGGAACTGGCAATGACTGTGAATCTCTACAGTCAAAATCAGCCTCAGTTTCGCGTAGCCGTGAAACACAGTTCTCATAGTGCTCAACCAAATCAAGTAATGACATATATATGTCTAGGTGTCTGTGAAGACTCGAATTCAGACTTTCACTTCTTTGGTTACTTCTCATGCCAAGGTACAACTTGTCAAATTGAAATGCCGCAGACCACAGCACCTTATTCTTGTGCATCATTGTAAGCCAATCCCTATTCTTTGCAGTCTGGTACTTTGCAATAAAGGCATTCCATCTGGCTTCAAAGCTTGCTGAATTAGCATAATACATTAGTGTGCGGAACTCTTTCAAGGATTTGTTGTGCAGATGCTTTAGAATATTTTTCTCCACATGCCAACAACATACTCGATGATCTATGCCAGGAAGCACCAGCCGAATAGCTTTAATCATGGAGCTGTCCCCATCAGTGATTATTGATTGTGGTTTCTTCTGACACATTGCTTTCAGAAATGCACGAAGCACCCATACATATGTTTCTGCATGTTCATCTCCTATAATGCCACAACCGAAAACTGTTGTCTTACGGTGATGATTGAGTCCAACAAAGGGAACGAATGGCATCTTGTACCTGTTCATCCGATAAGTGCTGTCAAAAACAACAACGTCACCAAATGATTGGTAGTCCATACAAGATTGGGTATCACACCAAAACATGCACATCAGGCGACCATCCTCATCAACTTGGTAATCAAAATAAAAATCAGGATCTGACTTCTGCCTTCTCAGCATGAGATTTAACACTGTCCTTGCATCACCATCCCTGATCCTTGACCTCTTGTGCCTAGAGGAGTAGTTGTAAACATCCTTTGCAACAATGCCAGCCTTATCACCATATCTGCACTGAACAACATCCCTAATGACATGCTTACGGATTCCAGCAGCTTCCATTGACATGATCTCAGCTTTCAGGAAACCCTTCATTTTTCGATGAGACCACAGGAAAATAACTTCATCAGATCTGGCTAGGCGATGGTTGTGCTCATCTACAAAATTATGCACATACCATACTCCACGGGATCTATCAAGTCTAATATCAAGTAGCACAGGACAATCACAGCGAGTTAGGGCTCTTGGTCTGCGGCTGAAATCCACCTTGTTGAGCCATTTGCCACGTCGCACACCTTGTCTAGCACACACAAAACGTCTAAACAACAATGCTCCTGAAGTTGTCGAATGCCTCACTTTCTCCTTTCTTACGCTAAAACCCTTGTCCTTTGCGTAATTATTATAGAACGAGAATGCCTCTTCTTCACTTCCAAATGTCTTATTTGCTATCTTCCAGAACTCATCCAATGAAGTGTGCTGGTCTCCAGCATCAGCAATGTTTCTGAACACTTGCTTGTCATTACTAGCACTGCCACCTTCCTGATATCACACAAGTATACAACAATTCATTTTCATTCCAATGGTAATTTTAGAAGTATAATCAGTATGTTGACAAATAGAAACACAAGCTTCTAGTTTACCTTCCCATATTTCAATTCATCATCACCAAAATGGGTTCCCTTCATTGCAGAACTAGGATTTGACAAAATATTCCCATCCTCTGAACTACTATCATAACTGTCACTGCCACCCTCCTGCAATCACACAAGTATAGATAAATCCATTTGAGACCAATTTTTTGTTCCAGCATAGGAATGACATTTTTTAGATTAAGAGCATAGGTATGAGTTGACAGCACAAATATACGAGCTTTTAATTTACCTTTCCATCATTCAATTCATCATCTCCCTTAGATGGAGAACTATGATTTGACGAAGTATTTCCATCCTCTGAGCTGCTGTCATCACCAGTTCCAATATCAAATAAAAAATCCTCTTCAAATTCGATACTGTCATCACCTGTCGCTGGGATTTCCAGTCGTGGATTCACAATGCCATCCGCAGTGTGCACCTCAACGCCGGCGGGGGAGGATGGGACGTTTGCCTTGCATTCAGTGGGTCATGTTGCCTCATCGGCGTCGCGCGCGAGGGCGTCCACGGCGTCTGCGTTGTGGCTGCCTTCCTCACATTCCTCGAACACGGGCAGCAGCTGGCGGCGGGCATCCATCGGGACGCACTGCAGTAGTGCTGCCGCTGCCTCAGCCGAAGATTCACGGGACGTTTCTTCGGCGCCGAGCGGGACGGCGGTGAGTGGGAGGGGCGAGTGGGGACGGCGGCGAGCAGGACTGTGGGGAATGGGACGGCGGCGAATACCACGGGGACGAGCGGGAGGGCGAGAGGGCGAGCGCGACGGCGGCAAGGTGGAGGGCGGCGACCGGCGGCCAGCTAGAGGGCGGCGACCGGCGGCGAGCGTATGGGCGACGAGCGAGAAGGAGCGAATGAAATGCGAACGAGTATGACCGGACCGTACAAACCGGATCTGATGGATCCTTGCCGGGCGGGCATGGGCCGGGCACGGGTAGGGTCGGGCCCATTCGGATCCAAATAGAAAAACAAATAAAAAATATTTAATTAAATGGTTGGCTGCTTTAAGATTTGTGCAACAAATTAAAAGAGGTGTACCGGAGCAGTTCTCTTGAAATGAAAGCGAGCGTTATGCCTGCACGGGACACTTCATCTCGGAATATTGAGATAAATGTGGCGAATGTAAGGTCCCTTGAGCCTCTGTACAGAAACTCAGCATTGCTTCTCCTTTCTGTCCAAATAAAATCAAACACCCTGTTGTGTAAGGATCAAATTGATTAGCACCGAGGATAGATTTCGTATCCTAGCAGAGATGGATGGTCAGTACAAGCTAAGAAATATTTCTAGCTCTAGTTCTATCTCTGAAACTAAAAAACTGTTAGGCCTTGTTTGGATAGAGGTGGATTGGAGGGGAATGAAGGGGATTGGGAGAGAAATGAACTAATTTCCACTTCAATCCCTCCCATACTTCAATTCACTCTTTGCCTAGGGATGCTCGGTTGCAGGTTTCTTTAAGAAACTGCTTGCATTTGGTATGACAGTTGGGTACATATATCAAGAGTGGAAACGCGCGATGCGCAGCAATT
>CM014272.1:10775139-10794599 GCA_004135705.1 Alloteropsis semialata
TCCTGTTGCTGCTCTGACTTGGCCGTGTATGCTTCCTGATGGTTGGTCCGTGGAGTTGGTGCCGTCTGAGTCCGCCTCAGGCCGCGGGAATTGAATGTTATATGTGGGCTCCATATGATGTTATGTGTATCGACGTTTAGACTTCCGCTGTATTATAACTCTGGTTTGTATTAACTAAAATATATGTACTGTATTTGTATAATTATCTATGTGAACACCGTGTTGTAAAATTTGTGATGAGTTGTACTGCCTGAGCCCATCTTCGATTGGGACTGCTGCTATTTCGTTTCGGTCGAGAGAAAAGGTGGTTTAATCGGGAAGGTATCCGACGGATTGCACGATTAGCTCGGTTTAAGGGCGTGTAGTACTGCTGTGATAATGGGCCCATGCTTTTAAACCGGATTAATTGGGGCGGTCTGCCACAGAAATTGTACTAATACTGTCAATTTATGAAAAAGTTGATGTGGGCTAGATTAGTAAAAGAATATTAGAGTTCGATAAAGTGTGGGATGTATTTGTCTTAATGGGCTAAATTGAGATAAGTTTTGGGCTTAGTTATATTAAGTGTTTGTCTTATGTTTTATTATATTCTGGTAGGTCGCCAATGTTTTGCTAATTAAGGAGTAGATGTGGAAATGTACTGGGGTGAAAATATGTGATGCTATGGCCTACATGTGGATTGAGTTTGTTGCAGTAGAAATACACAAATATTTTGAGGCAATACATTTCTTATTTCTCTTCCAGTATTATCTTGTCTTATCTAATACAGTTTGTTGGTGATTAACAAATACTCAAACAATAGTTGCATTTTCTTTTTGATATATGCTACTACTTACATGTTGCCATTGTTCCATAAAGCGTAATTAGTCATTGTGTTCCACTTGGAGATGTTACAAACACCATCAATCATGCTTTTTTAGTCATTGTGGCCTGCTCTGTGTAAAATCTTATTCTTAAATTTTGTGATGTGTTTCTTATTTCATTCTGCAGTTCTATCTAAGGGAGAGGGAGGGTGACTGGGTGAATTAGTTGCTTCAGTGATCCTTCAGCACTTTCTGTTTTTTTTGTCCCATGAGTCCTGCAACCTGCTTCCTTCGCTTTGTCGCTGAGACCTTGAGCATGGTGATGATGGAGCTGCCCTAATCCCAGGTGTTCAGGCTCTTGATCTTGATCGCGCATTGAAGGAAATGCGGGACTTGGATAATGTAAGTATCCACCGCTTTGATTTAAGATTTATTTTGAATGTACATCTAGGACATATCTAGGACATCTGCAGGTCCTCATGGAGTATCTTTTCAAAACTTTTGATGCCTTCCCCTTTGACACTGTTGATCATTGTTCAAACGTTGATATTAATTCTTTTCTTATTCCAAGTGCTTAGATGCTTAGGTGGTGCCCATGGTCTCTCACGCTGGTGAGTAGAGGGTTACTTTTTGTGCTTGGTACACAATGGGAGGGCTTAACATGAAGTTATTTTTCCCCCAAAATTGTTTAAGCGGTTCATCCATATTGTTTTTGTTTAGTTATGCTTTGAAGAACTAGCTGGCAAAAAGGATGACTGGTGCCCAAACATATTTGTGTGTTAGCAATTTCATGGTCTCTCAATATCTAGATTATATTCTCATTGTTTGATGCTTTTGTTTTTGCTTCTATCTATTCGATCTAAACCCAAGGATTCATTTTTTTACAGCTCACCTAGGGATTCATGTGAGTGACATTGAAACTAACTATTTGCATACCTTCTGTGAATTTCAGGTAGGACAATTAGTGATGCATGGTGGCATTTGTCGAAGTTTAGCTTTGTCTTTCATGGAGCTCTGGAAATACGAAATAGTGAAGCTCTAGACACACGTTGTTCACTTCTTGATTAATAAAATTCTCTCTAAGGTTATTTAGACTGATTTCAAATTACAAATCTTACAGCTCTACTGCTTTGTTTAGTTGGTGTAGGAGATTATATTCAAGGTAAATATCAATATCAGTAACCTCTTTCCAACGGTGAACGTCCGTTTGAGTTTTTAAAAACAAATAATATTTGTGTACCATTTGCTTGTTCATGCTTTTGCTGGATTGTGTGCACATATTCTTGTTTTTAGTGTAGGATGTAAGTATGTAACTATAATTTTTCTTTTGGATGTAACTGTATAATTTCACTTTCACTTTTGAGTATCCTAATTCTTTTCTTTGATCTTGCAAGTGATTAGTTGGTTCCAGTCTGCTAATAGCATCATATCCTAATTTCTCTCTTTCGTAGCAAATACCATATTCTCTCTACAACATATCCTGAAGTTTTGCATTACTGAAGATATGTTGAGACAAACGTCGATAAGTGATGGTGACTCGAGGACCTTCATGAGGTGAAACAATCGCTGGATAAACTCCGTATGCTTAATGATCACACGTCTTGCTGACTTGTAGAGACAAAAAGGTTACAATCTACATGCCGATAAGATAACTATTTTTTCTTATAAATTGCCACAAATTACTGCCATTAGGCATACATTTCTCATTTTGAAATAATTTTAAAGTAAATCACTGTGAGGAAGGAAGGACCTTCTGGTAATGAAGGACAGCCAATTTGTTTTTTTTTTGTTCCCAAACAAATAAGCTCTGTACCTCAAATGCCCAAATTAATTGTATATGTTATTTATGCAGGAAATATGTGTGGAGCATATATCATATTGATGGTTATCTTGATGTTGCAAAGGCCGGATACAATATTTATGTTTGATGAATGATGGTGACTTTGTTTTACTTTATTAGATATACTCCAACAATGTCGATTTAGGTAATTGAAGACTTAAGTTGTTAAAGATTGTGAAAGTTATGAATTTGACTATTTATGAAATTCTTGATCATGTGTCATACTGCTTTTCCATTATTACTTTAATCCAAAAAATTTACTCCTATTTCAGGTCCACTAAAATTTAAAAGTATTTGAATCAAAGCAATACCCACAAGTAAGCACACTAGGTTTCACTGAAATCACTTCTACTCTCTTCTGGTATTCTTGAATTGTGTTGACCTAGGATAACTTGCAGAAAAGGTTTATTTTGTCTTTATCTAGAAATTTGGTGCATTCAGATTAATTTTTTATGAAAGTGCATTCAAATTATTGTCTTTTGAAAAATCTAAGAATTCTGAAATTTCTTATTTCTTTCAGCGCTCCTGCTGCTTTGGTCATCTTCATTGAGCCGGCTTGGTCCCAGACTGATGGACCATTGGCTTTGTGCATGCCGGTACAGACTATGCTCATGCCAAAGAACATTTTCCTCTTAGTGGAAATTTCATAATTGTGCTGGATACTTTAGAGAAATGTCCATGTTTGATTTTTTTCAGGTATGAACACTGAATATTTCTCCATTCACTTATATAATGTTGTTGATTAGTGTGTTCCATGATTTAGAGGAAAATCATCAACTCTGCGCACGCACCAGCACCCGCACGCTTGCCGCCACATACAGCCATGAGGTGAGGGCCTTCGCGGACACCATGCTATTTCTCGCCTCCTAGCCAGTGAGGTCATCTACATAAATGTTCATTAGTTTGTGATTTGTAGGAACATGTGACCTGACCCTTTTGCAGTTTTGCTCTATGGTGTGGACTGTGGAGGCTATTCTTTATGAGTAAGTGAGCGAGTAATGTCTCTCCACTGGAAATAACATGACTCCTACACCAAATGTAATGGCGGCAGCATGCTTGTTTTTTTATCCTTTTCTAGATCACAGTTCATATGGATTTTCAGTATTCAGACTTACTGGAAGGACGAGGCATATTCAGTAATCATTGAAATTCAAGCTCATGCAGCATCTGTGGTGCCCATTCTTCGAAGGATCATCATATCACACAGTCCAATTTTAACACCTACGGGTTCTATTATTCTGGTGGTTGTAGCAGCATGCCAGCTACCAGAAGAGATTGAGAAATTGATTGCATGCCAGCTACATGAAGAGATTGGGAAATTGTTTGGTAGTAGAACCTGTGATATGGGAGAACCATAACGTAGAGACGAGAGAAACTTTTTATGTTATGATTATTTGTTTGAGCAAGGTGCTTTTCCCTGGCGGTGGCCTGCTTGTTATTTTTTTGGCAGATGTGTAGAGATAAACTATATAAGAGCTTCACGTGATTGATTACTTCAATGAGCGTGTTCTGTGTATATGCTTGTTATACAAGAGCTTTACGTGATTTGTTTTAAAAATATTTATGCGCACTCTACTCTTTTAACAAAGATGCACTAATATGTAGGCCTCCTTCCTAAATTTTTTGGTATATAATCTGATGGTCCATGATTTTTCTTCATAAAAAATCTTGATTTATTTAAACACGTGTGGGCAGGATAATTTCAATCTCTGGTGCTATAATACTAAATTTCTTTTTTTAAAAAGACGCATATCATTTTTTCTATAAATATTAAATTATTTATACTAGATTTTTTAAATATAAAATTCTTATTACTAAGTTTTTGAAAAACGTGCCTGTGGCACGTGCCTCTCCACTAGTTTTTTAAATAAGACAAATTATCAAAATTGTATTTTAAGAGTCAACAATGAACTACAATTTGGAATGGAGGAAGTATATTTGATTACGAATCCAACCATAATAGTTTGCATTATAAAACAAAAAAATTATTTGCTAAATTATTGGTCAAATATTGTAAAATTTAAATCTTGATATACATATACGTCTTACAAACAAAATGGATAAAGTCTATGTGACTAATTGTTGATAATACGTTAATTTTCTTTTCTTTTTTTTTTCTTTTCTTTTACAAACGTTGACAAATTGTACATATATAAATTCTTTAATCCCATACATTTTGTAGGTACTATATTTTTATTTTTAGTAACTTAGAGATTTCAACACTTGGGTCCTTTCATGATTTAGCCTCATGTTATAATAACATGTAGGATCACTCTAAGTCAACTTGCATGATGTAAGATGTAAAATCCTGAAAAGGCAAGACTCAAGTTCTAAATAGGGTCAAAACTCAAAAGTGTATCAAAAGACTGTAATTCAATAATCTCCGTACAGTTTTACAGAGACGACAGTACAGTCGAGTCCATCCGTCGGCGCCATCTACCAACACCTGCCCCAACTTCCCCATTCCAATCTCCTCTGCTGCCCAATTCCCCAACTACCCAATCCGGCAAATCCTTCACCGCCTCCCTCCTCTCCCTACACCGGCGACCGGCGTCGAGGCGATGGGGTGGGCGACGCGGTTCGTGGCGGCGGTGTGCTTCTTCGCCGCGGGCGTCCTCTTCGTCCCCGATGTCATCCTCGGCTCCCCCTCCGGCGCCGCCGCCCTTACCGCCGCCAAGCTGGCCCACCTCCTCACCTTCGCTACCTCCTGGGGAGCCGGCCTCTGGGCCACCTTCATCGGCGGCATCATCATGTTCAAGTAAGCTCCCGTCTATAAAAATCCAGGCTTTCTTCCTTCCTCCTCCTTCTTCCCCCAATTTTAGGAACTAAGATAAGAATTGTGAGGGGGAAAGTTCCTGATCCAACAATCCATCGATTGGTTGAGCTGACGCCGTGTTATGTGCTGTGGTGGTGTTGAATCTGTCTTGGTCTCTGTAGGAACCTGCCGAGACACATGTTTGGGAACCTGCAGAGCAAGATGTTCCCGGCGTATTTCACGCTCATCTCAGCCTGCGCCGCCATCTCAGTTGCCGCCTTCGCGTACCTCCACCCGTGGAAGACGGCGTCCACTGTGGAGCGCTACCAGCTTGGATTCCTCCTCTCCGCGCTCGGCTGCAACCTCTCCAACTTGCTGGTGTTCACCCCAATGACTATCGAGGTGAGCAGTGCCCTCTTCCTCTTGTTTTTAAATAAGAAAGGCACTTGTTTCAAATGCTTTGAGAACCTAGGATTTGTGATGGCGATTGTGGAATTATGGTTATAGACTTCATACGAGTATGACTGCATAAGAGTGGCGCTGTTGTACTAGAAAGCTAATTTTGGTTAGTTTTGGTTTTGTGGGCAGACTTGTTAGGTAGGGCCTAAGAGCATCTCCAAGAGTGACTAAAAAATAGACTCCCAAAAACCTTGTTTTGGGACCTCGCCAAAAGTTATTAGGAGAAAAAAAAAATAATCTCATCCAACAGTTCCTAAAAAATTGACCCCAAAAAGCTGCCACGTCATCTAATTGTGGGCCCAACACTATTTTTTATGTGTGAACAGTAACCGTGTGAACAGTAACCATGGATTGGGAGAGCCAAAAAGAGGTGTAAATTTGACCCAAGATAGAGCCAATATTGGGAGTGCCAAAAAAATTGGGATCCAAGTTGGACACTGTTGGAGCTTATTTTTTCACCTCAGCTCCCAAAACTAACTATTGGGAATATATATTGGGCACTCTTGGAGATGCTCTAAGTAGCAAAGAAGCCTTTATGTTATTGCATTTACTTGTGCATGGCCTCTTTAACGAAACCAGTAATGCAGCTACAAGCAATTTTTCACTGAAATATATCTTGTTTAATCAAATGATGTCATGTTCTGCAGGATAAAAAACTATATCTTTTCCACAAATATGCCTTTTATTATGATGATAGCTGTTGCTATGATACCCAATTGTTAACTAAAATGATTGCTCAATCATTGTGGCCATCGTTAAATGCCAAGTGTGCAATGTTGGTTCTACATGATGCCGTTTAAGTCCATATATGGCGTGGCATTCAGATTTTGTTGCTATTCTGACAAGCCTAAGGCTAGGAGTGTCAAAATAGGAGAAACATTATCGTTTTCAGTTCAGCTGTTCTTTATGACGTTGTGACGAAAACTACCACTGTTTTGTTCTGTCTAACTAACGAGTTCAGTTTGTCGTTTGTACTAGAGTCCAAGATAAGCATTAAGTTACAGAACTCGAAAGCACAATGCCTCACATAACACACCGACTGAATGCTATTGAATTGGTATAACATAGGAGCATGCTAGAAAGAAAACTGATTCTGCGCGAATTCAGGATTTGTGATGGTTATAATACAATTGCGGGATTGGACACAAGTTAGTGAATAAGTGTGTCATCACTAATTATCATAACCTGTTATGCACTTTATTAGAGAACAGGAAAATTTTGGCGCTGTTTGCCTGTTTTATATTTGAAAGTTGAATGCAAAATATGTATGTACTATGTAGTCAACGAACTAATAATAAGTTGGTTCAGTTCACATGCTCACATTAATCTGATAGCTTTCTAATAAACTAACGAACTAGTTTCTGGAATGTAGTAATACCAGGCATATGGTTCTCTTTGTTTTTGGACTTCTAGAGTCTTAAAAAGTTACTGTTTCATGTTACTATACTACAAAGCCAACTTTTAAAAAACTTGGTTTGGGCTGCCATATTGTGTAATGTTAGGTGAGCAAATCAATCTTCAGTTTATTGTTTCTGCTCTATTGTGTAGGTTTTTAAACTGAACAGGAGTTATAGATAAACCAATTTTTTTTTCACGCAAAATTACCTGTAAACTGTTGGTGTTGGTTGGTGCTCTAAAGCATGTTTTCTTTCATGCAAATATGACTTGTATGATAGTATCATGGTTGTTGCTGTGGTAAACCATTATTCTCTAAAATGATTGTGCCCATATTATTGTTGAATAGCTTTAATGGTATGCTAAAGCTGTGGTTGTGGTTCTATATATCTTCCAACTTATAATTGCACAAATGGTTCTGTGTCGAGTTTGTGACTCTGTGCATTAATTAAGTTGATATCAGTTGGTATTCTGCAATATTGTGATGACAGAATCCTTTTTTATTTAATACCTCGCGATTGAAACTAGAATTCAAGATATCTTTCTATAATTGAGATTGCCAGTGGAATGTCTCACTCGTCTTTTCTTTATGGATAAAAATGATTGGGTATTGTGTGAGCCCTATGTGGCTGATGTGTTGCTTTTTCATCACAATGCATATGATTGATCCCAGCGAGGGCGTATATGATTAATATTTTTGGACGGGTTTGACATTGGGTTTTATCAATACTCTGTAAAGCCTAAATTAGGGTGCCAGTATATCAGGCAGTACTCTGCTATTGTGATGAAAAAAACAGTATATTTTTCATTGAATATTTCGCAATTTAAACTAGAATTCAGAGTAAGCGTTAGATAACTAATATACAATACATTGCCTCACACAATCCACAGAGTGAATGTTATTTTTCTTAATAATAATGCAGTTACTTCACCTATCATTTTTTTTTGGATCAAAATTGGTTACTTTAAGAACGATGCAAAGAATTGGGATGTTGTGTGAACCCTCTGTAGCAAAGATTTAGTTGGTAAGCACAGGGCACCTTGTACCAATCAAACTTTCATATCCAATATGTGGTCAAACGCTTTCATGACATTTCTAAGGGATTTTTCAATGCAATATCTGTCTATACCAAATGACGATTGAACATAGATTCTGGTTTTCCATTTTGAAGCCAAGCACATGACAAATTGGGAACAGATTTCAGACTAGCCCTTTTATTCACCTGATCTTCTATGGCGCAACTGCTTGACGTAGTTGGTCGATTGCTCACTGCAGATGATGAAGAAGAGGCACAAGATCGAGCGGGACCTGAGCATCGGCGAGGAGGTCGGGTGGACCAAGAACCAGCAGGTGGCGAAATCCAACCCTACCCTCGCCGCGATGAACAAGAAGTTTGGGATGATCCACGGGCTCTCGTCGCTGGCCAACATCATGTCTTTCGGCAGCCTGGCCATGCACTCCTGGTACCTGGCCAGCAAGCTTGAGCTGTGAAAACACCCTTGTTCACCGTCTCGCCACGAATCCGATCACCAATTGGTTCTGCACGTCGTGTTACGAGATCGCAAGTAGATCTCATTAAGCTGTAATACTATTGACTTCACAGGAGATAAATTGTTGTTGAAAGAAATCCTGTGAAAATGCATATGCATGCTGCTTTGAAACCACCTATTCGAAATCAAAATAATTCAGCCACGTTGACGGCATCTGTTTGATCTTTCTCAATTGAGCCTTGTTTGCTGCACGCCGTTGCTAATTGAATAGGCAGCAGCTTGCAGGACCGTCAAGATGCATGAAGGAATAGTATGGATGAGCAGTGTCAGATTTGTCAGTGCTCAGCAGGTGTTATGCCAGCGAGGATCAGTCGACGCGGACACCTGAACGACCAATGCCCCCACTCCTCTGTTTTCACCCGGAAATGCAAAGATTGCCACAGTTGTCCTGAACGACGCGGACATTTCCTGTTGGCTGTTGCTGCATGCAGCATCGATCAGACTGGTCCACTCAGAATCAATCTGCACCATTTGTAGAAACTTTTTTAGGTCAGTTCATGCACTCTTCTAATAATGTACGGATATATTATTGAATGATAAATTGAGTGATAGGGCGGACGGTACTGTATTTGTTCTAAAAATTCTAAGTCGAAGAAGTCTATATTTGACCAAGTTTATAAAAAAAATAATTAATAAATGAGCATAACTAGATCTATCTATAAAATAATTCTTATATTTGGTAGTTTTATACAGTAGATGTTTATACTTTTCTCTGTAAATCCGTTTAAACTACGGATAATTTGACTTAGGCCAAACTTATTCATTGTACTCCTATTAATTTGTGATTGTGAAGCCTTTGTTTACACACGCTGAGCTTCACTCCTCACATAATATGACACGCAATGCGTCAAGCTCACAGTCTCACACCATATATACACACAGAGAGAGCAAAGCTCGAAGCATCAGAACTCGATCAGCTTAGATTGAGAGAGAACCGGTCGCACCACGGCACCAGAACCAAAAAAAAAACATGGTTTTGCAGTCTCTAACAGTGCACGTGCTAGACTTGCCTCAACAATGGCAGGTCGTCGTCGTCCCAACAACCGCCCTCCTCCTGGCGATGCTCTCCATCCTAATCCTATTCGCCGCAGCGGCACGGCGCCGCAGGAACAGGAACACGGGCACGAAGAGCCGCCGCCGCCTGCCGCCGGGCCCGGCGAGGCTGCCGATCCTCGGCAACCTGCACCAGGTGATGGGCGCGCTGCCGCACCGGAGCCTCCGGGAGCTGGCGCGGCGGCACGGGCCCGTGGTGGCGCTGCGGCTGGGCACGGTGCCCGCCGTGGTGGTGTCGTCGGCGGAGGCGGCGCGGGACGTGCTCCGGACGCACGACGCCGACTGCTGCAGCCGGCCGGACACGCCGGGACCCCGGCGCCTGTCCTACGAGCACAACGACGTGGCGTTCAGCCCTTACAGCGAGCGGTGGCGCGAGCGGCGCAGGCTCATGGTCGTCGAGTTCCTCAGCAAGCGCCGCATCCAGGACACCTGGTACGCCAGGGAGGCCGAGGTATTTTTCTACCTTCTGCTAATCCAAGAATTTTTTTAGAGTTACATTAATACAAGAATTAATGCACGATTTAACTAGAGAGTAATGGATGTTCATGCCATGGTTAATCGCCGTCAGGTGGAAAAGCTCATCGGCAGATTGAGCGAAGTTGGAGAGAAAGAACCAGTGCTCCTGGAGGAGCACATCTTCGGGTACATGGACGGCATCGTGGGCACGGTGGCGTTCGGCAACATCTACGGCACGGAGCACTTGGCGTACAAGGAGCACTTCCACCACGCGATCGGCGAGGCGATGGTGGTGAGGTCCAGCTTCTCCGCCGAGGACTACTTCCCCAACGCCCTCGGCCGCCTCGCCGACCGCCTCACCGGCGTCGCCTCCCTCCGCGAGCGGGTGTTCAGGGAGTTCGACGCCTTCTTCGAGATGATGCTCGAGCACCACCTCGACCCGTCCCGCGCCAAGCCCGACAGCAATGGCGGCTGCGGCCTCATCGACGTCCTCATCGGCCTCATGAAGGAGCACCAAGGCTCCCTCAGGTTCAGCAGAGACGTCGTCAAGGCACTACTAACGGTACGCAACGAACTTCTAACATGTTACATCATGCGAATTGTCATTTAATTTCATAAGACCATCCTGCATATATATACATATACATATATATAAATCTTGCAGAACACGTTCATCGGCGCCGTCGACACGGGCGCGGTGACCATAGTGTGGGCAATGGCGGAGCTGGTCCGGAACCCACGCCTGCTCAAGAAAGTGCAAGGCGAGATCAGGGCGGCGGTGGGCGACAAGGAGAGGGTTCATCGAGACGACGTGCCGAAGCTCAAGTACCTCAAGATGGTGGTCATGGAGACGCTGCGGCTGCACCCGGCGCTGCCGCTGCTGGTGCCGAGGGAGGCCCTCCGCGACATGAAGGTCCGCGGGCACGACGTGCCGGCGGGGACGAGGATCTTGGTGAACGCGTGGGCGATCGGGAGGGACCCGGCGAGCTGGGACCACGCCGAGGTGTTCCACCCGGACAGGTTCGACGGAGAGGACGCCGGCAGCGGCGGCTTCAGCCGGGCGCGGTTCGAGTTCCTGCCGTTCGGCGCCGGCCGGAGGATGTGCCCAGGGATAGACATGGGGGTGGCCACGACGGAGTTCACGCTGGCCAACTTGCTCTATTGCTTTGACTGGGAGCTGCCGGAGGGGATGGGGAGCGAGGATGTCAGCATGGAGGAGGCGGGAGGGCTCACCGTCCATAAGAAGACGCCGCTCATGCTTGTGCCGAACAGATACAAGTGTCAGCACTGATCAATTTGGAGGTGCCAACAAGTACAAGCAATAATCAGTTAAGCCACCGTATCTATAATAAATAAAGATACCCCAAATTAGTAAAAAATTTGGTGCACTATATTTTTTCTTTTTTTTCCCTTACCACTTTGTGTCAAGCACTTAAGCCACCGCACCTATAAATAACACTGATAGTTACAGCATTTTCGTCAGTTTCTCAATAAATATTTTTCTAATAATAAGTTAATTGGATGTCCCAATACCTCTTTTATAATTATTGAGACGATTGCTTTTGCAGTTCCCCAATAATTTGTCCCAATCCAACTACCATATCGGGAGAGTCACAAGACAACTACCATATTGGAAAGGTTACTGAAAAAGTAATGCTCCAGCTGATCTCATTTATCTTTCTCTTTTCCCAATAATTATTGGGATAGATTGGGAAATGAGAGACCGCTATTGTGGTGGAGCCGCCGTCCGTCGAGACAAAACAAGCGGCCGACGGGTGAGGAGAGGGGACAGAACTATTTCAGAAGAACAATGATACAACTTCAACTAAAGAGAGAGTTTTTTTTTATAATTTGAAACAAAAAATATACTTGGAAATCATGTAAACTCGTAGAATGAAAGTTTCTAAACCCCTTCTACTATCCTACCATTTCAACTATACTAGCAACTTTATCCGTGTGTTGCTACGAGATGATCACTTGTTTCTCTAAACGAGTTATCCGTATGTTGCTACGGGTTGATCACTTATTTTTTCTAAACGAGTTAAAGTACATGACTTATTTATAGAAAAAAGTTTATTTTTGTCATCGAACTATCGCCTCAGTTTCATTTTAGCCATCCAACTCTAAAATCAGGAATCTTTGGCAACTACCAATAACGTGCATATTTGGCCATCGAACTACCAATACCGTGCATATTTGGTCATCGGGTGGTTTTGAAGGGTGGTTTTGCTAATGTGGACAGCACGTGATGACGTAGCCCACTTGTCACCCTCCTCTCTCATCTCTCTCTCTTTCTTCTCTGATTTCCCTCTCTCTCTCTCCCCCTATGCCAGCCATCACCCGCACCTATGGCCGCCCCCACGCTAGCCGCCCCCCTGCCTCCCCTGTGCCAGCCGCTGTCGTCCCCCCGTGTCTCCCCTGTCCTGGCCGATTCCAGCTCGCCCGCGCCACACCCGATTCCAACGGCGGAGGCCGCCAAGGCACCAGGCCCGATGACGGCTGCAACGTCCGCCCCCACGCGCAGTTGTTGCACTGCTCGTGTAGCTTCCAGCGAGTGATGGCGCGGACCCCGGCGAGCGGTGGTGTGGGAAGGGGCGGGGAATGCTGTGGTGAACGGTGGAGGGGCGCCAGCCTGCGGTATGGAAGTGGCTAGGCGTTCAATTGTCGGCGATCCAGCGTGTTAGGGTTCATATGGGTGGCGCATGAGATAGAGGAGGTGGAGGGCTTCATGTGGAGGTGCTCACTAGCGGGGGAGGTGCTTTGGGATGGCCACATTTGAAGATGGTATGGTGGTGGTGACGGCGGCCGGGTCGGGATCCATGGGGCGGCGAAGCTCCGGTGGACGACGAGCGATGAGAACTTGCAGGATGCATGCGGCTCGGCGACGGTGTCCTCATGGTGGTGTGCGTTCTTACTGGCGTCGACCAATCGCCTTGGCAAAGTTCGTCGACTGCGACAGCCCTATCTTCGTGCAAAAACCTTTTCTCTGACACAACTGACAAAAGCAACTAATGCATTCTGCTTGAATAATTTAACTTATATTTGTGCAAACTCTGACACAATGTCAAATCCAAGAACCATGTGAGATCCAAGAACAAAATGCATCCAAAAGTTGTCAAGACGTAATTTTCTGACACACAATGAAACTGATTTGAACGAAAGTGCATCCAAAGTGATTCTTGGAAAACATCATTCCCACTCATTTGACCAAAAGCGTGCCCAAAGTGATTTCATGAAATGAATGTCAGAGAGATTAACAGGCACTCTCTCTCTCTTTCTCCCTCCGGCTCTCTCTCTTCCTCACCTGCTTCTCTCTCTTCCTCCCAGCGCCTCGAGGTGCTCCGCGGACTGCTCTCTCTCCTCCTCCTGCTCCTTGTGCTGGAGTCACGCCATGGGGGGATGGCGTATTGGAGGCGGCTGCGGCGTATTGGAGGCGCCGGGGAGGAGAGGAGGTAGGAGGGGCCATGGGAAGGGGGCAACGACCATGGATGGACAAGGTCGGCTGAAGGCCGATGCAATGGAGGATTGCGCAGGGGCGGCCGACGAAGGGGCCAATGGCTGTAAGTGGAGGAGAAAGGAGAGAAGAAAGAGAGAGAAGGGCCGACAAGTGGGTCTCACCACTACGTGGCGTCCACGTCAACAAAACTACCCATCAAAACTGTTCGATGGCTAAATATGAACGATTTTATTCCTGGTTTTGCGTTTTGATGGTTAAGAGATTGTTCGGCTGGTTCGGCTGGTTTCCAGCAGCAGTACATTTCTCTCACAAAAAATCAGCACCAGCCACCAACCACCAACCAGCCAGCAGTACTTTTCTCTCACAGAAAATCAGCACCAGCGGAACCAGCCAAAGCCAGCCGAACGGGGTGTAAAACCAAACCGACGATAGTTGAATGATCATTCATAAAAACCCATAGGTAAAAATAAGTTGACATACGGCCCAGATCAGCAAAGCCCAGCCCGTTTAGATTGAGGACTCCCAGCCGGATGAGAAAATGAAAATTCAACTCCGTCCTCTCCTCTCCCCGCCGCCGCGTCGACGGCGCCATGGCCTCGACGAGGGCGGCGCAGCCGGTGCTCCCCGAAGAGCTGCTGGAGGAGATCTTCCTACGCCTCGACGCCGCGGCCGACCTCGCCCGCGCATCCGCGCCGCCTTCTCCTCCTTCCGCCGTATCGTCTCCGCGCGCCGCTTCCTCCGCCGCTTCCGGTCCCTCCACTCCCCTCCCTTCCTCGGATTGCTCACCGGCTTCGGGCGCGAGAGACCTCGCCTTCCCGTCGACCGATTCATCCCGGCCGAGCCGACCCACCGCTCCGCCCCGGCGGCCCGCGCGCTCGCGCGTGCCGCCGACTTCACCTTCTCCTTCCTCCCCCAGCCCTGCTCGTCTCCCGGCGCGTCCGCAGTGCAACCATCTTCGATGACCTCGTGGTCTGCGACCCCTTGCACCGCCGGTACGTCAGGATTCCTTCCATCCCCGACGACCTAACGCCCTCCATCCCACGAACTGGCATGGAGGGTTTCACCCCTTTTCAACTCCAGCCGGCGAGGATGAAGATGACAAACTGAAGGGTGAAGAGCGAGCGCCATTCAGAGTTATCTACACTGTGACGTTCCAAAATATTTTCATGGTCCTCTTCTTCTCCTTGGCCAACCAGAAGTGGCGAGACATCACGTACTACCCCAGCTCCAGGGCTCTTGGATACATGCGCTTCTATGCGCACGGCTGTCTCATCTGGCTGGCTAAACCAAGGGGGTACGCATTCATGCTTGAGCTTGACACACGTGAGATGAAATTCTCCAACATTAACCTCCCTCCCAACCATGATGCTTCATACTGTTACATTGTGGAGGCAGAGGAAGGCAAGATTGGGGTGTTAACTTTTGGTGACGGCAAAATAGACCTCTCTTGCAAGATTAGGCGAAACAATGGTGTTGGCACAGAAGGGTGGCAGCATTGCAAGACGATTCCTTTGCCCAAAGACTCTGATGGGATCAACTGTTATTGGTACATTATGGGTGCAGCAGAGCACTACTTAAATCTTAAGGCGCGTCGGCAAGGCAGGATTGAGGTCCCGGAGTGCTCACAGTATTTTGTCTTGGACCTCAAGACACTGCTTCTCGAGAGACTGTGTGCGTTGGATCATGAAGTTGACTGTCCTCATCTTTATGCAAGCTTTCCACCACCGCTATGTTGGTATTCCTAGCTCGCTTATGGTCGTGTTTGTTTTTTTCAGTTTTGTGTTCAATAACTTGAGCTCATGTACGAGCGCGTCAGTAGGAGCTTGATGCATGCTTCAGTTCATGCAGTGGCTCAGGCCACATGGTTTGTTAGAGTTTCTATATATGCTAATACAAGGGTCAGAAACGCTGCGCTGTTGCGGCACCAAAATTCCTCGTGTTCCACCGTGATCAGTGTGTGTTTGTGCATCTCCATCTTCAACTCCGGCAAGAGCTCGCCGGCGTTGGTGACTTCATGCTAGCACCGCTATGTTTATGAAATGGTAAGAAGCATCTCATTTTCTTCTTCATTCATTGGGATTACTTTATGTTGTTTAGATTTCTCTATCATCCTACTTGTTACCATGGTCATCCTACTGTCATTTTCTGTACTACAATAAGCTCAGCTGTTCGGTAGCGGTTCCGTTTCTGCACTCTTATTTCTCCCTTTCGCCATTTTCCCCTCATTTGTGCTCGTAATCTGTACTCATGGCTTGTGGAGGTTCCCCAACAGAATCTAGACAATCGGATGGTTACACAATTGGCTTCTATCATTTGCTTCTTTTGCCTGTGAGAATCCTGCGGTAAAATCTGTCATAGTAGTACGCACCCAAAATTCCAGCCAAGCTAGCTGCTGGAACAACTGCGTGGTACTTCCTGCCTGGAGCAATGAAACCCAGTGGCGAACTAGTTCAGTTCTTGTTGGAACTTTCACCTTTCAGATAAGTTGGTTTTTAAGTCACCTGGTCCTCTGGTCTTTGGGGAAAAAATGCACTGAAAGTGGATGAGCCCTTAAGGCCTGTGCGGCTGTGCCCACTCCATTGCTCTTATGGTTGTGGATTTCTGTTTATGGAAATCTGGTAGTGGATCGCAACTGGTTATTCGCCTTGGGTGCTTTGTTGAATTGTTGTTAAACACTTAAACATCACAGGGAGCTCTGTGGATTGTAGAGTGCACCGAGAAAACAAAATTGTGATCCCTTTAATTTTCAATTGTGAATCTTTTCTTTCTGTCATTCTCAAGGGGGTTCGTTCTTGTGGCGTTGCTAATTTTTTACATGTAAACTCATGATTCCTGCCAATAACGTCCTTCACCCCCCTCGTGTAGCCGTGCCATCCTGTGCAGACCTGCCATTGGCAAGGGTATGGGCAAACCCACTTATGTTCATACCCAAATCTAAATATATATTATCCAATCCCCACCCTTTTTATTCTCACTCATATCTCATTTGTACTAGATACTATATATATCTAATGGACCCTGCCTTTCTGATTTCTAATGATAAACATTTTTTTTGTCTATATCCTCCTATTTGAGATTTGAGGTGGGTTTGAATTTAGGTATGAACTATTGATACCCAGAAACAGGCCTAATTGTGTGCCATGCCGACCCGGCCCAAAAGCTGTCGTGTTTGCTCTGGATCCGCCCCCGGTCAGAATGTCATACCGTGGCCTGATAAAAAATAGCCCGGTCCAAGTCCCAACATGGGCTAGGTCTCACCCGTTCCTAATGCCTCGGCCCAAAGTAGAGCGGTACAAGCCAGCCCGTTTAAGCTCTGGCCCAGTGGCCCAGCTCCGCTCCACCGTCAATCCCTAACGTTTCCCACCGCCGCGACGACGGGGCTGCCATGGCCTGGGCGGGGCGGCGGCGCCGGTCCTCCCCGAGGAGCTGCTGGGGCCTGGTGGCGCCGGCGATGGACGCGTCCTGCTCTCCCGGCACGTCGCCACCGCAGCCGCCTTCGAGTTCGTGGTCTGTGACGCCTTGCACCGCCGGTACGTCATCCCCGACGATCTAGCGGCCTCCGTCCCACAACGTGGCATGAATTTTCAGATACCCTTTCTAGCTCTATTCGGCAAAGGATGACGGTGGCAAAGAGAAGGACGAGGAGGCATTGCCATTCAGTATCATCAGCACTGTGCAGCTCGAAAACAAGGTCTCAGCTTTCGTCTTCTCTTCGTGCAACCAGAAGTGGCGAGGCATCACATAGACACATACCAATGTATCGCCCGGCTACTTTGCTTGATGGATGTTTGGAATATCTACTACGCGCATTGCTGCGTCTACTGGATATTCGATAGAATTCTCCATCTTTGAACTCACGCCCAACAATGAAGGTTCAGAGCGTGCCATTGTGTAGGCAGGGGAAGGCAAGGCTTTGGGTTGTTAACTTTTGGTGATGGACACGGATAGAGTCGACCTCTCATGCAAAATTGTGCAAAGGCAATGGTGTTGGCGCAGAAGAACGGCAGCATGAAAAGATCATTCCGTTGCCCAAAGACTCTGATGGCAGCAACTATGATTGGTGTATAGCGGGCATAGCTGAGCACCATGCAAAATGAATGGTTTCTTTCACATGCAAAAGAACACAGTATTCTTACCCACCTCCTGCCCTTTAGCCCTGATTTGTGCTGTTATATCTGTAATCATGTTCTGTGGAGGTTTATCTGTACAATTTTAAAGACAAACCAACAGTTAGGATAGGCTTTAATCATTTACTCGCCACAATTTTTTCCTAGCTAACTGCTGCAAAAGCTGCATGGTATTTCCTATTTCGAGCAAATAGGCTGTACAGATAACTTAATTTAGTTCATTTTTTTGCCGAATTTAGCTGGTCCACTGCTCAATGAAAATGCAGCGATAGCGCACGACCCTTGAAAGCAGGGGCGAAGCCAGAAATGGTATTTTTTCATGGTCCGGAGCAGGGGCGGACCTCCTTAAGAGAATTAGATTGAAAAATATTTAACATGATGGAAATTTGTTGATCATTACAGCATCCAACCTTAACGTAGGTCCGGCCCTGGTTAGGAGGGTCAAGCACTGAAAATTTTCTCAAATTTTCTTAGATTTTGAAATTTTCAATGGAACTTCATGGCCCTGGGGGGAGGGGAGGGGGAGGGGGTGTGGGGGGCATTGCCCCCTCCCAGCCCTCGCGGCCTCGCCCCCGCCTGAAAGCATGTGTCTTGCATTGTTCTCACTGAGTTTTTGTCGCTAAGAGCACGTTTGGTTTGCTGCCCATGCTGACCAAACCAAATTTTTGTCACACCTATGTAAATTGGTCTATGTTTGATTGATTGCCAATTTTTGGTTTGCCAATTATAGCCAACACAAATTACACTAACGGGTCGGCAAAAACGCGGGCTAAGGAAACACTCGCCAACTTTTTGGCGGCAGCCGATGCGCACCTGCAGCAGCAAGAAGCAATCTGATTGGCTGCACGGAGTCTAATAATGGTTGCTTCCCAATATTCAAGTGCTAATATCTCATCAACGGTTTATCTAATTACGATTTCGTTTGCATATTCATATTTCTCACAATTAAATCTACAAAACAAGATGTCACTTGAATATATTTTTTGCAAAAAATAATAATAACAAGTGGACCCCACATGTCATACTAAGAAAGTTAATGGGTTCGACCAAATTTGGTAATGTTACAAACCAAACACAACTTTGCCAATGATTTGGTGTTGCCAACGATTTGGTCATGACCAATATTTGGCAAGGCTAGGGTGAGCATAAACCAAACATACCCTAAATCTTTTAGTGGGTCAAAATTGATTGTTCGTCTTAGGCTATCTCCAACAGCGAACTCAAAACGCGAGACTCATTTTTGTGGTATAAGTCACGCACAGTGAAAAACGTCCCGTACCCGAGACTTGCCTTTCCAACAGAGGACCCAAAACAGCGAACCAAAGAGGCAGAGCTCGACCCCGGCCATAGAGGAGCTCGGCCCCGGATGGAGGAGCCCGGCCATGGGGAGCACGACCCCACCAGCCATGGAGGAGCCCGCGACCAGCTCCTCGCCGCTCTGCCCAACCCGCACCTCATCGCCGAGCTCGCCGCCTTCGTGGCCGTCGCCGACGCCATCCGCCACGCCTCGCCGCCCCCTTCCTCAGCCCCGCAGCCCCGCGCTCATCTGGGAGGCCGTCCAGCT
>CM014272.1:10794776-10816079 GCA_004135705.1 Alloteropsis semialata
AAGAAATCGTGATCCCTTTGTAGTTAGTGATCCTTTTCTTCTCTGTTCTGTGATTTGTTCTCCTGACATTGCTGAAGTCTGGCATGCAAAATGTTTGGCTGTGTCAGTAACTTGTGATACCATCAATGTTTTAAATAGCGGGCTAAGCTATTTAGTGGTTCCATGCTTCGTCCATGACAGAAGAACATGTGTTCTGCATTGTGTTGTACATATTTCTGGCAAAAAATATGTGTTCTACACATTTTTTCCTTGTTCCCCGGCCCCTACTAAACTTGGTGCCTACCACGCCTGCGATGGCCCTGTTCTCCTCTCTCCCAGTGCGTCATCGCTGTTTCAACTGAGGACCTCATGGTCTGCGACCCCTTGCACTACTGGCACCTCAAGACTCCCCCGAGGTACCACATACCATAGCTCGAGTTCTCTGCATGATTGATATTTTGGATTATTGTTTCTGCTAAATTGTTGATCCGTTCATTTGTCACGATTGTTGATCCATTCATTCAGATAGGCTATTCGCTTGGCTTGACACGCTTGAGATGAAATTCTCTGTCATTGAACTCCATCCACCAGTGGTTCAGAGCATGCCATTGTGGAGACAGGGGAAGGCAAGCTTGGGATGTTAACTTTTAACGATGTCTAGACCTCTTTTGCAATTTGGGGCAAAATGTTACAATGAGCTGTTTTGAATTGTGTTGTACACTTTATTTTTGCCAAAAATTTGTGTGTTGTACACATTTTTCAGAGCACCCCAAACATCTCCTCTTGATGCCCAGGTTGATCTCCCCAGCTCAGTTGGACCAGCAGTTGGCTGAAAAATATAATTAGACATTTTATTACTTTCTATCTGTGGTTATTTGTGCTTCCATTAGAAGTCTTTCTCAGAGTAAAACTCACAGAAGACGGATGTGTCACTGGCTCAATGCCTTCATTTCTTCATGCATCTTGTGTGTTTTTAATCCATGATTGATTGAGCCACATATAATCTTGGCTAGTCTTCCGCACAAATTCCAGAACCTAAAGGGTTTTGAAACTTGACACAAACTTTTATGATGTCTCAACATTCATATCAACATTTTTTATCTACCTATTAATCAAGTCCATTTATGTAATTGTGTTAGACATTAGCCACCGTATAAAATGGGGATCCTCTCACCCCATGAACAGTGTTCTCACCTTGCTCTTCATCTCGAGCCTAAGCACACATTTAGTGTGCAACACACTTTTTTTTGGGAGTGTCTAGCATGCTTTCTTGAAAATCAATCCCACCTGCCTTCAATAAATTTTTTCCTAAGGGGAATATTATATGGTGGCTACAGTACATTTTTTGTATAAAAAACACTAGCAATCATTTGTGCATGTCTCTACATCACACCCATACAACCCACAAATTCATTTCAAATTTCTTGAATTTCAGGTGTTAGTTTCCCTCTGCTTGGTACTGTAGTAGCAACATCATTTTGTGTATCTCCAGCTACGGTACTTGATGCAATCTTATTTCCCTTTGTAAAAAAATCTTAATTAATATATTTAGTGTGTTTTATCTTGTGAACCAAAGTTTCAACTGTACCTACATGCATTATTCAGATGTCTTCTTCAAGTAGAAAGGTGTGCCAGAATGATTGATACTAAAAGAAACACACGTAAGGTGCACATATCAACATTCTTCTTGTGATGATTACAAAACCTTCTTGCATGAATGTCCTACTACTAATGGCCCATTATAACAGATAAAAAGAGACTGCGGATGCCTTCCCATAATCCTATGATGTCGTCAAACTCAATTATGGCTTTAAGATACTCTTGTTTACAAGCACATTTGGTTTGCCTCAATTCTTGACTCATCTTTTGTTCATTTGGGGTCCATGAAAAATCATATGATCGATAAATAACATACATTGCATGATACATGGTCCAAAGTGCCGTGTTTCTTTTACGATTTTTCAACCACTCACACACGTCAGTGGTGGTTTGATTTATGTTTCCTACAATCATCTCTGTTCTAATAGAGTAGTATATTTATTTCTTTAGCACATCAAAACTATTTCCTGTGCAAAACAATCGCGTGAATCTAAATATCATGCAATCACTTTGTATAACTTGGAAAAAAGTGGATTAAGAATGAGAGAGAAAAGTTAAAGCGATCAAGTATCTGGCAAGCGCAGTTAAGCTTCCTGACGCTCCTCATCATCATGATAAAAAGAATGCACTTCGAAGACAGGCAGCTTCTTTGCCAGTCAAAAGAGGGCACCGGTATTCAGGTAAAAACGCCTAGACAAGCATCATCAACCTAACCATTGGATGGACTAATCATCTAGGCACCATCATTTGGTTTGCCATTTTGCATCCAATCTCTCCGAGCCCTGTGATTCTGAAGCTGCAAATCGGGAATGTTCCTTTTAATTGAGATCATGTTCAGTGCCCACAACTTATGAATTCCTTCCTGATGTGACATTTTGAATGACAAAGCAAATGGAACATCTGGCGTGGGTAGTCATGTGTGCTACTTTCTCAAGATTTGCATGTATTGTTTGACGAGGACTCCAGACACATATTTGGTATAGATCTTTTCAGTTACAGTTTTTTTTTCATATTCGAAGCTGTAGTATCTTATAGTTGTGAGAAGATAAGCTTGAAAAATCCATCTAACATCAAAAGGATAACGTGGCATCTGCTAAAAATCTGAGGCCCTGTTTAATTAGCAAAGTTTCGCAAAAGTTGCGTATTGGAAAACGTGCCTCTCTCTCTCGCGATACGCTTTCCAATGCAACTTTTGTAATTTATTTTTTACAATTTTTGCGAACTAAACAAGGGCTAAGTTGAGGTTTAGGGTTGAAGTTGAAGTAGTTTGATTTTTTTTTTAGCTTCAGTGAAGTGGCACCACTATAGCTTAGCCAGTACTCTCGCATTCCCAGGCAAAGCAATAAACACATAGCGCTAGTACCGGTACTGTGCACGCTTCATGCAGTATTGCCACACGGTTCGTCTGATCCAGTCATCCTCTCTGCATTGTTGTTTCAGTCAGACATGGAGTGGCATGCCTTGCCGGGTTGCCCTCACAGGGCACAAGAATCAGACAAGAATAAAAAGATACTGATAATAAAAAAACATATCCATATCCCCTACATTTCTTGTGCTGCAGGACAACTGTTCCACTTGTCACTGCACAGTAGTCAGCTCTCGGCTGCTCGCATGCAGTGCAAGTGCAGCCCAGCCTGTTCGGTTAGCTAGTGCTGATTTGTTGTGAGACTGAAATACTGCTGGCTGGTTGGTGGCTAATGCTGATTTGTTGTAAGATTGAAGTACTGCTGGCTGGTGGCTGATAAGGCAAGCGAACAGCGCGATCTTGCCATGTCACCACCATGACCACTCAACCAAAGAAACCCAACAGAAACAGGAACTTTTCCAGCAGTCAACACTTACATTACATCACCACAAGATTACTACAACGGAGATCAAACAACCACTGATCCCTTTTCTATACAGCAAAAAGAAAGTCAACCTTTTTTTTTCCAACAACTTCCTAGAACTTGCCATTAGGCCCATTACAATACTTGACACTGAGCTAAGCCATAAACGGTTGAGCTTCAAGCCTCCAACAATGGAGGCTCAAGGAGGACGAGAAGGAGAGGGCGTTCATGGAGGTGCCGTTGTTGACGGCGCGCGTCACGGTCTGGACTTGCCGGCCGCGGCCGCCGCGGCGAGGCCGTGCACGGCGCCGTAGCCAGGGGAGCCGAGCCCCAGGCAGCCGAGGAGGAGGCCCTGCCGGTATGGCAGGAACGTGCGCCGCCGCATCTCGTCTGCCTCCGCGCGCTGGGCCTCGTAGAGGCGCGCGTGCGCCGAGGTCCTCGCCCTCCCGCGGCCCCGCGACGCCGCCGGGGAGGGGTTCCTCTTGGGCGCCGGCGGCGGAGGCGACGGGTTAGCGGGTAGAGGCGGGTGCTTGCCGCTATCGGACTTGCTCCGGTGGAGGAGGTCCTTCAAGAACCCCCACCTGCGGTAGCTTCTTGAAGACGAGGAGGACGCGGAGGAGGCAGTCGAGGAGGAGGACGACGACCGGGAGGCAGATGGGGCCACCTCCCCAGCCGCTGGCTCCCCGGAGCTCGCCGCGGGAGCAGGCGACGACGACGGCGAGAGCCAGTGGGTGCGGAACGGGGAGAGGGAGCGGGACCGGCGGTGGACCGACCGGCTCCTGAACCGGCCGCGCTCGTCCGCCGGCGCCGCTTTCGCCTCCGCCTCCACCCGCGGCGGCGCAGGGTGGCCTGCGGGGACGTCGCCGTCGAGCGGCGGCAGCGCCTGCGGGCGGAGGAGGAACGAGGCGAGCCGCATTGGCCGGATCTGGCCGTTGTGGAAGAGCTCGTCGGCGGAGGACATCGCGGCCGCGGCGGGCGAAGGGCAGCGCGAGGAGAAGTCGAAGTCGAAGTCGAACCCCAGGTCGCAGCCATACTCGTCCTCGGCGCCGGGGCCGGCGCGTGCGGGGCTCGCCGGGGCGCTGTAGAAGCAGCCGGCGGCGGAGAAGGACGGGTCGCTGGCGGGGCTGGACGGCGCACTCACGAAGGGGGTGGAGCAGGCGCTCTCGTCCCCACCCCCTCCGCCGCGGCTGCAGCCGGCGAGGCGGTCGCCGGAGCTGGCGGCCATTGGGCGCCGGCGGGTGGTGGTGGCCGGTGGGGATGGAGAGACGCGAAGTAAACAGGATTTAAAGCGCTCGCGGGGAGTTGGTTGGATGCTGGATGTTTTTGTATTTGACCCCTGGAAAGCCTGGAATTCGTCTACTCATTCTTGATGCCATGAACCCCTTCTACAAATTTCAATTCTGGAAGCAAATATTGAGATAAACAATTAAAAATTCAAAATACGGTTTTGGTTCCATGATTAATATAGTTTTCTGAGAGTATTGAATATATTACTTTAGTCCTCAGGCATTAAGGTGCATTAAAAATAACTACAAAATGTTAACAAAGTACTTTTTAAAAAAATAAAGGTTTTGGTTTCATGTATCATCCAAGAAATTTAACTTTGAACCCCCAAAACAAAAACTGTAGAGGGAAAATAAAGACAGGTTTATTACCAGGTGGAGTGCACCAATTCGAACTAGAGTAAATTTAGCTGATACTCGGTATGTAAGTATGGGTTATGTGTTCCACAAAATTAAATTGATTGAATTTACAAATCATGATTTTTTGTTAGTTATTACTCCCTCCGCTCAAATTATAAGGCATTACGTGATTTTGTATGTATTAAAAAATCATTTAATTTAAATAAAATAATAATTAGATAAGTATTAGAACAACTTTTAGACAAGTATTAAATATACTTACCTTTTCTGAATTTATACTTTTAGATAAATTTATAAATTAGTGCACTGTATACTTACCTTTTCTATTTGTTACTTCACTACTTAGTCTTAAAAACAAATTTATAACTTTAATTACCGCTGCTAATAAACAGGAAGGTCTCTAAAAACATGTCTTTTGTTTTATCTTTTAATCTGTCTTAAATTAGTGAAATATTTTATATAGGGAGTATATAGCAAATAAATGTATCTAGAACTTACAATTTCAAAGAGATGGAGCATTACGTAGTTACTAGTTAGCTCAGTTGTTGCCACATGAAGCATGCATGCCGCTTGCCACCACACATCCACACACGAAGAATCATCGGCTTCTCGCATATTTCTTGAGAGATCGGCTTCGTTCTGACTTCTGACCTTCCGTTGCACTGCCATGCGCTAGGGGTCCGAACTCCGAACTCCCCGAAGGCGTATTTCATGCGCGCTAGCGTCTCGTTCGGGTGGTACGACATGTACGCTTTGTTCGGTAGAGTCGTCACTGAATTCTGTCACGTACGGACGTACGGTTCATGTCTCTTTCACGTGGCTATACTATACGTTCAGCGTACGTGTATGTTCATTCGGTTCTAGTCGTCAGCATAGCGCGGGCATTTTTCATGCACACACCATATATTCGTGTTGCGAATGAAAGGATCATGGAGGTCGGGTTCACAAATGGGACGCAATACTCGAATCTTTTTGATGATTTTGCATTTGGCCTAAAATTTGATAAAATGAACTGCGATATCTAGCATACCACATAATTAATTTAGACAGAAAAGTTAACTGAAATGTCAAGTCAGCTGTCAACGTAATTAATTAGCTGACTGTAAAAAAATAGCATGGGCGACCACAATGGCATGTTTTTTTTAAGAGAACGCACTTAGTGCGTATTTCATTAAAAGAAGAAGAAAAATGATTAAAGAAGAAGAAAAAATGGTGTGTGTTTGATGGCGAAGACTCAAGTAAACCGCATCGTGGTGTTTGGATCCCTCATTTTAGCATCAAAAGTGCTAAAATTTAGCACAAATAGTGCTAAAGTTCCAAACAAGTGCTACTAAAAGAGGTGATAAAAGCTCCAAACCTCTAGCACCCAAAGAGGTGCTAAAAGCTCCTAAATCTGCAGAATTCCATCCCATGCCCTCATTAATGACCCCCTTTATCTCTCCCCCCTTTATTGCTAGAGGGGTAGGAAGGTCATTTTTTGGTTGTTTAGCACCTTTTAGCACTTGTATCCAAACATGGTACTAAAGTTTAGTAGTTGCAGTTTTAGTACTAAATTTTAGTACCATGTGGATCCAAACAAGGCCTAAGGGCGTGTTTAGTTCCCTCAATCTATACTATAAAGAGGGAGAGATTTGATGTCAAAATCTACACAACCTTGATCCTACCCTCACCTCACTAAACACCTTTTTGGGCCCACCCGTCAGGTAGGACGAAGACGAAAGGGGGGGGGGAGAACGATCTTGGGGTGGTTTCCCCGTTAAAAAGAGCGGATGCAGCCAAATTTTTTTCACCAGGCTTCTCTCTCGTACCCGCCGGGCCCACAACACCTTCCACCGTCCTCCTTCCACACCGCGCATGTCGCCCCCGCCACCAATATCGTCCCTGATTTACGTCCTCTAATCACGTCCCTGATTCACGTCCCTGATTCACGCCTCTGATTCACGCCCCTGATTCACGTCCTCTGATCACGTCCCTGATTCACGTCCTCTAATCTCGTCCTTGATTCATGTCCCTGATTCACGTCCTCTAATCACGTCCCTGATTCACGTCCTCTAATTTCGTCCCTGATTCACGTCCTCCTGCTCTCCTTCCTCGCCACGGCAAGATCACCGCCTCAGGCCTCACATCTCGTCCGCAATCTGTATCCGTCATTCACGCCTTCCTTTCAAGGCGAGTGAAGGCACCGCCATCTTCTGGGCTATAAGGCTGTTTGCACCATGGCGTGCCGGCGCATGACGAGGCTGTCGTCCAAGCGACGGAGCAACCCTGACCCCACCTCCGCACTGCCTGTCACACGGGGCCACGTGCAGAGGCGGAGCCACTGCTTGGCCGCCGGATAGAGAAGATGAGGAAGGGAGCAGTGGCCGAGCCCGTGGAGCGCCCTGGCGCCGGCGTCGAGCAGGAGCAGCGCGGGGTGGAGAGGAGCGAGGGGCGGCGTAGGGAAGAGCGAGGAGCGGCCGGTGTGGGGAGGGAACAGGGGGCGACGCTCCTCCGTGGCCGCCCACCGGGCTGCAAGTCAGCCGCACGCCGAGGCCGCATGCCCGATCCGCTCAAGGAAGGAGTGGATCCATACCAGCGAGGGCCCGCCTCCGCCGGAGCTGAGCTACTTCGCCGCCACCTTCTCCTCCTCTTGTGGATGAGGAAGCCAGCATGGCACGCGCAACGCTGGATGCCAGAGAGGAGGGCCCCCTGCTCCTCCGCCGGCGCCGAACGCGGGGAGGAGGGCGATGAGGCAGAGGCGTGCCGCGCCATGGCCGCCGCGCAGAGCTTGGGGAGCCCAACCACCGGAGAGGGAGCGGTGGCCACGGCTCACCGGCGGGAGAGCAGGGCGCGCACGCAGCCGGCACGAGGGGAGAAGGAGGGCGCGCACGGATGGAAGGCAGACGGTGGCGGACGAGTCGAGGTGGCGGCCATCGGTGAAGGTGGTGGCGAAGCTGACCGAAGGGGGCGCGGGCAGGGGTAGCAAGGGAGGGAAAGGGACCGGCGGAGAGAGGGAGAGCGGGAGGGGAGCGTGGGGGTGTGGGGTTCGAGTGGATAAAGGGTGAAAAAGGAGAAAAAAAGAAAAAGAAATTCTGACATGTGGATTTCACGTGTTGGTTAGTTGGTAGTTGATATAGAGGACCTCTTTGGTATAGATTCGCCCAGCTCCATGTGTTTTGAGGATGTTGACGATGGATTGTCATATGTGTTGCTTGTCACAAGGAATAATTTGCAAAAAAAATTTTGTCACAAGGAATAATTAATTTAAGAAAGTTTATATCATTAGCACGAGAAACAAAAAAATCAACTGTGACCTGTGTAGTCAATTCTCAGATATGAACGGGAGGGAGGGAGGAATTATGGTATGGAGTAAGCTATTATGTTATTGAATAGTTCTAATACATGTAATTATAAATTATTCGCTTTATTGGTTTTTTAAATATAGGCCTTGTTTAGTTCAGTCTAATCGATCGAATTTTCTGTAAAAAAAGTACAATGAGAAGTGTGTCCTGTGAGAGGAAGGCACGTTTTTTAATACGTTACTTTTGGTTGAATTCACTGAAGCTAAACAAGGCCACACTCTTGTCATAGGTACTATTATTTATTTTATTTTTATGAATTTAAATTTTGATTTCTAAGTTTTTTTAAAACACGTGCCTGGGCACGTGCATCTCCACTAGTTTTGCATAAAGTTTTCACCTTAAGAACCGTGTCAGTTCATTTCTTCTCTCTGTGCACGTGGTTCAATGCATAAACTTTTCACCCTTTTCACCAATCTAAACACCCCCCTAAAGTTGCCGCTTGACATCTACCTGCTAAACCTAAACAACTGCTCAATCCAGTCATAGATAAGTGATGATCAATCAGTTAACTTTGAAGACTAACTATTTTGCTCTCTAGTTCTGGATACTTGAAAGTATCTTTCTCTAGAAAAAGATACTTGAAAATATCATGAGTATATTTTTTCTGGAGAAGTAGTTCCATACAAATACGCCTCGTGTTGTGTTTTATCCGTTGCATTTCCAATAAAAGTTGATTCCTCTAATCATAGATAAATGATGCTTTGGACTCCAACACGGTCTCTAGAAATGTTTCTGACTACTAAATCACGCTATGATATAACACATAGCTAAATTGTGCTTCATCACCTTTAGAAATATCCGAATCTATACTATAAAGAGAATAACTTTTGAAAACATTTTTCACCCAGAGTTAAACACCTTTACCTCTCACAGGAGGTCCCACCTGGCAGATCAAAAGCTGGACAGGAGGAGGGGGGAGATCGAAAAACTGATCGAAGCAAAATACTTCCGACGTTTTTAGAGTGTTTTTGTCACCGCGCCTTTGCGTCTACCCGCCCGCGTACCCGTCCAATCCCGCCCGTCAATCGCGCGTCCTTCCTCCCTCGCTTTCCTTCTCTGTCGTACCCGGGCAGTTGGCGAAGACGCCACGATCTCTACGATTTCGCTCCTCCCTGCTCCTTTTCCTCTTCCTTCTCCCTCTCGTAGATCTGGATCGGCGCCTGTCCCTTGACCTTCCAGCCGGCTACGGCGACGGCCATGGCAGAGGTGTCGTGCCTCTCTTCACCGACATTCACGGCGTCTTCCTCGCCCTCCCGGCCGCCCGCGCCCGCCTCCGCTTCTGGGGCCGCCCTCGCCCTCGCCGCCGCCGCCCACGCGTCATCCACAGCCCGCCGCCGCCTCCGCACCGTCACCGGCGAGGCGGCCACCTCGCCCTCTATCGCTGACCGCACGCGACGCCTCTCCGCGGGGTTCTTCTCCGATGATCGACTCGACGCCCCCTAGGTGACGTACGCCTACCCAAAATTCTGATCGATCCATGTTCTGTGTGCCTGCTTCGAATTAGAAATGCAATTCTAGCTTTAGGGAGGGCAATTAATTTCATTTCAGAAAATGAGTGTATCTTCACAAACGCGCTGGTATCGTCCGTGTCTGACTCACCGGCGCCGTTGCACGCGTTCAACAGGCCCGTGGTCGGATAGCGCAGCCCGCTCGTGGACAAGCTCCATGCGCGCGGCGAGCTCCCGCGGCTCATCGGCGTCGTCGCCTTGTTCTGCGCCTTGGACTCCCGCGTCCGCGAGCTCCGCGTCGAGTACTACGGCCGCATGGAGGATACTTATGAGGAACAACTGGCTGCCACCGATCTTCTCTGGATATGCTCGTTGGCGGCTGGTTCATTTCTGGTGTGACAATGATGTGCTCGTTGCAACTGCAGAGACTGCTGGCTTGTAGATGGATAATCCAAGTGAATCGTGTTAGTTTGGAAATGCATGCTTTGTTAGCAATGATGGGGAATTTCCTACCAATGGTAATTTTTATTTTCTGTCATCAGCTTATATTCTAATCATGTGTTGTGTATCACTGACATAGCACGTACTCCATATGATGCATTTACTTATGTCCTATTCCATCAATATTTACTTGCATACATGGAGCTGGATTAAATTGTGTAAGAATATGATGATTTTATTTTAGTTCCACTTCTTTTTATAGCAAGCTTTTGCGGGTGCTCTGCCTTTTCATTGTAGTAGAAAGAAGAAATCTACACATGTGCTGCCTTAAGCTAGCGTCAAAGCAGTAAAAAGTAGACTGAACTTTTTTTTTTCCCAGTTTGGCAAGGTATAGGATGTCTAGCTTTTGGGTTATTCATGGTACAAATTCTAGGCAAGTATCTTCCCCAGCTACAAAACATCAATGGAAGTCAATTCTCTCTTGTAGTTAATCACTTGAATGGGTGGATATACAGCTGGAAATGTCTCCTGTTCTATTAATTCTTATTTGATGTGCCAATATCCCATGGATCGAAGATGGTGAAGTATACCAACTTTTCCATTTTTTTAATATACCACATTTTTTGGGGGGGGGGAACTATATATTTGTTTATATCATATTGATCTAGGTTTCTTATCACAGTTTTTGCTACCATTGATTGAGTTGTGGTCCTGTAGTAGTGGTAGATAGGCATGGTACTCTCAACATTTACATTGTATAGCAACATCCATCATTTACCTACTCTACACATTATTCTCCCAAAAAAGAAAGTTCCTCAGCTCTGTCATATGTGGTGTATCTGTTTTTGGAAATCCTCTTCTTCCTACATTTGAAATTTGCCTTTTATTTTCAGAATATCCCTGAACAGTTATTGCTGCATTCTCTTTTGTGTGCTTGCACCACATCGCAATGATAGGTTCAGTTTCTTGCTTATATCCCTTAATGAATATGTGTTGAAGCTGTTGCTTCTTTACCAGAATTTGTGAATGTGATTTCAATTTTTTTATATAAAGCACAAGGTTACGATGATGGGGCCAACTTATATGTTAGTGCACATGGAGTTGATAGGATTTGGTGAGTTGTCCCTCTTAAAGAATTGTCAATTTTATTTTCACAAAATTGTGCAAGTGGCATTTCAGTTTGGGTGAACTGTGCCCTCCAATTGAAACTGATCCAAAGATCAAATGAAGTATTTCTACTAGGTAAGCACCGCCATTATAATGTAGTGCAATCATCACAACTGATTTCCATTCTGGACATATACTGGAAGAGCACTTCTACTGAGATAATATTGCATTTATTTTATTCTATTCATGTATACAGAGTCAACTACTGCATCAGTAACTAGCTAATACCATTTTAATGTTTAAATTGGTCGGTTTTCATGATCATATCTCTGGGTTATGGATGCCGAGTGGTTTGACACCCTTGTTTTTTGTTTTGTCAGTTCTTAGTGATAGCAATATATTCCCTTGATAACACCAAGCAGTGGAAGAGACTTATTTTATTGAAAACTTTACTAATTTAAGAGTACTAGATGGTGAGCCTGAGCTGGTGAAGATTGCATGATAAACATGGTGTGTGCGCATGTAAAATTAAGCCATCACTGAATTATTAAAATTTGTTAATAAACTACATCATAAATTAATCTGACCTACATCATGGATTATTAAAGCTTGAAGTTTTAGAATTCTCTTTGATGCTAAAGGTAGGTAAATAAATAAATAAACTGATGGAAAGAACTACATGTTTTGTATGTATATATTTTGTGGATCATGCATTGAGCAATTGTTGCTGAAATTTTGGATGTATTTACCAGTTGCCCCTTTGGACAGCCTTCCATGTTGATGTCTACAGAAACCATTCCAACAAGCATATGCTTTGGAAACAAGTACACACACAAGCAAGACAGCTTGAGAGTGCAGGCCTGGCACCTGTGATGAAAATTGTATATTTGACTTAATTGTTCAATTGATATCTATGCAGGAATTGCTCAGCTTGAGAAACCAACTTGACTTATGGTTTAACAGAACCATATTGTCACCTGAATTGTTTTTGTTAACAAACTGATATCAAGTTGATGGCTTGTTGCAGAAAGGTAACCACTATTGTAGCCGAGTTATGCAGAAGGTATCCTTTTTGTAGTTTTTGTTCCTAGATATGTATCAGCATCCTCTCTTCTGTTTTTAGATTCCTTCTGTGCGTATGCCATATTTCCATAGGGTCTTGGTCCAAATTGGCCATGTCCCATGAATATCCACCCATTGTTGTGGTTTCCTAGAGCTATCAGCATATTGCTTATGTACAGAAACTTTGCATATTTCAGTGTTGAAGATGAAGAGAGATGGAAGCATCACTGATCACTCTGAGGGAGTGAATTTGGCTTGCTTAGTCTCAGCAAAGTTTTTCTTACCTAGAACTGAGCACACTCCTATCAAGGTGAGCTTGCATTGTGTTTGTGAGAGATCATCATTATCTACATTGCACAATCATACAAGTGTTGGAGAGCAATTTGGGACAAAAATACTTTGGAAGATTACATTAAAATGTAGGACTCATAAAAAATAATGTAATTGGCATGGATGATTTAGCAATATTGCCGAAATGGTTGATCTAAAGTAAAAGTTTGAGAAGTGTACATGTGGATAATTTGTTAGAAAAAGGGCAAATTGTTTTTTTTAATTTAGAGAGTTGATGCAAGTTATGTAAACAAGCATGGCTACCAAAGATTGTACAGTAATTTAGGAAGCATTCATACTAAACATAGGCTCATGTGATTTTTACTAGGACTGAAATTGTAAAATATATTGAAAAGTAGTTCACTTGTAATTCTAAAGTACTACATAATTATATCCGCGTTAATAGTGACATGTTCAGATAAGTGCAGAATCAATAGTGACTGCATATTTCGTAATGTCAGGACATGGAAAAGGCCAGCAGTGCTAGAGATGGGAAAAGAGGACTGGCCTAGATTCTGGCCATGGTGGACAAACTCAAGCTAGGTGAGTTTTCGATTATAATAGTTACTAATATGGAGGATGTTCTTGTGATCCACTTGCACATGACGAGGTTATTTTGTTGTGAACTGCTAAATAAATTGCACTAATATGGAGGATGTTCTTGTGATCCACTTGCACATGACATGTTTGTTGAACTTGTCCAGATGAATTTGTACTTTTGTTTCCAGGAGCATGGAAGGGTCAACCGAGATCCAAGGCTCGCATTTGCTGGAGGGATATTCATTACAAGATGCCATGAGATATCCCCTATTATAAGATGCTTTGGAAGCTTTAGGAGATTTGCCCAGTGGGGACACTAGAGAAAAAAATCACGATTAGGACAGGTTCAATATACTTTGCTAATAATTCCAAATTTTCTGTATCTCTGGAAGTTGAAAAAAATCATGATTTGTGAGTTTGTCTGATCAATGTACGCTATCATGCAGGAATTTTTGTTATGAATGATGGTCTTTGTTTGCAAAATGGCAAAGGAGCAAAAACGGCAAGCTGCAACTGCTGTGTGAGCGTTGTTGTGCTTTGTTATTGAGCAAGCCTATGGTAAGGTCTCTGGTAGCGACCAATTGATGCTCAACTTCGCTCCAACAGATGTATGTATGTAGAGATGAATACATTAGTGCAATTTTATTCACCAAATATTAGCAAGATTATCATGCAAAAGTGTACAAGATCACCATGTCTATAGATTGGCCTTTTTGTCTCTTTAACACTGTTCTAAGAATTCACTTGATTATAATTGTTAACAAGTAAACAAGTAGGGTCCATTCTTGGCAATTTTGCGTCTTCGCCGTTGTGGATTCTAATGGGATTAGAATGGTTGGGCACAGGGATGCAGTGACGCGAAAGGAGCAGGAGGCCCACTCAGATTCCATCGTGTGGTGAGCGCTTTTATTGTTAATGGCTTCGCTGCTACACATGTGAGGTCGTTTTAAGATTCTTTCTAATTCTGATTTGAGCATTGTGTGTGTGATAGCTGTCCACCATGGCATATCCCGATGATATTTAAGGATCTTGATGCAAAAGAAAGGCAGATGTTCCTGGTGTGGCGTAGTAATCTCACAAAGGTTGGTTCTGAGTTGTACTATTAGTCTATTACTCTACTCTGTCAAAGATGCTTATAACTGTTTGGTGGATCAATATTTTCTAAGATAAGTGAGCTTTACTTGATGTTACTGTGTACACTACTTGGTAAGCTTTTAGACCATTTCTGTTGAAGATTACCTTAACGATAATTTGAAGATGCAACTTTTACGTTCTTTGGCAGAACAGTATATGTCAATTATAGAATTTGACATGGCTCGGTTAATTTATCTTTGAGCATCTTTTTCCACCAAAATGTTCTTAGTAGTAGAATGAGAGCAATCTTTACTGCGGATTGGAAGAGAATGGCAAGCTTGTCCTGTCACCCTTTGAGAAGAATATTAATATCTAAAGACAACTATGAACAGTGCTTGAGCAGTGTTTTGATTGATTTCTTTTACTAATCTTTCAGTGTAAGTAGACCATTTGTTAAATTACTCCAGGAAAGTAACATACACAGATTTGAGGTGTCCCTTGCAAATTGTAGTCCATATGTTTGACACTGATTTTTTGCTTATACATTACTATTGTATATGACTAGCAAAGTGCCCGTGCGTTGCTACGGGTCATGAAATAACTATATACATGCACCAATATTTTTTGAGTAAATTGCACCCACCATACAACAACTTGATAGGTGGGTACAAATCGGTCCAACAACTTGTAAAATGCTTTGACAAGTGGGTGCAAATTGGTACACCAACTTGTAAAAATGTTTAATTTAGTGCATCCACTTGACAAAACTGTGCATCCACATTTCAAACATTGTAACGCCGATGTATTTGGCTACACATGGAATCGGATATGTAGAGTATAGGGTTTGTATTATGCCATTTTAGGATTCCATTTTTTTAATACAATGACCAAAATCATTCTCAGTTTCTGCAATCTCTTTTAAATTTAAAATTGATGTTCCAATATTTGTTGTAATTTTTCCACACTATCTTTTTCCATCTTACCGTTACATATTCATTTCATTTTAAAAGATTAAGAAAAAACCTAAATAGCGTGAAATAAATAATATTATTCCGATGCAATATTGAACTTATAACTGATCATTGATACATGGTATAAACATATTAATGAATAAAGTAAGGTCTTCATCTTTATTAAGATATAAAATACTTGTTAGCATTTTAATATAAAAATTACAGTTCAAATTAAAGAAAAAATAAGTTATATATTAGAAAGCATATAAGTAAATTAGGATTTTATTGTGGATGACGGAGAGGCCCATGATGGTGTATATCAAGCAGCGGCTACTTTCTGATGGCGGTGATTCAATGAACTGAACACTCGTCTTTATATAGCTATTGGCGAAGCCCCTTGGCAATTTGGCATAAAGAGCTCGGTCACCTCATTGGAATCCGGCTCGATCATGTCTTGGTTCTCGGCAGCCCAACGCAAGGCAGTTAGAACATGGAAGCAGGATCGGCCACAGACGGACGACAGGCAAACCAAGGCTCGATCATGTCCAGCTCTCTGGCCAAGTCAACGCAAGGCAAGAAGAAGCATGATCGATGGACGAAACCAAAAAATTGGAGCAGAAATCCCCAAAGATTTGTTCCATGCTTCATTATTATTATACAGATATACAGATTCAGTTAGGACTCTAACCAGATGCGGAAACCAATGTGAGTTGGTGCCGTACTACCGTGGTTAGACTTCGACAGACCAAGTGGGATCCACCTGTAAGGATGGACCAAAATAGGGGAAGAAGCAATCCTCTCTTTAGAAATAGGTAAAGATTAACTTTAAATGTGCTCCTTTTACCCTGCTCCTTCATGTTCATGCTATTTTGACTAAAGAGTAACTCCTGTGATGTTTTCTTTTCTTCCCAAAAGCTGGTTATGGTGGTTGAGCTCAAGATCCCTTATTCTGCACTGCCCTAATCTCATTTCAAAGGTATGCAAAGCTATGCTAATATGGAAGTCAAAACTCAGAAGGGTGCTCCTTTGCAACCCTTGTTACTGAGGACTAACTATTGTTTTGCACCAGTGTTATTTTGTTATCTATTCCAATTAATCTTTCACAATCTCTATATTTCAATTGCCAAAATAAAGATATATAAGAATATTCAAAGTGGTATGATTTTGAGTTGTTCTTGCAGCAGTTTCTTTGTAGAGTTTTTTCGGATCAATATAAGAGTAGATAAAGAGATCAGTAGTTGCATTCTCAATCCCAACTCTGAACACAATCAATAAATCTCCCTTCAAAATTATTTGTATTGGTAGCTGCATTATCTGTCAAGTGCAGCCTGCACACGTTTTGCACCCACTTTGAGGTAATTTCGTTGTGATCTGGCTGTCCTTTTTATTGGGTTCGGTGTTTAGAATTCTATGAGTAGGTTCAGTAGGTTTCTATGCGTTAGGTTCTGCGTGTTTGTTTTGGAATAGAGTTTTGATGATAAACCTTATGCTTACCGAACAGTTCTATTTTGTGTCATCGTCTGATCTTCCTCTGCACTTGGCGTGCGAATTTTGGACTAAACATTAAACTTAAGAGTGTTGTTACTTCAATAGCACATGGCAGGTGTTTTAATGACAGCAAATGGCCAGTTGATGCCGGTGTGCCTCACTGATTAACTAATATTCTTAAGATTGGGAAAGTTAGAGGATTTTTGGAGGGTTTACTTTCTCCGCTAGCAGTCTTTTATAGCGTTATTTTGTTGTATTATAGAATGACTCATTGGCATCAACAGCTTATTAAGCTGAACTAGAATTCTATCAAAAAATGCATTGTTCATTACTTGTTTTTTCTGGTGGTAGCTACAAACGTGATGGGATATTTATTTAGTGGAACCTACCTGCCTTGCTTCAGTGATCTGATTAGACTATGTATTGCCTTGCTTCAGTACATTTCTTTGGTTATTGCATTACCTAGGTTATATTACTCTATTTTGTTCTATATTAATATGGAAGAATCAAAGCAGGGAGCATTATTAGTCTCTATGTTGAAAATTTTACCAGAATGCTGAACCCTGGTAATTCTGAGAATTGTTTTCTTTTGATCAAAATCATTGTACTGGAAACAGTTGTTTATCCTATGATTAAAAAGTGCGTACATTGTCATTGACGAAAATTATTGTACAATTTAGACTTCTGCACTAGAGATGAAGTATATTACTTTTAAACTAGAGATTAAGACAACATATCAGGTGCAAACTAACATTTTCGTGCAAACCGTGCAAACTCTAATCTGGGCCACATGATGTTGATCCAAGGGGCGCGATGGGGAGGTGGGAGGGGTGATTTGCAAAAGTACTACGGGGGGATTTACATCATGGAAGCTTGAATTAGTTGTTAGATCTTGAATTGGAAACCAGTACTATGGGAGGATATAGATCATGGTCATTTTCAGTTTCTTTTCTGAACATACTTATTGTGCCATTTTATTTTATAACATTTGATGTTGTAAATGTTCAAACATTAATTAAGCTGGTTAATAGGAAGGTTGCATTTTGAAGATGCAAATGCATCGATTGCTTTGCATGTTACTTGGTGCTTCCAGATGGTGCTCTTCGATAGCATCTAACTACATGTAGACATGTAGTCCATGCTCGCCACCTCCAAGAACTTGTATATCCGGGATGTTTCTGCAGTTTTTTTTCGATATGGTTGACTGGATTGATGGTTTGACCTCCTGTAAATAAGTTTGAAACCACCTTGTGTACATCACATTTTAGAGATGAAACTGGTCATGTTTCGGTGAGCTTCATTTGGACACTTGTCTAATTAAATTAATCCTAAGGTTAATGTTTAGCTAAGCACATCAATTGTTTTTACGTTGATACATTTTTTTTGTTTGGTTGACCTCCAACCGCAAGACACATTGATGAAACGACTTCGATGCCGATGACCGCTGAATGAGATAAAAATGTTGGGTCGGGTGAAACTAATACGTAGGAAGTTGTTTTTGGTGCATGCAGGTCTTTCTTCTATAAATATAAAATTCGTTTTTAGTTTTGTTTTCAAACAGGTGCGCAACTCACCATTTTCTTTCAAAATAACAACGCTTGTACAAGATTTAAGCTACCAAACAACAAACAATCATTTCTATATTAATTTTGCTGGTTACAAGTGTGTGATCTTTTGCTATATAAAAGTACTTTATATTAGAATTTTTTTAAAACGTGCCTGTGGCACGTGCAACTTCACTAGTTCACACAGAAAAACCCCACGAAAGAAGCGGAAGCTCCAGACCCACAATAGCCCACAGGACCTGAAAAAGGCTTGGGCCTTGGCGAGGGCTAGAAGCCTAGAACCAGCACGTACGGCCTACCAACGGGGAGAGGGCGACAGCTGTCCGTGCGCGATCGTACGGCCGATGCGCGGCGCCGTCCTGTCCGTGCGCTGCGGCAAACCGAGGTCGACGTCACTGGCCGGTCGGCCGCGGTACGGACGGACCGGCACCGCCCGTCCAGTCAAGCGGCGAGCTAGGCGCCAAGCTGGCCGCTTAGCACCGAGCCACGTGGCCTAACCACATCCGGTCCCTGCCACGTCACTGTCTGGTTTTCACATGAGTGGCGTCTTCTTCCGCCCAGCGTCGGAAAAATCTCCATGCGAATCCAACAACCCCATCGGCCGCCAAACTCGCCAAAACTCCATGAAAATCGAGTTCGATTTCGTGGAAATAGGAAAATTCCCACATGCTTGGGCCCAAGCTCAAGCTTTCAAAAAAAAAAGGGGGAATGGGCCAAGCTCAAGCTTTTAAAAAGGAATGGGCCCAAGCTGGTATGGAATTTAGCACAGCGCCACGTGGCTTAATCACCTCCGGCCACTGCTGTCTCCGTCTCAGGTTTTCACATGAGACATGGACTGCCGTCAAGAAAATCTCTACGCGAATCCGACTGATGGGCCTCGCGAGATTCCGTCCGAACGGGCCGGGGCCTGAGAAAGCACGGCCGTGGAATTTCCTACCGTTCATGCCACGCACTGCTTCGCCGGAATTTAAACCCAACTTTGTGCACAAAATTAGCAGAATATGCGCATGGGTGTGCGCGAATATCTGCTCCCATGCAAACATTCTAGCTTCATTGATCCCAAATACAAGGACTTCCATGCTTGAATATCCTAACCTTCACCATGTTAATATAGGGAAAATGTTGGTATCTACCAAGTTGAAGAAGTAAAATATAAAAATATATTCCATAATAGATAAAATGGGCACAGCTGATATCTACCGAGTTGATATCACAAGGATTTCATGAGAATCAAGTTTTGAGTTTGGTTTTGCAGGACAGGAAGTTTCACACGATCTAAAATGGGCCCAGCTTGGGCTAGACGTGGGCATGGGTTGGATCGAGCTAACAGAAAGCTCAGTTTGATTTGGGTGTAAAACGACCGCCTAAAACACGGCCCTAAATCCCCCTCGGCATCAAATCTAAGCCATGGGCTGGCCGCCTAACTTTTTGAGTTATATTAAACATTAAGCCCATTCTCAATCTAGGTTTATATAGAGTTTCATAGATATTAAAATTCAATGCATCAGCATTTTGTTGACGTGGCAAGATCATTATGAGGAGACGAGAGAGTTCCAAAGAAGAGTTTATCTCATAAATCCAGCAATCATGGTTATCTAGTTTGTAGTGTCTTGGTAACTGTCTAATAAAACTATGGTCTAGAAAATGGTATGATGACGAATCTAATGTTCGAGCTTTAGCGTGACTAAAATCGTGCCAGGCCTGGGCTTTATGCTAAGAAGTCCTGCCTGGTCCAACGAGTCCAAAACTAAGCCCAGGTCTAAAAGATCCAAAACCCAAACCCAGGCCCAATAGGCCCAAAACCTCGCTCGGGCCCAGACAAATCCGGGCCGCTCCCAAACAAAGTCTGGCACACGGGGCGAGCATGCGCTTGCTGCTACAGTTCGCCTTTTCCCCACGGAAGCGCAGCGCCGCATCTCTTCCCCCTTCTCCGGCCTCATGTCTTCGCCGTCAGCGCCGGCGGAGGAGGAGCCGCGGGCCGCGGCGACCAAGTACGTGCTGATCACCGGCGGCGTCGTCAGCGGGCTCGGCAAGGGCGTCACCGCCAGCAGCGTCGGCGTCGTCCTCAAGGCCTGCGGCCTCCGCGTCACCTGCATCAAGATCGGTACGCCGCCGCCTCTTCGCTCCCCTCGCTTCTCCTGGAACCCCTCCGTGTGTCGCGAGGCGTTCTTGCTGGTGTCCCCCCCGCTTAAGCCCTAGGGAATCTTGCCGTTCTTCCGCGTGGATAAGCGGGAAAGTTGGATGTGCTGTTCCTGGAGTGAATGCGGCTCGATTCCGTGATCCTACTCGGATTTAATCTTTTCTTGATTTGGTAATTGGTTGTGGAAAGCGGTAGTTTGTTGGTTTGTGCGTGGAGTGTCAGTGGTCAGAGGCAATTCTTTACTGGTTCTTGGTGGAAATTGGGGCGACAGTCAAAGATTACCTCTTTGGGGATTCCAGTTGCTTTGTCTTGCTCCTATCTGGTGAAATTTACCGGTAGTAGCCCATGAATTCATTAGCCCGCACGCAATAGATGTCAGGTTTTAAAGGCTTGTCGCTGTCTTAACTAGTCCCCGGTTTGTTGCTGTTGCTTTTAGAGGTGGAACCTGTGGCGTGTTTAGGTAAAGCTTTTGGTTCCATTGTGAAGGTTGGTGTTGGGCCTTTTAGGGATAAACATGTGTCCTTTGATTTTCGTTTTATTTTGTGGGATGGTGCACTGTGTCCAAGCTTTTTGGCTTCTGAATGGCCTTTTGTGATTGTCTTTTCAAGACTTCTATCTAAAGATGGTCACCTTTTTAGGATCTTTTTGTATGTGACAAGGGTAAATCAGGGAGTTCTTTTTCGGGTGATTGAATCCACATGTTCTTTAACTAGTACGGATTGTCCTCAGCTTTGGTTTCTCACTTGTCTTTATTATTGTTCATA
>CM014272.1:10829046-10873210 GCA_004135705.1 Alloteropsis semialata
GTGCTCTTCCCCCTCCTGTTAACATGTTTCTTTTGCTGGCGCTCTGTTCTTGTAGGCATTCCTCCTCCCCCGTCCACAGGTTGGTCAGCACCGGCAGGTAGTCAGCAATAGGGAGAGGCACGTACAGGTACAGCACAGCAACGGGGCCTTGGTGGCCGAGAACCCAAGAAAGAAAAATGATGATATGATCGATTTGTGTTCTGAGATATGTACCGATTGACTTTTTTAATTTCATTTTGTTTCTATGCTAGGTACAAAGCTTGTTGGCTTCCCGGACTTGTGGCAAATTAAGCACACTCATCAGGCTCCTCTTGTTGACGAGCCATGTTATCATCTTAACCTGGTATGCATCTCTTTACAAAGATAATTATTCATGATTCATGATGTTATTCCACTGGATGGAATGATCGGGACACTACAATAGTCATGCATGTGCATGCATGTTCTTGTGCTACATAAGATATGACTGTATTCGTAAACCTCAGTGAAGTAATTTTCCAATTGGACGCCTTTCAGATTTAGTACGTAAGGGACTAAAGAAAGTATATGACAGAATTCTAAATAATGACAATGTCGACTTATCCATTGCAACAAATCAGCGGGTTCAGCTGGAGAAAGTTTGAAAGATTTGTATCCTGAGAGTACACAAGTTTTTCTGAAACTACAATTGTGAACCCATAAGCTATAGAGTAACAGAGGGCATTTCCTATGATTTGGTTTTAGCCGTGAAGAGACAATCTTCTTTCTACAATAAGGTATTTAAAAAACCTTCATTCCACTATATAGCTCTGTAATATAGTGTTCCCGATTAAACAATAAAACATAAAATTGTTATTCCATTTTTAAGTTAATATATCTGGAATAGCATATAGTTTTTGGAGGACATACTAGAGATTATTTACCAAGTTTAATCGAATCAGTGAGTGCTGGTTGTAATTATTGAGAAGTTCTTTTTCATGATCCATACATCAGATAAAAGGATCTATGAGGGCATGTTTGTGCATTCCCGTCAGATTTGCTTATACTTCCTTCACGCTCTTTTTTTGTGCCTATATGGTCTTGTGTACCTCATTTGCAACTTTGAGTTTGGTTCACATTTCAGAAACCATAATATATTACTATTGCACTTGGAAATTTCACATGAATCTGTAAAGTACCCATTATTGTAAACAATATTCTTTTGACGATGAAGCTAATGTCTCTCTCACTAATTGTCTTCTCCACAGTTAAAAAAAGCTGCAGTTTCAAATTGCCCAGATTGTTGCTTCTTGATTGACAATATTTGAATCTTTGGCTTCGAGTAGGCACACATACTGGCAAACCCTTGTGATCTCGAAGACATGTTTGGAAGCTGCTAGACGTCCGGTGTCTGAGCAAGTGCAGCCACTGAACATTAACAGAAGGTAATTGTCTTCTCCGATCCACAGTTAAAAACAAGCTGCAATTTCAAATTGCTGAGATTATTGATTCACTTTAGGTTTTCCATTGGTACAGGCTAAGTGGTTCTGGAGTCAGAGGAAAGGAGTGTCCCAACTGCATTCAAGATCTTTACTGATAAATACATCCTTTTTTCTTGATGTTCTGAGTTCTAATATGAGCTCTATCACCTTGAGCTTTCTTCTTCTGCACCTTCTCATATGTTCATTATATTTCACTGGCTAACTATTGTCTGCAGCCGTAGTTGGAATATATCATGTTTATTTAGCAATTCTTTTTGTGTTGCTCTTAACTATTGCAGAGACATGGAGAACGAACTTTTTAATTTTCCATTTACTACCCATATCGTTTCTGCATTATTTTGATACAGTATCAGGCATGATCTTTTCTGCATTATTTTTGAATGGAGAAGAAGTAAGCTAGCAAAAGAGTGAGAGATTATTGCAACTACTTAGTTAGAGAGACGATCCATATATGCACTTTGTCTTTCCCTTCTCCTGGATGAGTAATGTTTTTATTTGCAAAGCAATTTAAAGTTAATATAAATACTTTCCCCTTCTCCTTCCAGTTTTTTGTATGTGCACTTGTGCTCTCTTTTTCTTTCTTCTTCTAAACAGATACCAAAAATTCTCATATTAATTAGAGATCTGAATTTGATCAATACAATATTTTCCCCTTCAGGATTTATGGCTGGAAGTTTCCTGGATGTCAAAAGGAAATGGAGCACATCGGTTGCAATAGAAAACTAGCAAACTTAAGGTCACTATCTGAGCCCACTTTCTTTGTTGGGCCACTATTTTTCTTTTGTGTTCATAGCAGCCAATGAGAAGGTCAAATAAGAAACTGTGCTTGACAAAATACAAACTCAATGGAAGATGTTCTTTTAGACTCAATGATGGAAACATACCCGATAATTAATTGATATTTAATTTGTTTGATAGGTTTCACTGTTGGCAAAACAGGAAATGCTTGCTATTGCTGGGACTGGTGTGCTGCTGCCACTATTGCTGCATAGAAGATGGGCATGAAAATTGCTGTCATAAGGCAAGTGAAACCTGATTTTTGTACATTCTCATTTCATGAATCTGTTTCAAAATAAGTCAATTCTTAGCTCTGCCTCTCATAATATTGATGAGTAAATGACTGGGATGCATCTACAAATAAAAGGTCTACAATGAGTTTATTTATCTTCAACTCAACTCATGAAGCAATCTTGTGTCATTTTTGGCTGGTAGCATAATTAGGTAAACTCCCCTTTGTCCATAATGTAACTAGGCAATTATACTGTATTTATTTTCCCTAGAAATGTGATCTCCCAAATTGAAAATACATGGCTGTACCTTTCAATTTTTTCAGCATGGTTGTTGCTGCATTTCATGAAGCAGGTGCATGGTAAAGGTTGTTGATACAAATTAAATTTATAGAGGCTATGTTCAAATTCACATTTGGTACTCTGTTTGTTGGACCCTTTACCCATGCCCAGGTAACATAACGGTTTAAATATTTTAGATTATCTACCATGAGTTAGATGGTTCTTGTGACCTCATGATAAGTTAGGGTGAGTGAACATTCGTTCTTTATACAACCTTCCCAGGTCCTATTAATTTTTTAGCATCTTGTAGACTTAAATCAAGGGTTCATTTAATGAACTTCATTGTAATCCATATTTCCATCTCTCAACTCTCAAGTGAATAGACAATGGCTTAAAATTAGTATAAAATTCCGATGTTGATTGTACAAAAAAAAAATTAGCGGATTCATTGTCATGGTCATACAGGATCATTGTAGCCTGGTCATGGTCGTAGTTTATTCTCCTCACAAGCTTTGATATTGGAAGGAACTTGCTAAAATAATATGGAATGGTTTAGTGCCTTTGGTGACTAATAATTTTTTTATTTGATGGCATATTACTAATGAGTTGAGTATTCTTAGTGACATTAATCTTCCATGTGGTTACTAATGAATTCCTTTTTTCACATATAAGGCAGTCATTGAACATTTATCAGAAGCTAATTGTCTTCACCAAAGTTTATTAGTCTATTGTCAACTGGGAAGCAAGTCGCTACCTGCTAACACTGGTCCAATTCCCATCTAAGATAACTGAATATTTCCTCTCGAGTGCGGATTTAATAATTTGTTCAGAAATATAATTAGTATTTTGTTTTTATGGTGTCTGCAGTCCATCTATTTTCAGCTGAGCTATTGAGTTCCAGACATGGGGATATGGCTGCCTTACTGAAATGGTTTATTGCTTTATTTAGTGACTATTTTTTTGTTAGGCCACATATTAGATATTACTAATGAGTGGGACTTGTTTACATAGAGATATTACTTGCTTTTTGACAATAACTAGCTGGAGCAAGTTTACGTTAGGAATAGCATTAAATTTGAGTTAATATATCCCAAAAACTATTGAATGGGTTTTATTTTTATCAAAATGATTTATTCCAGTGAAGATTAACTAGAAAATGATTAGAAAGATAAACTAGGAGAAGAATATCAATCCCAATTCATAAGCAACAGATTTTCTATTGCTCCCTAATATGATGGTGCCTTGTATCCTATGTTTTTTCTTGCAAAGTAAACTTGAGATGTTATCTGATCATCGCTGCATGGTTGTTGATTTTTCCCACTTACAATGTGTACATGACACTTTGTTCAACCGTTATGTACTTGGCTACATACATCTTTTTCTGCAAATCCTGTGCATGTGGTGCTGATTCTGTATGTCTTCGTAGAGTGTCAAGTCTGCACCTCTAAATGCCAGCAAGTTCATTGGAGGAAAGGCTTCGGTGGCGTGGAGAGGAGCTGGTCGGGGAGGAGCAGCGCGGAGAGGAGCTGGTCTGGGAAGAGCAGCGCGTGGGGAGGACGCTGGTGGGTGGGGAGGAGCTGCCCGCGGAGGACTCCGATGAACAGGGAGCGTCGGTGGGGAGGAGCGGGTTGGGGTGGACACCGGTGGGGGACGAGTTGCTGGCAGCGTCAGGGGCCAGGTGTGAGAGAGGAGAGGTGAGCGAGATGAGAGAGAGCAGAACGAGAGGATAAAGGAAGATAAAAATAGAAAGGAAAAAGAAAGGAAAAAAGAGAAGAAAAAATAAAAGAAAAAAAAGAAGAAAGAAAAAAGAATGGAGAAGGATAGAATAGAAAAAAGAAAAGGAAAAGTAAGGTATGACGTGTGGGACCCACATGTCAGTGTGTGGAGAGTGAGAGTTGAAAGTAGCCGTTGGGATTTGGAGAGTGAAAAATGGAAAGTCTGTTGGAGTGAACAACTCAATATAGAGAGAAATCTTTTTGCCAACTCAGAAAGAGAGTCAGTTAGAGAGCCAAAAATGAAAAAGCTGTTAAAGATGCTCTAAGGACCATATATTTATTATGTTACTATCTAAACCATGCATGGATTGTGATGGAAGCAATGCCTGCCTGTAGGAACATTGTTGTATATATATGAAGATATTGCTCAGTTCTATGGTCTTCTCACTTGACCCCCCCCCCAACACCTCATAACCTGACTCCATTCCTATTAGGAGTAATGCTATTGTTGAATAATCTTTGTTGTACTCAATACTTGTATGACACATTTGATTTTTCACAATTTTTTGAAAACACGTGCGTGCCGCACGTGCACCTTACTAGTAGTGCTAAAGTTCCAAACAAGTGCTACTAAAAGAGGTGCTAAAAGCTCCAAACCTCTAGCACCCAAAGAGGTGCTAAAAGCTCCTAAATCTGCAGAATTCCATCCCATGCCCTCATTAATGACCCCCTTTATCTCTCCCCCCTTTATTGCTAGAGGGGTAGGAAGGTCATTTTTTGGTTGTTTAGCACCTTTTAGCACTTGTATCCAAACATGGTACTAAAGTTTAGTAGTTGCAGTTTTAGTACTAAATTTTAGTACCATGTGGATCCAAACAAGGCCTAAGGGCGTGTTTAGTTCCCTCAATTTTGCATAAAGTTTTCACCTTAACAACCGTGTCAGTTCATTTCTTCTCTCTGTGCACGTGGTTCAATGCATAAACTTTTCACCCTTTTCACCAATCTAAACACCCCCCTAAAGTTGCCGCTTGACATCTACCTGCTAAACCTAAACAATTGCTCAATCCAGTCATAGATAAGTGATGATCAATCAGTTAACTTTGAATACTAACTATTTTGCTCTCTAGTTCTGGATACTTGAAAGTATCTTTCTCTAGAAAAAGATACTTGAAAATATCATGAGTATATTTTTTCTGGAGAAGTAGTTCCATACAAATACGCCTCGTGTTGTGTTTTATCCGTTGCATTTCCAATAAAAGTTGATTCCTCTAATCATAGATAAATGATGCTTTGGACTCCAACACGGTCTCTAGAAATGTTTCTGACTACTAAATCACGCTATGATATAACACATAGCTAAATTGTGCTTCATCACCTTTAGAAATATCCGAATTCACACAGAAAAACCCCACGAAAGAAGCGGAAGCTCCAGACCCACAGTAGCCCACAGGACCTGAAAAAGGCTTGGGCCTTGGCGAGGGCTAGAAGCCTAGAACCAGCACGTACGGCCTACCAACGGGGAGAGGGCGACAGCTGTCCGTGCGCGATCGTACGGCCGATGCGCGGCGCCGTCCTGTCCGTGCGCTGCGGCAAACCGAGGTCGACGTCACTGGCCGGTCGGCCGCGGTACGGACGGACCGGCACCGCCCGTCCAGTCAAGCGGCGAGCTAGGCGCCAAGCTGGCCGCTTAGCACCGAGCCACGTGGCCTAACCACATCCGGTCCCTGCCACGTCACTGTCTGGTTTTCACATGAGTGGCGTCTTCTTCCGCCCAGCGTCGGAAAAATCTCCATGCGAATCCAACAACCCCATCGGCCGCCAAACTCGCCAAAACTCCATGAAAATCGAGTTCGATTTCGTGGAAATAGGAAAATTCCCACATGCTTGGGCCCAAGCTCAAGCTTTCAAAAAAAAAAGGGGGAATGGGCCAAGCTCAAGCTTTTAAAAAGGAATGGGCCCAAGCTGGTATGGAATTTAGCACAGCGCCACGTGGCTTAATCACCTCCGGCCACTGCTGTCTCCGTCTCAGGTTTTCACATGAGACATGGACTGCCGTCAAGAAAATCTCTACGCGAATCCGACTGATGGGCCTCGCGAGATTCCGTCCGAACGGGCCGGGGCCTGAGAAAGCACGGCCGTGGAATTTCCTACCGTTCATGCCACGCACTGCTTCGCCGGAATTTAAACCCAACTTTGTGCACAAAATTAGCAGAATATGCGCATGGGTGTGCGCGAATATCTGCTCCCATGCAAACATTCTAGCTTCATTGATCCCAAATACAAGGACTTCCATGCTTGAATATCCTAACCTTCACCATGTTAATATAGGGAAAATGTTGGTATCTACCAAGTTGAAGAAGTAAAATATAAAAATATATTCCATAATAGATAAAATGGGCACAGCTGATATCTACCGAGTTGATATCACAAGGATTTCATGAGAATCAAGTTTTGAGTTTGGTTTTGCAGGGACAGGAAGTTTCACACGATCTAAAATGGGCCCAGCTTGGGCTAGACGTGGGCATGGGTTGGATCGAGCTAACAGAAAGCTCAGTTTGATTTGGGTGTAAAACGACCGCCTAAAACACGGCCCTAAATCCCCCTCGGCATCAAATCTAAGCCATGGGCTGGCCGCCTAACTTTTTGAGTTATATTAAACATTAAGCCCATTCTCAATCTAGGTTTATATAGAGTTTCATAGATATTAAAATTCAATGCATCAGCATTTTGTTGACGTGGCAAGATCATTATGAGGAGACGAGAGAGTTCCAAAGAAGAGTTTATCTCATAAATCCAGCAATCATGGTTATCTAGTTTGTAGTGTCTTGGTAACTGTCTAATAAAACTATGGTCTAGAAAATGGTATGATGACGAATCTAATGTTCGAGCTTTAGCGTGACTAAAATCGTGCCAGGCCTGGGCTTTATGCTAAGAAGTCCTGCCTGGTCCAACGAGTCCAAAACTAAGCCCAGGTCTAAAAGATCCAAAACCCAAACCCAGGCCCAATAGGCCCAAAACCTCGCTCGGGCCCAGACAAATCCGGGCCGCTCCCAAACAAAGTCTGGCACACGGGGCGAGCATGCGCTTGCTGCTACAGTTCGCCTTTTCCCCACGGAAGCGCAGCGCCGCATCTCTTCCCCCTTCTCCGGCCTCATGTCTTCGCCGTCAGCGCCGGCGGAGGAGGAGCCGCGGGCCGCGGCGACCAAGTACGTGCTGATCACCGGCGGCGTCGTCAGCGGGCTCGGCAAGGGCGTCACCGCCAGCAGCGTCGGCGTCGTCCTCAAGGCCTGCGGCCTCCGCGTCACCTGCATCAAGATCGGTACGCCGCCGCCTCTTCGCTCCCCTCGCTTCTCCTGGAACCCCTCCGTGTGTCGCGAGGCGTTCTTGCTGGTGTCCCCCCCGCTTAAGCCCTAGGGAATCTTGCCGTTCTTCGCGTGGATAAGCGGGAAAGTTGGATGTGCTGTTCCTGGAGTGAATGCGGCTCGATTCCGTGATCCTACTCGGATTTAATCTTTTCTTGATTTGGTAATTGGTTGTGGAAAGCGGTAGTTTGTTGGTTTGTGCGTGGAGTGTCAGTGGTCAGAGGCAATTCTTTACTGGTTCTTGGTGGAAATTGGGGCGACAGTCAAAGATTACCTCTTTGGGGATTCCAGTTGCTTTGTCTTGCTCCTATCTGGTGAAATTTACCGGTAGTAGCCCATGAATTCATTAGCCCGCACGCAATAGATGTCAGGTTTTAAAGGCTTGTCGCTGTCTTAACTAGTCCCCGGTTTGTTGCTGTTGCTTTTAGAGGTGGAACCTGTGGCGTGTTTAGGTAAAGCTTTTGGTTCCATTGTGAAGGTTGGTGTTGGGCCTTTTAGGGATAAACATGTGTCCTTTGATTTTCGTTTTATTTTGTGGGATGGTGCACTGTGTCCAAGCTTTTTGGCTTCTGAATGGCCTTTTGTGATTGTCTTTTCAAGACTTCTATCTAAAGATGGTCACCTTTTTAGGATCTTTTTGTATGTGACAAGGGTAAATCAGGGAGTTCTTTTTCGGGTGATTGAATCCACATGTTCTTTAACTAGTACGGATTGTCCTCAGCTTTGGTTTCTCACTTGTCTTTATTATTGTTCATATCATGGTTTTGTAGATCCATACTTGAACACAGATGCTGGTACTATGTCCCCCTTCGAGCATGGTGAGGTGTTTGTTCTTGATGATGGTGGAGAGGTACGACCCCTTCGATGCTTTCATCAAATAAACAATATTTAATTGTGCAATCTAGGTGCTTAGTTATGAGTAACATGGCATTTGTAGGTCGATTTGGATTTAGGAAACTATGAGCGTTTCATAGATGTTACTCTGACCAGGGACAACAATATTACCACTGGAAAGATATATCAGGTGAGTGAATGCCCCAAGGGAATGCTTGCTTGTTCCCATATGAGATTGTAAACAGGAAGTTTCTGTTTCTTTCAGTCTGTCATTGAGAAGGAGAGAAAGGGCGATTATCTTGGAAAGACAGTCCAGGTAATTCCCTTGTGGCATTTGTTGTAGTTGCATTTGTGATATGCCCATATGGCAAAATATGAAATTCTAACAGTTTTAAACATCCAGGTTGTACCTCATGTAACTGATGAAATAAAACAGTGGATACAGTCAGTGTCCTCTGTTCCTGTGGATGGACAGACTTGTCCAGCCGATGTTTGTGTTATTGAATTGGGAGGCACTGTAGGTAGGGTTTTATGACATCTTTTGATCAGACACTTTGTAACTATTAATGTAGTAGATAAGTTGACTTTTCTCTTGTTTCAGGTGATATTGAGTCAATGCCATTCATTGAAGCTTTGCGCCAGTTGTCCTTTTCTCTTGGTATAGCTGGCTTTTCCACCATCATTTCAGTTTCCACATTTTATGGTTGCTGTGATATGTTGTGGTCTTACAACTTACAATCACAACTCTTCTAAGACTTGTGTCGTTTCTCATGGTCTTTTTTGCCCTATCTATTTCTTTGGGAATGGTTGAACCATAGATTAGGGTACGCATTCTGCTCTGCCATTTTTTGGTCCTATTGCGGCGCTCATATCCCTTTCATTTTTTTTGGAAGCAAAAACATCTTTCTTTTTAGTGGTATCATGAATGTGACCGATACTCTTATATGTATGTTGTAGGCAAGGAGAATTTCTGCCTCATACATGTTAGCCTTGTCCCAGTATTGGGTGTAGTTGGTGAGCAGGTAAATAATTCTTCCTCTAACAGCAATGATGAATTCTGCTTATCGCAACCTCATTGCACTTTCCAAGTCTTCTATCATGACAAATAGTTGCTGCTACAGGAAATTTGACTTTCTTGTTTTTTCCTTTTTGTAGAAAACAAAGCCAACACAACATAGTGTACGAGAATTGAGGGCCTTGGGTCTGACTCCTGATCTTCTAGCATGCCGGTCAGCACAGGTAATGCAAAAACGTAAAAAAACACGAATAATTAAATGCTTTAAAAATGCCATATTTTATGTTATTATAGAGATTTCTGATCTTTTTCCCCATGTATTGAATACTTGTGATAGTACATTTGCTGTTGAGTTTTATTTATCTTCTCATAATAAATAATGTATTTTGTTCAAGCAGTCATTTGCTCATTCTATTCTTGGCTCAGTACATATACCTTTTGTGTTCATATATTCTGTGCTGCAACCGTTTCCTTCTATTGTCCAATTGGATTCAAGTGTTCCTATCCGATCTGAGCTGTATTTATCTGCTCTTTCAGCCACTAATTGGATCTGTAAAGGAGAAGCTTTCACAATTTTGCCATGTCCCGGTATGTTTCATGATTATGTCTGAAAAAATGCCATTTATCTACATTGTTTTCTGACTTGCATTCTGTTTTCGTTCCTGTAGGTTGAGAACATACTTAACATTCATGATGTTCCAAATTTATGGCATGTCCCACTTATTCTTAGAGTGAGTAACTTCCACCAGGACCTTAACCTTGACTTTTTCTAGAAATATTAAGTCTATAGTTTGCATTTAGTGTTGGCTGCAGCACAATTTTTGACAAGTACTCTTTTGCAGAATCAAAAGGCTCACGAAGCTATAATCAAACAGCTAAACCTTGCAGGGTGAGTTAGACAGTTACTTAAAATGAGTGTCCATCAATGCATTTATAGTATTTGGATATTTCTGCACATGAAGTTTGTAATGTACCCATGTCAGTTTTTTCAAATTGCTAGGCACCTGTTGGGTGGTGAGGTGGTACCTAGGGCTTAGGCAGCGATTTGGCGGGTGGCGGGCTAATGCTGCCACGTATAGACAGTCATAAGCAGAAAATAGGTGCTAACTGGAAGGGTTGTACAGTTGTACCTAGGCACTCACTTAGATGGTCTAAGCATTTGTTTTTTTAAGCAGTGACACATATAGTGTTGAGGCAATATACATTATCAACGTTGATAGATGATTGGCTTAAATTTCCAATATGGGAGCTTGTTTGAAGTCAATACAGTTAATGTGGAAAGGCTTAATGTGGAAATGCTTACTCAGACATTTTGACTTGGGTTACATCGTATTTACTGCAACGGCATCACCAGTTTTTATGTACGGTGTTATGTTAGTATATCTGGGAGCTACATCATCTTGGCTTTTATTTCATAGGTCCGCTGGATCACCTGACTTACGAGATTGGACAGAGATGGCTGAATCATATGACAACCTTAAGAATTCTGTTAGTATTGTCATACCGTATTTGGTTGTCGATTAGCTCTTTTGTTGGTGCAGAATAAGTCTGAAGGGCTATCAATATTATGCAGGTTAAAATTGCTTTGGTTGGGAAGTATACAAATTTGACAGATTCTTATCTATCAGTGGTGAAGGTTGGTCCATATATACACATACTAGCTTGATAATACTCTTATAATATTAGAAGTTCTACTGTTTCTGAGTAGCTTGCCAATGGTGAAAATTAGTCCACAATCCCAATCTTTTACCTGTATAATTTATGTGGTGCAGTAATTATTGTTTTTACAGTTATTTTCAAGGTTTCCTAGAGTGGAAACAATTGTTCTCTAATATTTAAACAACTGAGGGTTTTAGCTGCCACATTATTTTGTTTTACTATTGATTCCATTTGGCTTATGTATGATACATGAAAATGTTATTTCTAATTCATTTTTGCATGTCCCAATTTATTCCAGGCTCTCCTACATGCCAGTGTTGCCTGTTCATTAAAGCCATCTGTCCAGTGGATTGCAGCTTCAGACCTTGAAGATGCAACTGCAATAAATGTAAGCCACTAACCATGTACTTAGTAAGATAGGGACAACTAGAGTAGTAGCACATGATAACCGATTCACTTTTTGGGTGTTGATTAGTGTTTCGGTACAACATCACATTTGTATCTTTGTAGACTCATCACCTTTCTGTACCATATTTGTTGGACTTTTTCTTAAACATTTGTAACTACACTCATTTCCTCCTATTTTCTATTCGTTATTTGTTTGTATGTATGTGTTATTATATCACATGATGCCAATTTTTTTTATAGGCACCAGATGCCCATGCAAAAGCCTGGGAAACTCTTAAAGTGAGTATACCACTTGTATATCTTTCCTATTTTAAATATTTAAATTCAATTTTAAAAGTTCATACTCATCAATGCTGAAAATTCAGGGTTCAGCATGCATTTTGATACCTGGGGGATTTGGGGATCGTGGAATCTCAGGGATGATATTGGCTGCAAAATATGCTCGTGAGAATAAAGTTCCATATCTTGGTATTTGCTTGGGCATGCAGATATCAGTGATTGAAATGTCCAGAAATGTGTGTTTTCTTCCCCTTTTTTCCTTTTTCTTTTACTTATGAACCTGTCCATATGTGTTCTCACTTTTGATTATGCTTTGCTAGGTCTTGGGCCTGGGAGATGCAGACAGTGAAGAGTTTAACAAGGATGCACCAAACCGTGTTGTTATGTACATGCCTGAGGTACTTCCTTTTCTGTTATGATTATGGAAGAGACATGGCTCTTGATCTAATGCCTATGAACTGTTCAGGTTTCAAAAACACATATGGGGAACACGATGAGGTTGGGCTGCAGGAGAACATTCTTTGGCAAACCTGATTGTCTTACATCAAAATTGTATGGACATTTAATTCTTTCTTGGTTAATTATATTCTCTTTGGCACTATTGAATTTAGTTTGTTTGGAAACTCAACCCAGTTGTCACCACCATACAAAAATAATATCTCACACAGTTTGTTGTCTGGAGTATTCCTTGGAAGTTTATATTTTAGCTGCATCACATTCCAGAATCCGGCTTTTGTTTAGTTAAATTTTGGTGCAAGCCCTTGGTTATTGATCATCTCTAAGAGTTCCTTTATATTTAATAATTATGCACATTCTAATTTGGACTATTGTACAAAACTCTTTAGGTATGGAAGTCCTCCACATGTAGATGAGCGTCATCGTCATAGATACGAGGTTTGCCATCAATCTTTGTTTCTAAACATCCTGATATTCTCTGCATGCACTGTAAATCAAATGCTTTGAACTGGCTATCCTTTTCTTTTGTTTAAATAGGTCAATCCCTCCTTTGTTTCCATGCTTGAAAATGCTGGTCTTCATTTTGTTGGCTGTGATGAAAGTGGAAAACGGATGGAGGTACTAAGCAAACAGCCAGTGCCATTCTTATGTTTTGATTTTCTTTTTTCAAAGCCTGAACCTGTTTGCACCTATGAGCAGATTGTGGAGCTACAAGATCACCCTTTCTACGTAGGTGTTCAGTTCCATCCAGAGTTCAAATCAAGGCCTCGAAGACCTTCGCCTCCTTTTACAGGTGAAAACATTTTTTTTGTTATACTTGAAAAGCCGACGTACAAAATCACAATAAGAAGTTATGAAATGCCCTACAGTTCTGTGAAAATCTGCATTGCTTTGCTTCTTCTGTGAACTGCACGAGTGTGAATGCTTCTGCACCACCATGATCTCAATGTGCCAAGCTATCTCTTTTACCTGTGTAGTCCATAATTTGCTACGCAGGTCTAATATTATTTGTTTTTGGAACTATGCAGGTCTAATAATGGCAGCCACTAAACAACTGGGAGCAGTGTCAAATAACTCCAATGGTTACGCCGGAGTGTCTGAGTAATGTCATTTACTAATGTCAGGTAAAGGGTTCTGAAACTTGATTATTCCTTGAAGTCATTTTGTCATTAACATGTTTCTGAACATTTGGTTCATGAGTAGAACTTTTGTTTCTTTTCCAGATAGGGATCCCCCTTTGGGTGAGGTGTTGAAGCATTTTGCTTGTTGCAGCTGAGACTCAAGCTGCTTCTTACGCATTCTACGCACCGGAAATGAAACTGTGCTTGAGAGACTTTTTTTTTTGCCCCGTACCACTTGAATGGCGTAGCTGTGATCATACAGTGTATGGGATCATACCTCATGATTTTGTCGACTGCTATGAGTATATCCTGTCACCCTTGTGAATCTGTGATTGCCACTGAAGTTGCCATTTTAACAGTCACTGACTCGGTGCGAGCTAAAACGTGTGTATATACAAAGTTCCAGAGTTCAGATGCTTTGAAAGGTATCCCACCGTTCGCTTGGCTTATCAGCCACCAGCCAGCAGTACTTCAGTCTCACAACAAATCAGCACCAGCCACCAGCCAGCAGTACTTCAGTCTCACAACAAATCAGCACCAGCCAACTGAACCGCTGGGATTGTACTGTTCGTTCAGCGTACCGTACCAAACAGTTCGTTCAGGCGTACGGACAGGCTAATCTGGAATAGAAAATTTCTCATCTCGAACTCTCAAAATCTCCTCTCAAACTCGAGAGCATAAAACTCCCTGTCCCCTCCTCATGGGTCCTAGATGTTTTCAAAAGGAAAACAGGGTTATTAATGTGATAAACTTCTTTTCAATCGACTAAAAGAGGATATCCTTTCAAAAAAAAAGACTAAAAGAGGATATCTTTTTTTAATAAAAATCCTAAATTACCTGTGAATAAAAAAGGACAGAAATTAATGCATGAGCTCATGCTTACTCAAACTAGAGATTATTAATCTGAATTTATGGTACTCCATGAACAGAGAAGTCGGGTTGGTGTGAATCCAACAGTGGGAGCTGCTTGAGGAGGAGAGCGCTTGGACTACCCGTTGCACAAAAGACACAAAAAAAAAAACTATGTACACCAGATGATCAGCAGTGTGCCAAACCCAATGGCCGGATCATCCTTTTCAAACAGTCGGACGAAGTCAAAACTCCGCCGCATTGTCCACCGTAGGCCCGTATATAGGCGGATCATCTGCCGTGTATAAGTATCCACCTCCAAGCCGACATGATCTCTGCATAACTTCTCCGGCATATGCTCCGTCATCCATCACCGGTCATCCAACGTGTATGAAATCTAGACTTGAGCCTTCACTTCACGCCGTAGCATTTCTTGATTGTCCGCTGTGTACACAAATAGTGACATTGGACTATCAGTTGTGCAAATCCTTCTTCGCTTCTTAAAATGTCGTAGCTTTTCCCAAAACTCCTTCATCCTACGCACGGATCATCCGCTATGTAGGAATTTGCTCTACCCGAGCTAACCCTGCACGCCAGAGCTTCTGAAAATATTTCACCAAAGCGAATATTCCCTCACCGAATCATTCGGCGTCTAGAAACTCAGTGAGCTTCATCATATTCAAACAACTCAACCCGTCTTCTGGATTTGGCATCTCTACATGACGAAAGTTCACCCTGGAATCCGGCCAGAATCGAACAGACATCTTGCCACGTCTACGGCAAAAATCGGCCGTTCGATTCAGCTTTGTTTCCATCGGACGAACAGAAGGCCGTCTAACGCTTGACATTCCAGCACCTTCCTGAGCATGCCCGTGTTACTAGAGGAGTCCAGCTGCCGCGCGACGCTTTTACTTCGCTTCCCGACGCTTCGCTCCTATAAATATCAGTAACTCATCCATAGCTCTAGCCTGTAGTATAACCTTTTTCCTCCCACAACTCTCGCACAAGCAAGAAACTCCTTTCCCCTAGCAAACCTCGATCCAAATCAGCAAAAAATACACAAACAAGATGGATCAGAGGAGGTCTTAGCAACAAGTCAGCGTTGAATCGCATCCGAATCCTACCGCTAGCCATAACAAGCCGGAGGTGAATCTCTAGCAAACAAGATCGGAAGGGGAAAAAAAAGCGACACAACAATCTGCCAGGAGAAAAAAAAAATCCCTGGAGGATACCTCGATCTGGTCTGAAAGAGAAAGAAAAAGAAATTCCTGTCAAGACAGAAGCAGATCATTATTCAAATACAAGCTCATTTAACGAGGTATGCTTTTTATCTATGATCCAATCTTATCATCTTTGTCTCTATAGAATAAGTATGTGACCTGTCTCTACCATTCTGATACTGAAACAAATTACTTTCGAGTATACCATTAGAATCCCTTAATATGTTCTGTATCTTAGTTAGAATTGAGTCTTTCCTTTTCATTCACTTACATCCATCCCCCATTCGTACGATCTGAACTAATATAATATATCTGAATCTTGGTCTGTTGTCAACATTCAATAAAAAGTGCCTCATTTCAATAATAATAATAATAATAAGACCACAGTATATCTAACCCAAAATTCTCACAAATTGTATTATCATAATCATTTTTCTTTACCTCTCAGAGTAACCAAACAATTGGAGATAAATATAACATCTATAGCCATGGCTTTTCTTAATCTCATTAATAAATTATAGATGTACTGATATACAACACTAAAACTTCCATTTATAGAACTAACTATACATAATTGACTTGAATGCTATTATTAGGTTAAGCTTTGTGTTATAACTAACCAGAACTGAAAAAATATCAACCATACATAGCTAACCGTGTTTTCCAATTTACCATGTTGATTATAGAAATGGCCAAGTTTTTAGTATTTTGTTTTGTATCCCTGTATCTGTAACTGATTATTCTTTTTTGTGCTTCTCTGATTAGAAATAAGCAACATGAAAAGAAAAAACCTAATACAAGCAGATTATATTCAGCCATTTTGCAAAAAGACGAGATATACCATAATGCAGCAAACACAACCAAACAAAAGAAAGAGAACACAGGAAGAAGAAAGCATAGAGACAGATAGCAAAAAGATGAGACATCTAAGAATGGAGAAAATACAACAAAAGAAAAGACAGGGAGAAGAACAAAGTAACTCAGAGAAAATACAAAGAGCTCTAAAACAACGTTCCCTAAATATTGAGCGTCGGTATTCATATATATCTTCTTCTCATGGCATGGTGTCCTTTGCACTAGAATATATTCAACATCTAAAAGAAACATATCATGAAAGATCATATTTGGGTTTACCGGAATACAATTGCAAATATTGCAATGCAATATTTTGGTTTCATGAATATAATCGAGAGGATACAAGAAGAAATAAAGAACTAATGTACTCAAATTGCTGCAAATATGGACAAATTAAAATACCACCATTTAAATAACCACCGCATTTTCTTGCTAGATTGCTTAACTACAAAGAAGAACCTTTATCAAAGCATTTCTTGCAAAAAATAAGACAATATTATAGCTTATTTGCTTTTACATCAATGGGTGCAAACATTGACAAAAATATAAATAAAGGCGAGGGCCCGTATTTATTTCACATAAATGGCCAAATACACCATCGTATAGGTTCTTTATTACCTCAACCAGATAAAATGCCAAAGTTTGCCGAGCTATACATTTTTGATACAAAAAATGAGATCGAAAATAGGATACGGGCATTACATAAAGAAGAACCTGAAGAAAGTGATATAAGCCCTTATATAATGGAGGAACTTAAGAAAATGCTAGATCAACATAACCCGTTGGTAAAAATATTTTGCCATGCACGTGACATTCTTCAAGAGCATAATGGTATAGATATTAGTATCCGTATTATCGGAGCAAACAAAGGTGATACAATACAATATGAAATGCCACACACTGAAGAATTAGCTATTTTAGTGGTAGGAGAATTAAATCTAGAAAATTATAAAAGAGATATCATAGTTAGCAACAAAAGCAAAGGTCTCCAACATATATGTATATTCCATCCAGCATATATGCCATTGCAATACCCTCTATTATTCCCTTATGGGGAAAGAGGATTCCAGCTTGGCATACCGTATCACAAAAAGGAAGCAAAAAAGAACACGAAAACAAAAAGAACCACTGTTACAATGCATGAATTTTACAAGTATCATATGCATTTTAGACCAAATCAACCAAACCCTTATCTATGCTATGGAAGGCTATCAAAACAAGCAATTGTAGATGCCCGTGCAATGGAAGATGAGGATAGGCTTATGTTCATTGCTAGAAACCAAGACAAACTACGAGCTGAATATCTTCAAGGAATATTTGATGCAGTAGAGAAGGGATTAACTGTGGGTAGCCAAATAGGAAAGAGAGTACTATTGCCGTCTAGCCATACAGGTTCAAGACGTTACGTGATACAAAACTATCATGATGGGATAGCAATTTGCCGTGTATATGGCCCACCGGACCTTTTCATAACATTCACATGTAATCCCAAGTGGCCTGAAATAACTGCAATCATTTTAGAGGGTCAACATCCTAATGATAGACCCGATATCATTGTACGTATATTCCATATGAAACTACAACAATTACTGCATGACATATGTTCTGGCTTAGTCTTTGGTCCCATATTAGCAATTTTATACTCAATAGAATTTCAAAAAAGAGGACTACCACATGTTCATATCTTAGTTTGGTTAGATAAGAATGGAAATGAAATAACTCTTGAAATAATAGACAAGTGGATATCAGCTGAAATACCAGACCCAATAGAAGATCCTTTGGGATATGTTCTTATAGCTGAACATATGATGCATGGGCCATGTGGGGAAAAAAAATAAAAATTCTCCATGCATGAAAAAGGGGAAATGCTCAAAATTTTATCCTAAAGAATTTCAAGAAGAAACTAATTTTACAGATAATGGCTTCACACAATACCGACGTCGAGATACTGGAATCTACATACGAAGAGACAACAACAACTTAGATAACAAATGGCTTGTGCCACATAATATATTCCTTCTTAAAAAATATCAAGCACATATAAATGTTGAATTTGTAAACAAGAGTAGACTCTTAAAATATCTTTGCAAATATGTTAACAAAGGAACGGATAAGGCAAAGATAATTTTTGAACGAGTAAGAAAAGGAGAAGATCCACCAACAAATGAAGAAACACAAGATATAGATGAGATAAAAGAATACTTAGACTGCAGATACATATGTGAACAAGATGCATTGTGGAGATTACTTGGTTTTGAGATTCATCATCATTGGCCACCTGTCGAAAGATTACATGTTCATCTACCTTTAATGAACACAGTCAAACTTGCAAAAAGTGCTAAACTAAAAAATATTATCAAAGATCCTAAAATCAGAAAACAATGCTTATAGAATGGTTTGAGGCTAATAAGAAACATGAAGAAGCAAGAGAACTCACATATTGTGAATTTCCACAGCATTGGAGATGGGATAACTCAAACAAAGAATGGATCAAACGAAAAATTGGATTTAAAATAGGACGCTTGTATTATGTTAATCCAACAAAAGGTGAACGATTTTATCTATGTATGTTACTAATGATAGTAAAAGGGGCAACAGATTACAAAGACATAAGAACATATAATGGCACTATATACCAAACTTTCAAAGAAGCATGTGCAGCACGTGGTTTACTAAGGGATGATAATGAGTGGTACAAAACATTTGATGAGGCTGCGAATTGGGCAACAGCCTCGCAATTACGATACCTATTTACAACTATGCTATCATTTTGTAATTTGCAAAATGAAAGAGACTTCTTCAAAAAAACTTGGAGAAAAATGATAGATGATATCGAGCATCAATTTGTCCTAAGATACCATCCAGTTAAATATCATCCTACTGAAACAGAATTACAGGACTTATTGCTCGAAGAATTAGAACATATATTAACTAAGAATGGGTTCAACATAAATAACTACAACTTACCTCAAAAATCAATCCTATATACATCAAATGTAACCAATCATCTTGTTGAACAAGAATTAAATTACAACATCAAAAATTTAGAAGAAGCAAATAAGTTGTACCAGCAGCTAAATAATGAACAAAAGAATGTTTTCCACAATATAGTAAATAGTGTATTGAACAAAGAGCCAAATTTCTTCTTTGTATCTGGGCATGGAGGAACTGGTAAAACATTTTAACGGAACACTATTGTTGCATACCTAAGAGCACAAAGAAAGATTGTTCTAACAGTTGCATCATCAGGTGTTGCATCCTTATTACTGCCAAATGGACGTACAACCCATTCAAGGTTTCAAATTCCAATTGATATAGACGAATTATCAATATGTGATATAAAACGTGGAACCAAACTTGCTGAACTACTTACAGAAACTGCTCTCATTGTATGGGATGAAGCATTAATGACAAATCGACAATGTTTTGAAGCTCTCGATCGATCGCTAAGAGATATATTATCTGAAAAAGATACACAAGCCTTGAATATACCATTTGGAGGGAAGGTGGTTGTACTTGGCGGAGACCCCAAACAAATATTACCTGTAATAGAAAACGCATCAAAATCACAAATCATAAGTGCCTCTATAGTTAGATCATACCTTTGGAACCATGTAAAAAAACCCTACCTTGTTGAAAATATGCGATTACAAAAAATTGACCCACAAAGTTTAGAATACAAAGAATTATATACATTCAATAATTGGATACTTGGTATTGGAAATGGAACTATTAAACATGGATCCAACATTAATGATGACTCAGATCCAGACACAATCATGGTCCAAGTACCAGAAGATTTATTGATACATACTACAACGAATAAAATCGAAGCATTAGTTGAGTTCACGTATAACGATTTTCAAATAAACTTTCAACAGCCAGACTATCTCAAAGAGAGAGCAATTTTGGCAACAACTAATGAGATTGTTGATGAAATCAATGATTATATGCTTAACTTAATTCCAAATAAAGAAAAAGAATATTTTAGTTCAGATACAATATCTAAATGTACAGATACATGCAATGATGCTGACATATTATATCCAGTAGAATATCTTAATAATTTAACTGCAAATAATTTTCCATCTCACAAACTAAAACTTAAAGTTGGAGTTCCAATAATGCTTCTAAGAAATCTTAATCAAAATCTAGGACTATGCAATGGAACAAGACTAATAATAACTAACTTAGGAGACAATGTCATAGAAGCTATGATAATAACAGGGACACATACAGGAGAAACAACATATATACCTAGGATAAATCTAACAACACGAGGATGTCGTTGGCCATTTACTTTATCTCGACGCCAATTTCCAGTAAAAATTTGTTACTCCATGACTATAAATAAAAGCCAAGGACAAACTCTATCAAATGTAGGAGTGTACTTAAAGAAACCGGTATTTACACATGGGCAGTTATATGTTGCAGTCTCACGAGTTAGAAATAAAAATGGGTTGAAAATATTGACAGAAAATCAGGATGGAACATGTGGAACAATCACTAAAAATATTGTATATAAAGAAATACTTGAAATGATATAGTTTCATATTGCATCACATGTATTTTACTACTGACAAAAAATATAAGTCCCAAAGTGGTACAGCAGCAAGACATCTAAACAAAGAATAAAAAAAAACAGTACTAAACTTACACGTAGAGAGGAGCTAACAAAATGAGCAATCCTTATAAATACATGCTCTATGCATACATTGTTATAATATATTGATGTTGCATATGCAGCCATGATGAGCATATTCAGTGAGGTCTGATATATTATCATTATTTCACACCTTTGAATTGTTTGAAAAACTGTGGATTATACACGGCATTCACTTCTTTCATAGTTATTCTGTTTGTGCAGGAGCAACTGCCACACGATGGACATCACTGTGCATCATAGCGGTCAGACAGAAACATAGAGCAACACATGGGATCTGCACAACTAAATCGAAAAGGGAACTTGACCGATTATCATGAGGGAGAACTAACATAATTCATTCTGATTACATCCTTTAGAGAACATCCAATTTCAGTTATTCTCTGGTTATGTAACAACTGTTTGAATTTATAGGGCTTGGACCTAAATGCTTGTGCGCTATGTATAATAATGGGTGCAACCATGCTGTCTTGCTAAATCACTTGCGAACATGTCTTCTGTTGAGACCTTCTATAAGTTTTAATATCTAACTTTGTCTTGCCCACTGATTTAGCATCTATGCCAATCCATAGCACGGTCCTAAGTTTATAATTGAAATGCAAATGCATTTTTTCAGTTTCATGGCTGCTTCAGCTCAGTCCTTAGCCTCCATATAATTCTTATATGTTTAAATTTCAGTTATGCTCAATAAACTTGCATCGGGATTTTTCTAAAAGAGAGACACTGGCGACACTAAGTAATTTGCCGCGCCAGGTTTCTAGTATGCTTTGGAATCATTCTTAGGATCTAAAATCCTATAAATAACACTTGAAAACTCATTAGTCCTAATGTTTTTTTTCATTTAATCACTAAAATCACAATATAATCACCAAAATCAAGAAAGCACTCAGTGCTAAGGCCAAAAGAACTGTTCCTTCTCCCATTTAGGTACACTCTGTTCTCGAACACTTGACCTTATCGACAAGGATTCTTTGAAGCATCTATTCTCTATTCTCGCGGTGGGGGGGGGGGGGGGGGGGGGGGGGGGGGGGTTTGTCTCCCTTAGGGCTCGTTCGTTTTGCCCGGGAACCAGCCCTGATAACCTGAAATGGTTCAAAGTCTAATCCTGGGCAAAACGAACGCCATGGCTATGTTTCACCCTTAAAGCCCCATGCAAGTCGCGGTTTAAGGTAAGGGCTACCATGCGATGGGGATTGACTAGTTCCAACTCTACTAGTATGATGTGCGTGTAATGGTAAAGGACCATTATCTTGCATAATTTCCTAAATGATTGTGCTTCACACCAATACCAAAACTTCCTATTTCCAAGAACGCAACCGTGGATATGTATTTGTCTCACCTTAACTGCAGTTTCCTCGAAATTTTCATTCAGTTTTCTCTGCAGCTATACATGTCACTGTATGTTCTTGAGTCACTTCACTTGTTGTCAGTATATACGTTGTCACAGTCGATGTTGCTGGACTTGATGACTTTCATGTAACTAAGTGCAGTCCAGTACAAATATTGAAGACTTGGTAGTTTTCATTTGTCACTATTCTTGGTCAAAGTCCCCTAATGGATCAGTATCTGTCAAACCACAATTTACATGGAAATTCCTTACGCCACTAAAAATCATATATATCACCAATTCACCATTCACCAGTATTTTCTTACTACCGATTCACTCACTCTTTGTTTGTGAATTGTGATCCCGGTTCCTCGCAATCTATATATGTAGATTAGTTCACTACTGGTTAAGGGTTCTCGTGCAGCAGTACAATTAATAATCAACTGAGGATCTGAACATTTTGTGTGTGTGTGTGTACTAATACTATTTCTTCTTGGAAGGTTTGCTTAGCAATGGCAGAGAAGGTTGGTTCTGCGGTTGCAGAGGAGATGCTGAAGCAGGTATTGTCTGGTCTGATGGGCAGGAGGAATCCAAGAAGCAGGGCAGAGGAGAAGGAGCATCATTTGGAGAGGCTGGAGATGGCGCAGATCAAGCTCGAGGCCGTGCTGGAGACATGTCGCAAATGGCACATCAAGGACGCGCCGCTGCTGCGCTGGCGCAAGAGGCTGAAGCGCGCAGCTCGGGAGTGCCATGGCGCGCTGCGCGAGTGCAAGCAGCAGGCCATCGAAGACGAGCGTAAAGAGCAGGAGGTGAGGAGCTCCTCCTTCCCCAGGCGCCTCGCGCATGCCACCAAGTCACTCGTGGCAGATTTCTTCAGTCCCGACAGTCATCACGTCTCGAGCGGCTCTGCTGCTCAAAGATTTGAGCGGCTCGCCGATGGCGCCGGCGAGTTCCTGAGGTTGGTGGAGCTCGGTGGCACGCCGCGCAGGCACATGATGCTTGAGCCTCTCATCGGACGCCTTCTCGCCGGCCAGGAGCTACGGTACAGATTCGTCAGGCGAAGCAGGTACCATCTGTTGTGCGTGCGTCCCATTTGCCTGGAGGACCGTGGGATGGAGGCGAAGCTTCTGTTCGTGTACGAAGACGACGAGGCGCCGGAGAAGAACCTGTGCCTGGGCTCCATACTCCGGCTCTCCGAGAGCATGGACATAGTTGGGACCATGATCAAGTGCCTGGAAATGCTCTTCTTCAGAGCTCCTCATTTCAAGCCCGCAGCTGAATCTGCCCGCAGAGAAATCTCTCAGCTGCCTACGCAGGACTTCTTGTGGGTGCCATATGTTGAGGCCAGTCACAAGGAACACTGGAACAGAATCCACAGCAATATGACCCAGTGGTTTCGCCCCAACCCGATGTGCTGCAGGTGCAAGCAGCATCAGGAACTGAAACCCTTCAATAGCATCAGCACAATCAAGCAGTCAGATGTCTCCGTTCTAGAACCAGTTATCGAGGTGGCCCTACAGGGCTACATCCCGCTGTCTGATGACAACTTGCATACAAGCAAAGCTGTTGAAGGTGAAAGAAAGAATTTGCCGCATCTGAAAATTGGCCTCCTCTTCTCCCCTCATGGCTCCTCTGAAGACCTGCAGGTCCCCGAAGTTCAGAGCTCTGCGACCGTGGAGATCGACGGTACAGAGCAGAGCGGTGTGCACACAAACATCAGCCTCGAGGAGCTCGACGAGTTCATGCTTCCCAAGGCGATCGATTGTCTTCGCCGGAAGGCCGATGCGGCAGCGTATCAGATTTTCTGGAAGTCTAAGCATGGCACTGCGTTCCTTCAGGTTGAGAAGACGGGCTTGACGAAGATGCCGCCCAGACATGTCACCAGCGTTGGGGACAGAAGGTTGGTGATCCAGCGACGCCGAGACCCTAAGCTAGAGAGATGGACACTGCTTGTCAAAGACTTCCTCAATCTCTGGGTTGCACACGCGCCTCGGAGGCTTCAGAGCTCCATCGTTGAATGGATTCAGAAGGCGAGCGAAATGCAACTAGCGCGTCTGGCAAATTAGTCCTTGCTAAAAATGTCTGATATTGTGCTAAAATCATGTATATGTATATAACTTCCGATACTAAAAACAAGTACAATATTTGTTTGAGTAAATTGCACTGCAGGTCACTGAACTTATCCGTCAGGTGCAAATTGGTCGATGTTCTTTGAAATAGAACTGACTTTTTTTGTTTGAACCATCAACGGCACCGATGTGTCGACTCACTCTTATCGTAGGGACGTGACCACCACGCACTAATGCAAGATACTCTTTCGTGTCAGCGCGAAAATCTCATTCACGTGCCTGGGATCGGACCGGCACCAGGAAGCCAACAATGCGAATGCAGATGGCTATTCGGGTCGGCGTCGATGCCGGCACTAAGAATTGCTATTCGTGCCGGCGGAAAATGACGTGTGCACGAATAAGTCATTATCCGAATCGGTGCTAATCCGTGACGGCAAAAACAGTCAGAATAGAAATCTACAAATAAAAATCGTAAAAAAGATTATTAGGCCTAGAGGGCCACATGGAGCTATCTCTCGTGGTCACAAGTAAGAAGTCACGCGTTTTCACGTGAAATATGTGCGGTACCTGCCTTCGAAACTATGACCTCCCCCTCGCGCGAGGCTTTCTTACCACCCAACCTACATGTTGTTTCCACAAACGATGTGGGGACATACTTGAGTTTTATTTCTGTTCAAAAATTTAACCTATTATTTGGGTATCCAAATGGCTTCAAATAAAAATCTTTTCAACTTCAAAGTCGTTGATCTCGTTGAAAGATACAATTTTCGTATAAAGTTTATCTCCACGGAGTTAAAAGGGACCATCACACTCTAAGAAGGGGTGAACTAGGTATCTTAAAAAATTAAGGCTCCAGGTACATATAAAAACCCATTATAATTTCTATCTAGATGTGCACAAAGTTTTTCTATGTGTTATTGTCTCTACCGCAAAACAATCTTTCATCCTAGATTCCAATCCCATGAACTACACAAGGCGATTTTAGAAAAGATAAATGTGAAATGTAAAAAACAGGGAACGCAAAACTCCATATCGGGCAAACTCCACAATAGCCACATGACTTCCCATAACATGAGTAGGTCTCCACTTGGTCTCTCCCGATGACCTCTGCCATCTTCACTAGGCAGAACTTTGGCAAATTGCCAAAGATCTCTCCTCCCTTTCACAAGTAAGGACAGTCTGTCCACAAAACTTTGTCGGAGGGTCTCGCTAGACTGCATCGCCCTAGATTTATAATATTTGGTGTGTGCAAGCACCGATAGCAAATAGGTGTGTAAAGCTCACTAAACTCTAGGCTAATCCGTAAAGTGAAGTGCTAAGTGGCCTAAACTAACACTAAACAAAGCATAAACCTAGTTGCTAATTGTCTAATCATATTTTAAGCACTTTGGTATAGAGAGCACTCAAATATGTGTGAGAACCAAGCCTATAGCTTCACAATGTTCTAACACACATCATATGGCTGGGTGGAGAGGAGCATAAATAGCCCCAACATAAAGAACTAATCGTTGCACATTTTTTGTGCACCACCGAATATTACGATCACTACGGGAAACAGCATGTTTACTGAGTGCCAGGGGCACTCGGCAAACGGTTCGCCGTGGGCCGCTCCCGGTGAACAACACTGGGCGAAGGAAGTGCCGGCGAAGCGCTGTTTGCTGAGTGCCATATATCGGGCACTCGGCTCACGGTCGATAACCGTTGTCCCTCTGACGCTGCACATGGTTGTCACGTGCGGCCTTTGCCAAGTGTCTCATACAGTGCCTATTGGCGGGCACTCGGCAAAAGGGTTGTATGCCGAGTGTCTGGCCTTTGCCGAGTGCCAGCCAGCACGCACTCGGCATATTAGTTGTTTGCCGAGTGCCCGACAGAATGCACTCAGTAAACTGTCGGGCACTCGGCAAAGATCGGGTTTCCGGTAGTGGTATGTCATTTACCACCACAATAGTATGTCATTCAAGCGCCGCACCTTCGTCTTCTGTAGGTCAGTCCGTGATCCAGGGATGCCGATACCCCGAGCACGATCATGGATCGGGTTTAGAAGGCAAATGAAAAAGTAGTACATGATAATATTGCTGCATAGCCATGCATGCCAGGAAAATATGGACGTATATAACAAATGTTTATGTTTTATATTCGCCAGGCTACTACCGACACATATTCTCCAGATTTTTTTTATTTTCCATATCTTTGTCCCTTAATAATTTAGGGATCCAAACGACGCTATTTTTTTTTTACAAATTGGATGTAACGACGAGATATTTTATTTTTTAAAAAAATTTGGATCTAGGTGCTAAACTTTAGCACATCGACCATAATCAGCCCATACTAGCCTATTTTCTACACCTAGTGCTGAGCTTTATTCCCTTATTTTAGCCTATCCAAACACCTCTGTCGCAGGAGGTACGGCAAGGATAAGGACTGATTTGATTTTCGCTTCGATTTGTTTTTTTTGCGTGCGTGTCAAGTACAATAAGATGGACCCGGCGTGCATATTATATACTGCATCTCAGGAGATCATACTGAAATCACGCAAATTCGATCGTATGCATTGATCGATCAATCTAAATCAGCTCGTCGAACTCTGCAATCGGCGGCGCACAAAAACAATGGCCGCTTCGATGCTCCGCCACCGCCCCTCCTCCCTCCTCCTCCTCCAGGTTGGACGAGCAGCCAGCAGCAGCGCCGCCCCGTTTGCTCCGCTACGAGGAGCGCAAGGTCTCCACGGTGCCGTCTCTTCGCCATTGCCACCACCTGCAACGACCATGGCGGTGACTCTGTGAGCGCTCCTCGGCGCCACCTCTCCACGACGAACCCGAGCGTGCCGGAGGAGGAGAGGAGGAGGCAGCAGGCGCTGGCGCAGGTGGAGGCCGCCAAGGCCGAGCTGCTGCGGCAGCTGATGCTCGAGGACGCCACCGCCGACAAGGGCAAGCTCGCCGAGGCGAAGCGGGCCAAGACGGAGGAGCTGGCCGAGTTCCTCCGCCGCCAGGTCCAGGTCGACGCGGCCGTCGGCCCGGCGGCCGAGGATAGGGACAAGCACCTCCTGCTGGCGCTGCTGGTCAGGTCCACGCGGGCCGAGCACGAGATCGAGAAGCTGAGGTCGAGCACCACCCGGGCCGAGCACGAGATGGAGAAGCTGAGATCGAGAACGGCGCGGGCTGAGCAGGAGATACACGAGCTGAGGTCAGATGTGGCGGATGGCGTGCAGGAGGTTAAAAAACTGGTGCACCTCCTTGTCAGAATCAGACGCGCGAAGACGACCGTGGGGTCCACCGCGCTCTACGGCGCTGCCACGGTAGCAGTATCGTGCATTCTTTTAAGATGCATATTGTAAAAATACTACCAAAGTTGGTTCTTGTATGCCCAAACCGACTCTCAAACTTCAAGTGTCCAAGTTCAAAGTTTGGCATCAGTTGAGTTCAAAGTTCAGAAGTTTAAGTCCAATGTGAGGCTGTACCGAGTTTCGTGAAGCCATTCTATATATTTTGAGCTCAGAGATCTGGATGCGGATCAGAGTTCGGAGTTCGTCGCAGGGAGAACTTCGTCGGCAAAATTTTGATGATATGAAACTTCTTGTTTGTTTATCGCTGGGTGCTATGAATTTCAATTACCGTGGTTTCATATAAAGAGCCTATATAATGCGTTAAACTTGTGATATATATTGTCATATTTCTTTGTTGTTATTTACAAAGATAAAATGTATGATATGGCTTAGAGACCGTTTCTTGCAAAATCATGCAAAAAAATATAAGAAATTTTTTTGATCTGATATTTCATATTTGTAGGTAGCTAGGGTCTGAAAAATTTATTTACCAGATTTTTTGAGCCAGTCTTCGTAAGTTTGTTTACTGTGTGATATTCCAAATATGAAATTCTAACTTCGATCCATACTAGTAGTTATAAACATTGAACAACCCCTTTTGAAGTTGCTTGAAATCGGGCTCAAATTTGCTATAAAGCGGATTACAAATTCCCCCCTATATCTAGTTGCTTTGAGTATCCAACAGCAAGGGGAAAATGATTATTGCATGAACTGGATGGCCCTGCGTAAATTTTTTGTTTCTTTTGTTTGTAAAACAGGACTCTCGCTCCTTGATCTCCATAGGACGGAGTCATTCCCCAACTTAGACGATGGACAGATATATATATGAATGGTATAGGTGGAAGATTTCTTCTCCAGTCCGTATATATGCATCTAGGCTCATTTTGCTTGGAGGAACTCTAAAGTCTACAACTTAAAGACTCGCCTGAAAGTTTTTTTTCCTTTTTGAAGGTTTGAAAAGGCAACGCATGAACACTGTGAGCTTCTTGGCTGTGGGGTTAGGACATAGGGTTGCTCGGGATTGAGATTGATTTGTTAGCCATAGAACCGTGATTGGATTAGGGGTTGTGGAAGACTGAGAAAGCTTTGACTTTGAGAATGCAACGGGATTGCATAAACTGGATGGCCCATGTAGGTCACTCAGCCTAGAAAACTTTCTCTGCAGGCCGGGCCGAGCGCTTGGCCCATATGCATCCTAGAGAATTTACGACAGCGCTCTCGGATTTTGCTGGTGGAAAAAAAAAATCTCAGCAGGAGCAGCACAGGACAATTTTTTCAACAAGTATGTGTTAAAAAACCTTCAACACATAAATAATAAGAAAGTGCGTGATGTTCAAATGCAATGTACATGCATTCTTTTCATTTAGAGACGAACGTCATAAAACATGATTAAACATGCTCATTAGAGACGAACGTTATTCGTCCACTGAGCTTCACAAATGATGGTTTATGACGCATATTGCATGATTTATAACGTATATATTACATGATTTATAACGCATAAAAAGCGTGATGGTCCATAACAGTATGATAACACTATGCTAGACTCATCAGTGCTACGCTTGTCTTTGCTTTTTTGTCTACTACAGAGTCAGCTTAGTAACCACTTGATGGCATATTGATGAACCTAGTTCGACACTATCTGTCAAAAGGTTCCACGGTTCCACCCTCCTCCCAAACAATATCATCCTCACCATTGGCAGATTCTTGGGCATCCAAATTGATATCTTCCAATTTGTATATCTTGGCTGTATTTCCTAAAGAAGTTTAAACAAATTAGACAGTCTGGATGCACCATGTTGGAGGGTATAAATCATGTTCGAGGTTGACACATCTAATAAATAAATGCTAAGATAAAAACCAAGACTGCAGTCTCCCTAAGCAGGATGATTGTTATTTAGTTGTCAATAAATAAATTTCGAAAGAGTAAAGTGCACCAGCGGTCCTTGAACTTGTTCCGGTGTGTCATCTAGGTCAGTAAACTCTCAAAATGCATTTTCAGATCCCTAAACTTGTTCTAGAATGTAACATAGGTCCCTAATCTATCAGAATGCATTTCTAGGTCCATAAACTTGTCCCATGGTGTCAAACAGGTCCCTAAACTCTTATTATACTATTTTTATTTTAATAAAAATGTTCTTTTGGTACTTTAAGTTAATGAAAAAAATCTTTTGCTACTTTAAATTTAATAAAAATTCCATTTTGATTTTAATTGATAATAGAACAAATTATCTTAATAAATTTATACAAAGCACATGCAAAATATAATTAGTTAGTAGGAAATATTAAGATTAGCATTGATATTTCGATGTTAAACGAGAAAACTATAATATCCACTATTGATTTTTTAATGATCCAATGGTAACCCATGATGAGTATGATTAATAAGTGCTAATTCAGTTTAAAATGGTCTTAGTGGTAAGATTTCTAAATGAATCGACTGAAAAATTGTTTAATAAACAGTCAATTTTGAATACAATTAATTATTGGCGATTTTTAGGGATATGAAAATTCACCTTGGGAGTTTAGGGGCCCAAATGACACACTGAGGCAAGTTTTGGGGACCTGAACATGCATGTTGAGATTGTAGGGACCCAAATGACACCTCCAGACAAGTTTAGGGATCTAAAAATGTATTTTGAGAGTTTAGGGACCTAGATGACACCTCGAGACATGTTCGAGGACCGGCCATGTATTTTACTCATTTAGAAATTATTGTTTCTGAACTAAAACAAATGATGAATGCAAAAATAAATAAAGCTTTGTGGAGAGGCCGCCGGTGCTTGTGCAAGGGAGGAGAGGCCCTTGGCGGTTTGCCGAAGCTCTACCATAGTGAAGACGGCGGAGGTCACCGGCGAGAGGCTAAGTGGAGATCCACTCATGTTGTGGGTAGTCCCGTTGGCAATCACGGAGTTTGCCCACCACCAGAGCTTTGCCCTAAGGAAGGGGCATTTCCCAAGAAGGGGCTCCAACGAGGACTAGGGTCGAGTTAGCTAACTCCCCGATACCTCGGGAAAAATCACCATGCCAAGAGTTTGCGTTCTCTGCCATTTACACTTTCGCATTTACATTATGCCCTTTACATTCCGCATTTACCTTTCCTAGAATTGCCTTGTGTAGTTGATAGGATTGGAACCTAGGGTGCAAAACTCTTTTACGGTAGAGATAGCAACACATAGAAAAACCTAGTGCACATCTAGATAGAAATTGGAATAGGTTTTATATGTGTTTGGAGCCTTAGTTTTTATTGTGGAAAGCAACGACGTTAGTACGCTGTAGGTCGCCGGACTATCCGGCGTGTACAAGTAAACCTTGCTTCAGTCTTCACTTTGCACCAAGGCACGCCGTATCATCCGTCGTGTATACAAACAATAAACCGGATCATCCGTCGTGTAGAAGATCCCAACAGTCAGAGTAAACCCTACATGCGGTACCTTTTCCATTTGTCCGCCCTATGGAATATTCCATTGTCTTATCATGCGACGCGTAGAAACTCTGCAAGTTTTTTCAATTCAATCCACTTAAACCCTTTATTTGATTTGTTTCATCAGTACCATGTCTTGGTAGTTAAAGTAACTCTGGTTTTTTTCTATGCTTTGGAATACCATGGTTTGGGTCATATGATTTGCATTCCATGGTTCGGATATCATTCTTGGGACCTAAAATCCTACAAATGTGCACTTGACTATCATATTAGTCACAATGACTATGTTGTCATTCAATCAGCAAAGTCATAATATAATGGCCTTGAAGGTGCATCTATGGCCCAAATTCGAATTTTGAAATTAATGACAACATAATCATTGTGATTGACGTGTGTTTTGTAGCGACATTCTTTAAGTCATGTATAGTGTCAAATTTGTTGCATTGAATCCACCATAGAATATATTTGGACAGCGCATTGCTAATATTTTCTATAAATTTAGTCAAACTTGGTCGAGTTGAACTTAGGACAAACCTAATGCGACATGTCAATAAAAACGGAGTGAGTATCTAGCTAGGTTCTTTTGCCTGCAGTCAAACATAAAATGAGTATAGAATAAAATGGCTCGATATATTTATATTTCCCGAATCATTATCATATCAAGTACAACACGCACGTGTCTCGCGGGCCACCTTGCTAGTACAGAAAATAATAGATACTATCAGGAACCAAGTAATGAGGTGAAGCTAATCAATTGTGTTTAATCTCCTGTACGCGCCATCTGTAGAGTGGTACTGAGAATGTACTCGATCTGTGCTGTTTTCAGTCAACTGACTATGACGAAGATATGTTTAGTCGCCGCGCGGGTGTAATCCGACATGGGGAAGTTGGATGCCTGCGGGGCCTCCTTGAGCACCAATAGGCGGCGCAATGTTGTTGTTGTTTGTGGTGCCACAGAAGCAGTTGCATGTGACAGAGTTGTTTGTTGTTGCTGTCTGGTCTGAGCCGCTGCCCGATGGAGGCCAGCAAAATGTATACAGGACATAGACTGCAACTGGTGTGGGAATGATAGATCCGACGACGATGAACACCCGCACCAACCATGAAGGCGCTGCCTTGCGCGGCGGCGGCGCATGAGGTGGAGCGCCGCCGCAGAGGCCAGGCGGGATGACTCGGTAGATGCCGCCGGTGGCAATGATGAAGGCATCCTTGCTGTTGTCCTGGTCCAAGGAGACGATGCTGCCGGCGATGCCCACGCCGCCGCAGGGCACGGGGCTGCTCCCGAAGCACCTTACAGCGGGGATCCGAGCGGAGGGATACAGGTAGAGGCTATTATTCGTATTGCTCTCCGGGATCTTGGCTGCTGCCCATACAGAAGAACCGTATACGTACATGTACCTATATTTGCATTCATACGACGTCGACACACTATCGGTTATTCACATCACGATGTGACTTATCAACTGAACGATTTATTATTAACAATGGCAGCAAGCTAGGATGATGGTCATATATATATATATATATACACCTCGAGTGCAAGAAAGGGTCGGCGGAACCTCGATAGACGAGACCACCTACAATGGATGACGCCTCGCCGGCCGTTGGACGGCCGTGGCCGATGATGACGGCGGCGGGCTTGGGCGAGGAGGCGCTGGCGGCGGTGTTGGAGATCAAGTAGATCTGCTCCTCCTGTACAAGTTGAGATTAAAACCATTAAATGTTGTTGACAGGAATAATCGATCGACAACTAGCTACTTGCAACGTATCGTAGTATGGTACTGTACCTCATGATCCACTCCTGCGCAGTACAAGTTGGAAGGCCTCTCGGAATCGAAGGTACAGCCCCTGGGGTCGTTCAGTCCAGTGGCGAAAATCTCGGGCCCATTAGCTGCCCCGACGCGGTCAACATCGAACCTGATTATTTTACCGGCCAGCAATGGAGTAGAGGTAGCTCCGTCTCCAGCTCCGCCGCGCCCCGTGACGAGGTAAAGGTACCCATGGCCCGGACGGAAGAAGATCTGGCCGCCACCGCCATGCTGCTGGTTGGATGCGTCCGCAAGCTTGGGCAGGCCCATGGTGAATATCCTCCTCACTTCAGTTGGAGCAGCTCCAGTCGCCTAATAATAAAAGAAAAAAAAAGTAGAGATCAATAAATCAAATGATGAGCTAGCATCTATATGCACAGAAGCAACCACGCATATCTCTTGTTCTCCAGCTTAATTAATTTAGATCTGGAGCAGGCGATGTTAGTTACCATGCCAAAGTGAATGCCCTGCTTGGCGGTCAAAAACTCTTGGACGACAAGCTGGTATCCAGCAGCAGACGAGCAGGCGTAGGAGAGGAAGAAGCGGCCGTTGATGGCGAACTCCGGGTGGGGCGCGAGCCCCATCAGCAGGAGCGCGCGACCCGTGAGGTCGGCGAGCGGGATGGCCCCGTCGCCGGCGAGCCGCATGGCGACTCCGGATCCCCGTGGAGGCACCGACGCGAGCCAGATCTTGCCTTCCTGGGTGTACACAAAGGCCCTGCCGGAGCCGTCCGGATGTGCGGCCATGCCCAGGTAGCTGGTGCCGTCGCCAGCGAGCCTCTCAAGGCACACGGCTGCATCTTGCTGGGGGGGCGGCGGCGGCGGCGAGGTGCACCGAGGTGGAATGGACCTAATGGTGGCGTCGTTGGGCGGCGGCTGGGGCGACAGAGAGGGTAGGCATCTCTGCAAGAGTGGGAGTTAAATCAAATGATATGAGCAACTTGACCGGCAGCTCCGGCTTAGCGTGTGCATAGAGACAGCACATCCATCATCCATCATGTGGCGGAGACGATCCATAAACAAAAGCAAACTACCGAAGCAGGCTATAGATCCAGGCAGGCCGCCGCGGAGATAACGAGGATGAGCTAAAAGCTAGCTAATGGTGGTCACGTGAGTGAGACGATCGATGGATCCAGCTCGCTAGCACCTAGTAGAGTAGTACCTCGCAGAGGATGGCCTTGACGATGGTGGCGCAGGCGGCGTCGGAGCCCGGCACGTTCATGGCCTCGAACTCTCCCTTGAGCGCGGCGTCGGCGGCCGGGTCACAGCAGCTCAGGCCGACGTTGCCGCAGAAGGACAGCGGCTCCGGCTGCAACACCGGCACCCCTGCGCAAACGAAAAGAATTGAAGGGGAAAAAAACCATAAGCACGCCACGCCAATACCCACGCGGGAAAACAACCAATTTTGTACATGTGGACCGATTCGACATGGGCGGGTAAGCGGGCTCTTTTCGGGGAGGCGGTAGGTGGGCCGGATGCTGGGCCTCAATGTGTGGTGGCGTGGCCTGCCTGGTTACTATGGCGCAAGCCCGGCTTGGCCCGTGGTCCTAAATCCTAATTAGTACTACTGTATAAAGAAATCCTAGTATAAAGAAATCCTAATAATTGGGCCGCATCAAACACGACAAGCATTGGGCCGCATCAAACAGGGCTTGCCATGGCGCGCTTCTGCGGCGTAACTGTATTGTACGCTCGCGGGCAAGCATTCTAAAGAAAAGACTACCAGGAGTCCAGGACACATGGGCAAGCATTCTAAAGAAAAGACTACCAGAACATTTTTTGGCGAACGTGCCTTAACACGTATTTCATTAAACAGAAAGTAGTTACATACGCAATCTCAGTGAAGCCAAGCAGAGCTTGGCCAACACGAGAGCAGCGGACCCAACCCCGACCGACCCGCGCACCGCAAGCACACCGGACCCAACCCCGACCGACCCGCGCACCGCAAGCACACCGGACCCAACCCCGACCGACCCGCGCCGGTGGCCGACCACCAGCAGACCGACCCCGAACCGGAGACGCGCGGAACCGGCAGCGGGGGAGGCAGCCGTCCCCCGGCCGTGAAGACCCCAGCCGGCGGAGGGCCGGGGCGAGAACGGGCCGACGAAGGGATGAGGCGGCAACGGTACCAGCAGCCGCCGCCCGGCCGGGCCGGACCGGCACCAGACCGCCCGCAGCGCAGCAGCCCCGCCACCGCACCGGCAGCCCCAGGCAGCCCACACCGGCGGGGGCCAGGAAGGAGCCCCCATGCCAAAGGATGCACAGATCCGGGCATGAGGGAGGTGGATCCGCCGCCGCCGGACGACGACCGCCGGCGACAGACACGAACGGCGGCGCCTAGGGTTTGCGAGGTGAGAGGGGAAGGGGAGAAGAAGGGGAACGGGGGGAAACGACGCGGGGGTTGGGCCGACTTCGGCCGCCACCGCTGGCCGCCGCCGCCGAAGGAAGACGCTGGCGGCGGCGGCCGCCGGAGCCAGGTGGAGTGTGGCCGGCGGCGGGGCGAGGAAGTCCCCTCCGAGTCGCCCAGAGGAGCGACGCGGAGGGAGGGAGGGCTTAGAATCACTCTGTGTGTATCTTGATCATGTTCGCCAAGACTACCAGAACATAAGCGTGAGCAGGGTGGTGAGCGGCCACACCGCGGCCTTGAGAGGACGGCCGGGGGCGGCAAGGCCCAGACTAGCAGATGCGCCCAGAGCGGCATGATGGCGGCAACCTTGGATGACAAGTTGACAACTTGAGCGTGAGCAGCGTGGTGAGCGCCCGCACCGCGGGCGGCGGCCTTGAGAGGACGGCCGGGGGCGGCAAGGCCCAGACGAGCAGCAAATTGAAATCAAGGAAGCAAAAAAGGGGCGCCTAGCGTAGAAACTATATATATATATATAACATGCCGCCTCCACGGAATCACAAAACTGCGAGGAAAGAGATCGATGATGAAAGAAGAAGAGAAGAAGCTGACAATAGGCTGTGAATACTCACGCGCGCCGGAGCACGCCGGCCATTCCGGCAGTGGACGGGGACCACCAGCTGCGCAAGGGCGGATCCAGCGACACCCCAACCAGACGAAGAGGAGGAGGAGGGTCCAACGAGGCATGTTGTTTTTTTATTTTGAGAAACTGCAGGGACGATTGTGGAGTGGTTGGTTGTTCTGTGCGGGCCGGCTCGGGTTGCTTTATATAGGCGCAGGAACGCTGCGGCTCTAGAAACATTCTGGCATAGGGCCCACAAACATATCAACGATTCAAAGGATAAACATATCAACGATTCAAAGGATAAGTTTCAAAAAAAAAGATTCAACTTGAAATCGGGTTGCATTTTTGTTGAACGCTGAAACATCCTGGCAGGTTCGCATGGCCACGAAAGGAGTCAAGCACATCACGGTAGGCCTGCAAAGGGGCCGGTTCGGAGCGACCCTTTAGCTGATCCTTTGACCCGCGGCAATGATTCGTAGGATCAGGGTCAAACGGCTCCTCAGCTTTCACTTGACCCTGTGACCCGCGGCAATGATTCGTAGGATCAGGGTCAAACCGCTCCACTTATTAATTAGACAACAACTACAGCTCCGCTCACAAATCATTCGAGTATTTTGCAGTTCATGAACCCATCGGCCCATCCCTTCCTTCTGCGGCTATGGCTACGGTAACGTCGAGATGCGGGAAGAGGTTATGGGTAGAAATGAAAGTTATCGTTTACTGTAGCAATTCTAAATCGAAGATTAGGAGGACTAAACATGATCTAATTATAAGGCGCTATACACGGTTGGACGGGAAATCGCGAGACGAATCTATTAAGCCTAATTAATCCGTCATTAGAGATTGTTTACTGTAGCACGACGTTGTCTAATCATGGCCAAATTAGGCTCATTAGATTCGTATCGAAAAGTTACCTAGGGGTTATGGAATGGGTTTTGGCATTAACACACATTTAATACTCTATGTATGTAAGATTCTCTTTAATGAATAGTGAAAAATGGCAAAATTTTTTGGCAACTTGGCCATCTAAAACAGGCCCTTAGATTTAGATCAGGAGGTGCATCCGGCATCCCCTAGACCATGCGCCTCATCACGGAGGGCCTTGATGCGGCGACTGGGCTCCTGCTATTTGTGGCGGAGATGGTATTGAGATGACGGGGATGCAGTGCCAGGTGGCCAGGAGCAGCTAGCTCAATTCTGATAGATGACGAGGAGGCAACATTGACTGGGAGGGAGCGAGGCAGCGGGAAGGAGCGCTGCGATGCAAGCCTGAGAGTGCCAGGTTCGATCCTAGGGTAACCGGGGTTCGATAGGGTCACGACCCTGTTGCTCCTGTTCGTTTTGGGGTCACCCGCTCCGATCCGTTTGCTGATTCAAGGAGCGGAGCGATATCAGAAAAGGGTCGACTCGAACCCCTTGCAGGCCTACAGCACGGGACTAGTAGCTCGTCACGCTTCCACGTGGGGCCAGGCACCTCGGACGCACATCGTCTGTTTTCGGCCATGGTCTATATTATGACTTACCCCAACTAATTTGTTGTTAGATTTTGTACGCTTTGCTTGGTGGCTTTGTTGCTTCAAGAGGAGAGGATAAGAGTACGAGCCAGTTTTATGTCGGCCCATGTATGTACACATCTGGGCATTTTTTGAATAATAACCTGCTTTATTTCAACAACATAAGTGGCACTTAGCTTTGAACTATACACAGTTTACACAAATAATATTCCCGTTACCTGCTTAATTATCTAATGACTACAGGTACAGAAAGAGAACGGATTCAATAATTAAAGGCATTGTAAATACGAGCCACATAATAATGATTATGAACCCTCCATAGATCACATCTCAACTTGCCTTGTGCAGGAAATTAAAATTGTTGCGTAACACAAACGAACGAAAAAGGCACGGTCTTGCCCAAATTGCCCAACCACCACTACCGAAGACAGCGCCATCGGTACCGGGTCATAACCCCCCGTACCGGTTCTGGAACCGGTACCGCGCAACCGAGACTAAAGGGCTCGGTCTTTGGTACCGGGTCTAGAACCGGTACCAAAGAAGGCCTTTGGTACCGGTTGATAACACCAACCGGTACCAAAGGGCCCTCCCCCATATGCTACGGGGGAGGCCCACCAACCGGTACCAAAAGGTGTTTTAGTTATTTTTTTAAACGTTTGCTATTTGGGTTAGTTATGCGCAATTCGTCTACGTGTCTACGCGTCTACGTGTCTAAGCGTCATATGTCGTATGTCATACACGATCTTTCACGCAATAAGATTGAAGTCGTCGCAATTGTCAATTGATTTTGACCGGACTTTGATTGCATTTTTCTCGAACATTCACATATAAACATTTGAGATCAGCCAATACAAAAGTTAGAGCAATTAAAAGTTATTTACAATTGACGAGCAGAACTGGAAGAAGGAGCGGAAAGGGAGCTATATTGAGCGATAGCGCGTCCGTCATGGTGGTACTCTCCGTTTGGATTTATAACTTGGTCCATAATGAATCCAAATAGTTGGTCCGCAATAGCTTTGGCTTTTTCTGCCATTGGGAGCCCTTCATGGTAAAACATCCTCTGCATTAATCACAAATGACAACATTCATTCATATAATAAATAAATTTTGCATATAATCATTTCTAAACAAGTAACTAGTAATTATTCATTCATATAATAAATAAATTTTGCATATAATCATAAAATTTCCTAACACATTCATTTCTAAACAATAACTAATAATCATTTCTAAACAAGTAACAAAGTATACATGAAATAACAAAGTATACATGAAATAACAAAGTATAATAAATATATTCATAATTTGTATAACAAAGTACATGAAATAACAAAGTATATTCATGAAATAACAAAGTATACATGAAATAACAAAGTATAATAAATATATTTATAATAAATATATTCATAATAAATATACAATAATAATCATATTTTCATATACACTAATAATCTAATTTTCATACTAATAATCATATTTCCATATACACTAATAATCTAATTTCCATACTAATAATCATATTTCCATATACACTAATAATCTAATTTCCATATACACTAATAATCTAATTTCCATGTACACTAATAATCTTATTTCCATGTACACTAATAATCTTATTTCCATGTACACTAATAATCTTATTTTCATGTACACTAATAATCTTATTTCCATGTACACTAATAATCTAATTTCCATGTACACTAATAATCTAATTTCCATGTACACTAATAATCTAATTTCCATGTACACTAATATCTAATTTCCATATACACTAATAATCTAATTTTCATATACACTGATATTTCCATACTAATAATCTGATTTCCATATACACTAATAAACTAATTTTCATATACACTAATAATCTAATTTCCATATACACTAATAATCTAATTTCTATATACACTAATAATCTCATTATCCACTGGCAGACGTACCATGAGTTCTTCGTTAGTCACTTTTTTGGGAGAAATAAAGCTATGGATCCACTGGCAGACGTAGCATCCGTATAGATTCGTCCCTTGTTCCTGTCTGGCACACTAAAAGTGGAGAAGAATAAAGTTAGACGCAGTGTTTGCGTACACGGCCGTGTAAGCCGTTTACACGCCGTGTAAACGTTACTCGATGGCCTACCGTGTAGTTTAGGGCCTAAACGGTGATTACACGGTTCAACCCTTTACACGGTAAAAAAAGGTCCTAAAGGGTCTAAACGGTGGACACAAAACGGTGATTACACGGTTTTACACAGCGAGTAGACCATTTTAAACAACGTTTAGGTGATAGAAAAATATGAACTACTAATAATTATCAATTAATATGGCATTTGTTATTTGTAAAGTGTAATTTCTTATTTGATTTGGGAACTATCAAGTATTAACACCAACCTATGATTAAATCTTTGGTCAATTTGAATTTTAAGCTTGGTAACGTTTTATGTTTGGACAATGAAATATCAAAATTTCTAATTTTCATTTGCATAAGTATCAATTTTATTGCAATCTTACAAAACGTGTAGCCCGTGTACACAACGTGTACACACCGTGTACACGCCCTACTCGCTACTCGAGGGGTGACCGAACGACTACCGTTTAGCGTTTAGGTGAACATTGGTTAGATGTAACAACTATATATTAGTGTGATTTTACGAGATATGCGGATACACCAGCCACATACCGGAAAGTCCGTCTTCACATCCAATTTTTCTTTGAAATTTCCTCGAACATTTGCACGGAAACGTGTCCATGCCATGTCAATCAGGTCTAAAACTGCTTGGTAATCCCCTTGTGGTTTCCGCATTGAGTCCAAGACAAAAATTTGACCGGTGTTTATGATTATCACAAGGAGTATCTAGTGGAAGCTGTATATATATATACATAAAGAGAAGTACTCACTTGAAATTGTATGGCAAAAGAATGTAAGTCTTGCTTCTTTGTCTCTCCAGGTACAAGTATATGTTGTCCACCGTGTCTAGTGGCTTACTGGCTACAAGTACGGCATTTAACATGCATGGATCCATGAAGCCGACATCATGATACGATTTTTCGCGGCATGTATGGATCTCCATCCTACATGACAAGAATAGATTGTTATTGTTGCAAATTGTAATTAAGGAAGCAAGTATTGCGAGAATAGATCAGTGAAACAAACTTACACAACCTAGCAGCTCATCAATGAGAGGTCTATGGCATCTTGATGGTACAACATATACACATCCTTGAAATCAAAATTAAGAGACTATGCCCACGGAAGTAATCATGGTCTTGGTCTTGTATCAAAACATTGAGCATCAGTCTACCCTGTTTGGACGCCTTCATGTACCACACATGAAATCGGTACGCTTGAGTGGTTAGGTGCTTCACAGAAAATGGGGGCACCATTGGTTCGCCATATCGAAATTCCCAAGTTTTCACTAGTGTTGCCTTAGGAATTTCGCCCTCTAAAAGTTGTGTCGGTGAGAGGCCCGTTTGCGCGCACAACTTTACAAGTTCTTTGTCGTTAATATCCTGTTGCCCTTGTGTCCTCCTAGCAGAGCTCTGACCGACTTGTTTCTTCTTAGGAGTGACCGCCTTCTTCCCCGAGGATCCACTGCTGGCTTTTTCTGCTGGTCATAAGACTTTGCAAGCTGGCGGTCGTAGTCATATGGTAAGAATCTCTTTTGATTTGCCGCGCTCATTGTTTTGAAAAAGGTCTTCGCTTTTGGATCTATGTGTACCGGCTTCTCTGGCTCATCTGGTTTGAAATGCTCTTTGACCTGGGCTTCGACCACCAAAGCAATTTCCTCGTCAGTTTGGTCGTAAGGTAACTTCTTCTTATGGTGGCCAACTTTTCTTCTTCGGTGGGCTCTTTCTCCACCGTTTGGCGCTTCTGGCGAGTAGTCCACCGTGAGGGCGCATCTTGGCGCTTTGGGGGATACCGTGCTGGTGGAGGAGGAGACATGTGTGAGCCGGCATCATTCCGACCTGGAGGTGGTAGCTCTGGTTCATCCTCGTCCCTTCTTGAAGGTGACGGTGGCTACGGGGATCCCTGGATGGAGTAGATGATGGCCCTTGACTGCCAAATTTGACGTAACGCTTCTTCCATAAAATGATACTGCCGTGGGCAGCATCCACTAACGTCTTTTCTCCGTCGCCACCTTGGATGTCGAGCTCCAAGTCATCATATCCTTCACAAATTTGTTCGACCCCCACCTTGCAGTAGCCACTTGAAATCTGTGCCCCATGAATGGTCTGCCTTTGCTCCACCGGATAAGACATACCGTAAGCCACCTTAGTGGATAAGTTCCGGTATGGTATATGAAGCTCATATGGCGTACGAGAGTGTAGAGTGATTTCGTCCACTAGATAGCGAGCACTCTTATCCCTGGCATCGGCAGGTGGGAGCTCCGTGGAAGCAACACTGCTGCGACGTTGGGAGGGCGGGCTAACTCTAGCTGAACCACCAACTCTGGTGGGTAGAAGTATTCCTCTCGGCACCGTCTGCCCTTGGCTCAGTAATGTCTGTATCTGTCTAGACACTTCATCTGGGATGCCGGCCTTTGTCTGCCTAAGCTCTCTTTCCAAGTTCTCTACTCTTCTCTCCTGTGCGGCCTTAGAGCGGCTTCGACTCTTGTACGTGTCAATGTCCGCAGGGAATGCAACCTTCCACGGGACGACACCGACACCTCTAGCTCGTCCGGGATGTTCGGGATTCCCAGAGCCCTTGTTAGCTCGTCGTTTTCTCTGTCGGGAACGAATGTCTCATCGGTTGTCTCTTTAAGTGCCTTAAGGATAGCACCGGCCGCCTCTTTTAACTCATCGTTGTATATGAGCGACCCATCATTAAGATCCAGAGTGCCACCATGAGCGTAGTACCAATGCCTTGATCGCTCGGGCCAATTCATTGTCGCCGGCGTGATTCCCCTGGCAACCAAATCTTCTTCCATCTTGTCCCAGATAGGAATTTTCTTCTTATAGCCAGTTGGGCCAAGAGAGTGGAAGTATTGTTTCTTCACGGCATTGATCCTATTCTGTCGCGAGTTCTTTTCACCTAACTCCGACCGCCTGTACTGCATGAACGAATTCCAATGACCCCTCAGCTTTGGGTAGTCGCCAAAGTTGGGTATCAGGTTCTTCTCAGCATATTTCTTGTACAGGTTCTTCTTCCATGTTTGAAATGCAGTACACATCGTCTTTGGAGCCTAATTTTTGACTCTTTCCTCTGAACCTTGAGGCACTGTGAAACGTTCTTTTAGACTAGCTCATAGCATTTCTTTCTCTGATTGCGGCACGTATGAATGACCATCGCTGGGTTTCCACCTCTGTAGGCTGATGGGCACGTGGTCTCTCACTAGAACACCACACTAATTGGCCATCTTTGTAGCAGCTTTGTCTGGCGCAACTGGTCGACCATCTTCTGCCACATCTGTGATTACAAGTCTATCCTCTATGTTTTTGGCCGGGCCACGTTTCGTCCTCTTCGATGATGAGGACCCAGAAGGCTGTGAGCCTGAGGGCTACAGGTACATGAAAGAGATGTATCAAGACCGCATGCTTCAACATATATATATTCGATATTGACAATATGTATACATATATACCTCCTCGGCCCGAACACTTGCAGCAGGTTCTTCCATGGCATCACCTGACATATTCAGGTATTGGCTGCCACCGTCACCACCTGCCTCCTCGTCGACGTCGAGAAGGTTTGTGGCACGTGCACTGCCTTTTGCGATTGCTTCCATCATAATCATGTTCATTTCATCTTCCGTCATCATCTTGGCACCTAAAATTGTATCAAATTGTATCAAATTGTATCAAATTCTATCAAATTCTATCAAATTGTATCAAATTCTGTCAAATTCTGTCAAATTCTATCAAATTGTATCAAATTCTATCAAATTCTATCAAATTCGATCAAATTCTATCAAATTCAATCAAATTTGACCAAATTCTATCAAATTTGATCAAATTCTATCAAATTCTATCAAAATCAATCAAATTCTCGTAACTTTTGTCCAACTTTACAGCCTCGTAACTTTCAAACCCTTGCTCAATACATGCGGCCCCCTTTACAAAAGTTGTAGGCATATGTTATCTCTCTAACTTTTGTATTGGTCGCTTCCTGAGTTTACAAACGCAATTTGGAGAAAATGTGAATCAAAGTCGGGTCAAAACCCTGAAATTCCAGCACTTAACCTTTTCAGCCTAAGTGCTGAAAAACGTGGTTTTTGCTTGTTTTCACAGCTCTATAACTTTCCAACTGTTGATCAAATGTTAATAGTCCCATTATAAAAGTTGTAGCCCATTGATTCATATACAACTTTTGCATTGGCCGATACTAACGTTTACATGTGAATTGCTGAACAATATTCAACCAAAGTCGATGAATTTCTATCAAATTCGATGATTCATAAATTTTTCTTACACATTCATTCATATAATAAATAAATTTTTCATATAATCATAAATTGTCCTCACACATGCATGCATATAAGAAATAACAAAGTATACATGAAATAACAAAGTATACATGAAATAACAAAGTATACATGAAATAACAAAGTATAATA